>OX104063.1:4652273-4676898 GCA_944474145.2 Dicrocoelium dendriticum | reverse complement strand
TACACATGCAAAAGTACTAAAAGGAACCGAGCATAAGATAATGTATACGAAGTATAACTCAACTGAGGAGTTGATGATAAGTGGTACATGCTTTCCCCTTAATTCATCAGAAATATCACCATGCTATGCATTTGCCTTAAACGTCATTTACCAAACTGTTTTAATTTTATTTCGTTGGAGTTCCATAGGTACAAACTCACCTGCATTTTATACGCTACTGCAAGTAAAACACACAATGAGGTTTTAAATAGAAGTTGAATGATGCGATATAGATAGATTTCTCCAAATAACCCATTAATCCAAATCCCAAATGCTCGCATAAAAACATAGAAGCTACATCCCCAAAAGACCTTTTCGGTTTTCTTAATTCCATTAATTAGAATATTAGGATAAATATAGTTATCTGACGGTTACGTATGGTTTCTGAAAACAATAGTTTAGAAAATGACTAAAAGTATCTTGATTGCAACTTTCAAGTTTGAATACATTGTGGTCGAACATAGCTTATGACTTATTTTTCGTTTGGCATACCAGATTTGGCTCGCCGCATGAAATCCGCACTTGTGTGAACTTATCGGAAAAGCAGTTTCTGATGAGAAAACAGCCATATGTGTTCCGCACAATAATTTGTGCTGGCTAGCTACGCTTGGTTTTATAGTTCGGAATGATATTTTATTTCAAAATTCTTTCTTTACTATAACGTTTGTGTGTAAAATATGCGATGCTAGTGTGATTTTAATTTTAATTTAACAAGCTGTAAATCGTTGCAGCACTATAACTCAATTCAGCATAATTATCCTCGGTAATTATAAGCAGCTTACTTTTGTGATTTTGTATCCATACTGCACACAAACCGGAATAGGGATAAAAATTTGTACATACTTTACGCAATCGGATGTACCAATAAGCTAAATTAACTAAAAGTTATCAAGTATTCTTAATTTCCGACGGATTTAAAATTGTACTAAACCGTTGTGAGTGGCCGTTATTATCAACTATGGCACCGCGGAGTTACGCATCATCTCTACTTCTACGTCTATGCTACATCTCCAGCTTGAAAATACAGTCTGTGGATAAAGTCTAAGTTAGTTTGCACTAATTGAACTCGTCTAGTTCAGAAAGAGAAACAAAAAACGAAGCTTTAAGCTGACAGCTGTTTTCGATTAACTACTTGTCAAGATCATATAATAATATAAATTAGGGTAACGTCGGTTGCAATCGTCAGCATAAAAACGAAACAATGGATCAGAAAATTTAACTTGTGATCTGATGGCAGTAATCTGCCAACATGACGGAATTCTGGTGGAGTTGCGGAGTGCCATCAATTTCTTCCCGTCTGGTGGTCAGCCACGGAAGTGTTAGTGTTTGCATCATTTTTTTCTGGACAGAGAAGTCCGGGTTTGTCAGGCATGTGCCTACTGCCTCAGCGGTGGCATGTAGGCTTAAAGTCACGCGGTGATTACGCCTTAGTGGTATCTTGTAGACAACATGAAAGTGCATATTTTGTTTAGCTGGTGGCCTGTGTTGATTAGATAGTTCCTAATGACACTGTAATTTGGCCTATTCTCGCGATTGTAGAGCCAATGTAGGAGGTGTTCCTTAATTATCTTACCTAAATATTGGTCATCGGTCCAATTTACCTGGCCCCTTAAGGGCAGGTTAACGGATAGATTAAAAATGATTGGAAATGATCAGACACTCGATATCTGAATCTATGAACTATCAATGGTCCGCTAAGTTAATCACATTTAGTTGACTCGCATTAGTCTTTCTGCAGTTTTGCTGTAGTCGACGAGTGCATATTGCCACCGCACTCCTTCCTTTAAATAGAAGAAGCAGGCAGTGTAGTCCCTTGATACATGTCCTATATCCCTCCTATATTGAAAACCAGAAATCTCTCGGTGAAACCAAGTAAACTTTCTTAACCGGTATCCGCTACAATGCAATGCTTTTGCCAATTCGTTTTATTTGCGGAAGCAGTAACATTGGCTGAAGGGCTCGTTGCTGCTTATGTGAATTGGAGATTATATTCCGAATTACATTACTAGGCTGATAGCACTAAAGTAACCGGACGAGTAGCGGCAGGGAATTTCCGAATTCATCCATTGCCAGACACCTAGTCAGTACGTGTCATGAAGGTGACCCTAACTCAGCTATTACGAGATTTCACGGAAAAGGAGAAGCCAGGGTGCTGAAACTTGCAGGAGTGATGACCACCAACCTGTGCTGCTCTAAGCTTTTGTACAAAAGCAGCTGAGAGTCTGCCCTAAGCTTCCATGTGTTTCGCGACACATGCCCGACCCCGAACATCGTTGTGTTGCGTCTGCAGGCCAATTTCTCTGACAATTGCATGACCATCCCTTTCTTCTCTCTTGCGATCTAAATTGTTGTTAGGTAGCATGCGACCAAATAACACGAAATGGCGCCTAATTGTGGTGCTCGTCTTCTTGTTGTTTTGTGCGATATCTTGATTCGCTTTAACGCTTCTTGGCTGCAAAACTTTAACAGATGTCTTATATCCGGACTAAAATTTTCAACATCCTTTATGTTTACCATAATAATCATGATTTTATATTTCATATCCACACGTAGCGGAGTTTCGGATAATCAATCACTTTGAAATTGCTCCTGGATATGCTTCAAGTTTTTGGCAGATATATTTATGTTAACTAACGGCGCTTTTTATTTTATCCTACAGAACAACTTGTGGTCTCCAACTTTTAATGGCAAGAATTCAATGTATTTTATATGACCGCATGGTTAAGAAATTTCTTTACTAGACCTAATCTCCTGGACTCCACCTTTCATCTAATTTGATGAGCCGAAAATCCGGTGTCACCTACTAACTTGAATTTTACTTGGATTTTGACCATCGGCCTGGCAACTGCTTCCGTCGACGTTATGAAGCGCTTCCCCGGTAGTTAACCTCGGAGTGATCCGGTTTACATTCGGTTTTAATGATAGATCCCACGAAAAAACGCACATTTTAAGGATTCTGCGGAACTGCTTACTCAACGCTGCTATTGCTTAAACCAAATCGCTCGAAATGAAACATTCTACTTCAATATTCACTAGCATGTTTTCTCAGCTAGGCCGTCTAAGAATATATATTGCTATCCAGATGCGCAGACTAATAGTTGTGATAATACTGGCCATTGGCTTAAAGAGTTAAAGTGACACCATTAGGCAACAAAACACGGAAAGCCACTCAAGGCGCATCAGCTATTTGTTGAATTATCTACCTTGGCACAACACTAGCGTCTGGCTAGTAAGTTTGTAAGTAACATACATGTTAATAACTTGGGAATGAAAAGCAAGCGCTTAGGGGTCAACACGACAAATAGGAGCTAATCAAAATGTTGGAGCAAAAACTCGCTCAACAGTAACTAGGAGCGTTCTCACTTGTATCACATCATAACTGCAATTTGACTAATCCGTTTTGAATAAATAAAGTGTTCTACCGCTAGTAGACTTATTTGCTCAACACAACTGCCACCAACTTGGATCTGACGAATGATAGCAGCGATCAAAGGAACAATGCGCGATTCCAACCCAAAAATATAAAGAGGATTAAAATCCTCACTGGAATCTATTATTCCGCTAGTTCGAAAACACCCATCTGCTGACATATACTTCAGGGAATACATCCCTCCTAACTCTGTTGCGTCTTACTACGTTTCCTCTAAACTCCTGCGGTGTACCGGCTCAGTGAATGTATGTCATCTTAATGCTGAATCACAAAACCTTTTCACGATTTAAAATTATGTGATACTGACCAAGTGTGCAACCGTCAAACTAATCAAGAATGATGGCGCACCAAATCACCTGCATAACGGTGTCAGTTTAATGACTCAGCAAGTAATAAAAATTGAAAACATGGACACCCTAACTCCAGATTGTGAACTACCAATCAGTTGTTATTTATAACCTCGATTACGCGTTAACACATTATGAATTAATAGCAGTCAAGAATATTGTTGTTTTCAACAGACTTAAGCAGTAGGCTAATATTTGCACAAAATATGCGGTACCGAAAGCCACAGTGCGGTAATTTGATTTGATTTTGAGTTGTGATTTTGTGTTGTGAATATCCAAAGTACGGTTGAAAATTAATTCGCTAAAATCGACGAAAAGAGTACGTTGAAATAGCACGTCATCATTACTTTGAGTTTTGAGGAGTCGGAACCTAACCGGTACGCAAATTAAGGCTACCTGAAGAATATTTATGCAGATGAACGCAAGCGATACCAGACCCTTTTCAACAAATATTCACAATGCAAGTAAAGAAACACTTAATATCTTTACGGAGACATCTTGGCAGGCCAAAGGCAAATATACTGTTTCCATTCTCACTCGGAAAAATAGGTTCACATAATTTCCCTTGTTGCACATGAATAAGACTCTGCTTGAGGTAATTCTTCTCCATCAAAATTCTGCTGTTTTTTGTTTAGTTATAAGAATTGGTATTAAAGTTGTAGCATAAAAATTTGCATTCTGCAATGTCTGCACTTGTTTATTCGTCAGCAGTAAGGTCCTAGCATTTTAAATCTACATTGGTTTATACATTTCAGCTGTAACTGAAGCATAAACCAGTGGTTAGTAGCTTACGAAATGCAACTTAGACGTACTTAAACCTCTCACACATACGCGATGTCAAAATATAGGCCCCATAAATGTTAAGGAATATTTCAGTTCAAAGAATTTTATTAAGCTGACAAGATGAAAATTATCCGAAGCGATCGAAAAAGGTTCCCTAAAATGGGGAATGCGAGCAACAAAATAGCGACAGTGGAAAATACAGATTTCAAGCTTCCGCGGCGCATGAAACCGAAATATTTGCGGTTAACTCCTCCACATTCGACACATTCGGCCCACCGCGACGATGATTGCGAACCTCTACGGTTTACTGACAATATATACGTAGGCGCATCCATTTAGATGCATATTTTACAGACGAAAATCACGGTACCACGCAAAGGTCAAGTAAATTGCCAAACTTTTAGAGCCAGTAAAAAATTGGATGGTGATTTAATCTCCGTGATACCTCCAGCATCTTATATTCGTTCAGCTAATTAGACATCTTGATTTAAGCAGAAAACATTTGTCTAGGTTGGACGTCCTGTCACAATTTGAGAGCTTTTAATTAGAAGAGAAATGCGACAAAATATACGACAACGTTCGACTAAATCGATTGAACGAGGGCCTTTATTAACAATCGTTTGAAACAGCTAAACATGCGATGTACTAGCAAAATAAAGTTACATTTTACTGAAATATATTCGGACAGAAGAACGGAGTAGCAATAGGCTCAACGGCTAGATCGCTGTTAATATTTGCATGCATGAGCGAACTAGAGAACAACTACCTGAGAAGATTCATTGGCAAATTACCCTACTACAGTCGATAGGTGGAGGACGTATTTTATGCTACAGACAATCCATGTTGCACAGAGCACGTTTCAAACCTTTTGTAACCAAGCATGCGCCAGTGCTAAGGTCGACATCTAAGATGTGCGCCGTGGTAAAATGACCTTTCTGGAGGTCAAAATTAGCAGCAGATCTGATGGTCGATCCAACGCAGTGTGCACAGGAAAACCACGTGGAATTGGAAAAATGTTCGTTTTGGTAGCGTTGTCCAAGTAAACCAAAAGCGGAACTTGATTAGGTGTTTAAACGAAAATATCAGCGTTATATTTATCGGAGATACGCATTTGGAAGCGCTGAGTTGCTAACGTGGGCTATTTGAGAGAAATGACTATCCCGAAATTGGTATCTTGCGCAATATAGAGTGCTGAGAAGAGAGGGCTAAATTTGGTTCTAGAGGAAAAAACTTTTATCTGTTGTTGACTTACAATGGGAGTAGAGTAGCAAGAGAAACGTCCAGCTGGCTACCAGACACCGTACACTGTGCCAAATGCGCAGCTAGCATATTGTTTTTATTTAGTTTATTGTAAGGCATCATTTCATAGACAGACTTCCTCGGTAAGTATTTCTTTCTGATGTGTTTCCTCACTCGTTCATTCCAAGTACAATCTTCGCCAGAACCATCTGGACTATCTGAGGTAATTCGTGGGTGTTGCCCGATTTAGATGTGTCATTATGAACTGAAAAGTGTGACAAGCGCCGTGGTAGTAAATTCAGATTACTTTAACCACCAGTTCGATAGGTACTGATGTTTTCAGTCTATTTACCGCATATCCGGATGAGAAACATGGGTGGTAAGATGTCGCATAGTAGCATCAGTCAAAGTGATCCTATCCGCCCCCAGAATCCACTTATGTGTAGAAATACTATTCGTCCAGATTCACTCTCTAATCTGAAACGTTATCACAGGGACTCCTGTTTGGGAACATGCCACTGAGAGGTCTTTGGACGTTTCCGAAGCAATCACCTTACCTTTTCATCTAGATTACTTACCCCTTTAAATTTATCGTGTCTGATGTTTTAACTCATTTTATTCGTATAATTTTTGTGTACCAAACTGACTAGATCCCCTGAACACGAATGTGTTCGTTGGCCATTTTTTTGAACTAGTGTCACATTGGAATGCATAATACAGCTGACCGTGTCCCTCTTAGATTTCATTTGGCCGAACTTCATACTACGTTAGTAGGGACAACCTTCCGGCTTGTTTTTGATTGTGCCTACCTGATCCCTCTCATAAAGTACAAATAAAACACGTAGCGCGTCACATATCAGCTACAGGCTGTTTTAAATTTTTGAATTTCTTGTTATACGGTTGCATCTGTTGTACGTGCACGAGCTCTTCAGTCAAGTAAAATGTTACACACATTACCATGTTGCTTACGCGAATTATATTGCTTACACACTCTACAGACTATAACTAGCAGCAAAATCCAGTTTGAAACCTATGCACTAGAAAATTGTTGCACCATGTTTAAAATGTCATTCAACACTGAGGGATTTAGCTCAATGTTATCCAAATGCGCTAGCCAGATATATACGGGTAATATGACTTGAGTTACTATTGAGTTTAGACTGCTAATGAATGCCTTTGACACCGAACCCAGGTAATCTCTAATTGATGAGTTCAAGTCAGTGCTGAAAACTAGGTCCTGGCGTGTAAGGATGAGAGGTAGCCACACCGAAATCAACTTTTCTACATGGCATTAACTGACTTCAAATTCAACCGAGGCCACAATGAAAATTGTGTGTCACAAGCCATAACGCACAGCGGGTGCTTCAAAGTCGACATACCATTGTCCTCCTACAGCAATACATGCGACGAAAGCGGGTATGATACATCAGGCTAAAATGTTATGTTTCATAGATTTACATGGATTTCCTTGACAAATGAATACTGACACTAGCATCTCATTTAAAGCATGTTGCAACTTAAATTATATTGTGCGTTGTTTTTAGTGGAAATGTTTCTTGGTAAACTTAGCAACACTTACTAATATTTACATCATATTGAGTACTTAGAAGCAGCAGGAATGAGGAGACGCTATAAACGTTAAACTCTACTATAACATTCATGAGTCACATATATATATATATAATATGAAAAAATCTTGGTAGCTCGTTTACCTGTGACTGATTGAGGACAATCTGGTCCTGGTTTCAAAAATGCAAATCCTAAAGCAGGTAGTTCGTTAACGTCCATTCGTTACTGAGCCCTCTATTGTTGTGACGGATTTAAGAATTATAAAGCAAGTAGATTGAACTACGTGTTCTTACTGAAGCTCCGACTTGTAGAGGGTTCAAATGTTGTTTGAAGGAAAGGTTGTTGAACAAGGCGATTTTAAAACTCTTGATGTAGTATGTGAAAGACATTTAGTTAGATTGTATAAAGCTAACTTACAGTATTGTCTAGCTGGATATTCAATCATTGCAAAGCCTGTTGATAAGAGATATATATGTTTCCAAACCTTTAATTTCCCTTGGTCTGGATATTAACTAACACTTGTAGCTCAGCGTCATATATTATGTGAAGCCTTTACGATATTACTAAAATTTGTGAAAATAAGGAAATTCAAAGGGGCAATGATTTTTGTACTCGAAAGTGCACATTTTAAACAAATTGTATAAAGTTAAATAATTGTATTAGGATAACAATAAGCAAAGATTAATAAAGTCAAACGCAATCTAGAGCGCACGTTTTCAAATGGCAACCATTTGACACTCCGGATAAACAAATCCAAGTGATCGACACCTGTCACATGTTTCCAGTACGATTTAGTGCTTCAATATAATAATAAATCTATCGGAGAAATGGAAGACAGAGGGAGATCATGACAAAACGGTTTGCAGTGCATGGAAAGCGTAGTTGGATAGTTGAAAAGTAAACTGATGCCTACTTTGTGATGCATAGTTTAACCACAGTCTAAGAGAATGATGCACATCAATTCGTCCTTTAATGAGTAATGGGCGTGACCGTAAACTGCTTTACTTTTAAACGTCAATTCACAACTAAAGGTACAAATCAATATGTACCTCCTCGAAAATACCCTGGAGTGAAACAAAATATTGGCAAAATGTACCTGCCTGCTAGCGTTATGCTTTTTGATATGCATTCATGGATTATGCAAAAGGTTTGCTGCTGTAGACTGTAGACCGAGTGTGTGGGTTCGCAAATTCCAATTCCTTAAATATACTTGTAGTATATTTAAGGAATTGGAATTTGCGAACCCACACACTCGGTCTACAGTCTACAGCAGCAAACCTTGTGCAAAATCTATGAATGTATATCGAAAAGCATAACGCTAGCAGGCAGGTACATTTTGCCAATATTTTGTTTGGCCCCAGGGTATTTTCGAGGAGGCACATATTCATTTTTACCCTTAGTTGTTAATTGACGTTTAAAGTATATCAGTGTATGGTCACGTGCATTCATTATTAAAGGTCGAATTGAAGTGCATCAACAACTTAGACTGTGGTTAAACTATGCATCACAAAGTGCGCATCAGTTTACCCTTCAACTCTCCAACTACTCTTTCTATTCACTGCATACGGTTTCGCCTTCTCTTTCTCCGCTAAATTTAGTAGTATATTGAAGCAATAAAGCGTATTATACGCATGTAACAGCTGTCGATCACGTGAATGTGTTTATCCAGAGTGGCAAATGGTTGCTATTTGGAAACCTGCGCTCTTGTGACAAATATACACCTATAATGCGCATGAATTTATTAATCTTTGCTAATTTTAATTCTAGTACACTTATTATTCATTATGCAATTTGTTAATTATGCGCACTTCCAGGTACAAAATCATTGCCGCTTTGAAGTGCCTTAATTTCACTAGTTTTATTAAGATCCCAAAGGCTTCACATAATATATGACACTGAGCTGCAAGTGTTAGCTATTATCCAGACCATGGGAAAATAAAGATTTGGAAACATATGTATCTCTTACCAACAGGCTTTGAAATGATTGAGTATCCAGCTAGACAATACTGTAAGTTAGCTTTATACAGTCTAACTAAATGTCTTTCACATACTATATCAATAATTTTAAAATCGTTTTGTTCAACAATCTTTCCTTCAAAAAACAGTTGAACCCTCCACAATTCGGAGCTTCAGTAAGAACACGTAGTACAATATACTTACTTTATGCTTCTAAAACCCGTAACAACGATAGAGTGCTCAGTAACGAATGCACGTTAACCAACTTTCTGCCTTAGGATTTGCATTTTTGGAACCAGGACATGATTTTCCTCAATTAGTCACAGGTAATCAAGCTACCAAGTTGTTTTATTTTTTATATATATGTAACTTAAGAATGCTATAGTAGAGTTTAACGTTTGTAGCGCCTCCACAATCCTGCTTCTTCTTGGCACTCAATATGATGTAAATATTTCATTAGTGTTGCCAAGTTTAACAGGAAACATTGCTCCTAAATACAACGCACACTATAATTTAATTTGCAACTTGCCTCAAATGCGATTCTAGTGTCAGTAGTTATTTTCAAGGAAATCCATGTAAATCTATAAAATATAACACTTTTTGGCTGATGTAGCATACCCGCTTTCGTCGCGTTTATTGCTGTAGGAAGACAATGATACGTCGACTGTTCAGCACCCGCTTTGCGTAATGGCTTGCGACACGATGATAATCGTTCCTTCGGTTGAATTTGAAGTCAGTTAATGCCATGTAGATAAGTTGGTCTCGGTGTGGCTACCTCTTATCCCTACAAGCGCTGATTTGAACTCATCAATTAGCGTTTGCCTGGGTTCGGTGTCGAAGGCGTATATTAACAGTATAAACTCGATCATAATTGCAGTAATAATATCCGTCTATTTAGCCAGCGAATTTGGATAACTTTGAGCTAAATCCGTCAGTGTTGAATGACATTATAAACGTGGTGCAATAATTATCTAGTGCATTTATCTCAAACTTGATTTTGCTAGCGCATTGTTGGTTATAGTCTGTAGAGCGAGTAAGCAACATAATTCGTGTAAGCGACATGGCATTTGTGTTACTTTTTACTTAACTGAAGAGCACATAAACGTATAATATAGCTACAACCGTATGCCAAGGAATTCAAAAATTTAAAAAACAGCCGGTAGCTCCTATACGTTGTGCTACGTGTATTATTTGTACTCTATGAGAGGGATCAGGTACGCACCATCTAACACAATCCGGAAAGTTGTCCCTAATAACATAGTATGAAGTTCGCCCAAAAGAAATCTAAGAGTAATAGGGTCAGATGTATGATGCATGCCAATGTGATGCTAGTGCAAATCAATGGTCAACGAACACATTCATGGTCAGGGGATCCCGTCAGTCTGGTACACAAAAATTATACGAATAAAATGAGTTAAAACATCAGACACGATAAATTTAAAGGGGTAAGTAATCTAGATGAAAAAGTAAGGTGATTGGTTCGAAAACGTCCAAAGATCTCTCAGTAGCATGTTCCCAAACAGGAGTCCCATTGATAACGTTTCAGATTAGTGAGTGAATCTGGACGAATAGTATTTCACACATAAGTGGCTTCTGGGGGCCAATAGGATCGCTTTGACTGACGCTACTATGCGACATCTTATTACCCATGTTTCTCATCCGGATATGCGGTAAATAGACTGAAAACTTCGGTACCTATCGAACTGATGGTTAAAGTAATCTGAATTTACTACCACGGCGCTTGTCACACTTTTCAGTTCATAATGACACATCTAAATCGGGCAACACCCACGAATTACCTCAGATAGTCCAGATGGTTCTGGCGAAGATTGCACTTGGAATGAACGCGTGAGCAAACACAATCAGAAAGAAATACTTACCAATGAATTCTGTCCATAAAATGATGCCTTACAATAAACTAAGTAAAGGTAAAATGCTAGCTGCATATTTGGCACAGTGTACGGTGTCTGGTAGCCTGCTGGACGTTTCTCTTGCTACTCTACTCCCATTGTAAGTCAACAACAGATAAAAGTTTTTTTCCTCTCGAACCAAATTTAGCCCTCTCTTCTCAGCACTCTATATTGCGCAAGATACCAATTTCAGGATAGTCATTTCTCTCAAATAGCCCACGTTAGCAACTCAGCGCTTCCAAATGCGTATCTCCGATAAATATAACGCTGATATTTTCGTTTAAACATCTAATCAAGTTCCGCTTCTGGTTTACTTGGACAACGCTACCAAAACGCACCTTTTGCCAATTCCACGTGTGTTTCCTGTGCACACTGCGTTGGATCGACCATAGGTTCTGCTGCTAATTTTGGCCTACAGAAAGGTCATTTTACCACGGCGCACATCATAGATGTCGACCTTAGCACTGGCGCATGCTTGGTTACAAAAGGTTTGAAACGTGCTCTGTGCAACATGTATTGTCTGTAGCATAAAATACGTCCCCCACCTATCGACTGTATTAGGGTAATTTGCCAATGAATCTTCTCAGGTAGTTGTTCTCTAGTTCGCTCATGCATGCAAATATTAACAGCGATCTAGCCGTTGAGCCTATTGCTACTCCGTTCTTCTGTCCGCATAATATTTCAGTAAAATGTAACTTTATTTTGCTAGTACATCACATGTTTAGCTGTTTCAAACGATTGTTAATAAAGGCCCTCGTTCAATCGATTTAGTCGAACGTTGTCGTATAGTTTGTCGCATTTCTCTTCTAATGAAAAGCTCTCAAATTGTAACAGGACGTCCAACCTAGACAAATGTTTTCTGCTTAAATCAAGATGTCTAAGTAGCTAACCGAATATAAGATGCTGGAGGTATCACGGAGATTAAATCACGATCCAATTTTTTACTGGCTCTAAAAGTTTGGCAATTTACTTGACCTTTGCGTGGTACCGTGATTTTCGTCTGTAAAATATGCATCTAAATGGATGCGCCTACGTATATATTGTCAGTAAACCGTAGAGGTTCGCAATCATCGTCGCGGTGGGCCGAATGTGTTCGAATGTGGTGGAGTTAACCGCAAATATTTTGGTTTCATGCGCCGCGGAAGCTTGAAATCAGTATTTTCCACTGTCGCTATTTTGTTGCCCGCATTCCCCATTTTAGGGAACCTTTTTCGATCGCTTCGGATAATTTTCATCTTGTCAGCTTAATAAAATTCTTTGAACTGAAATATTCCTTAACATTTATCGGGCCTATATTTTGACATCGCGTATGCGTGAGAGGTTTAAGTACGTCTAAGTTGTATTTCGTAAGCTACTAACCACTGGTTTATGCTTCAGTTACAGCTGAAATGTATAAACCAATGTAGATTTAAAATGCTAGGAACTTACTGCTGACGAATAAACAAGTGCAGACATTGCAGAATGCAAATTTTTATGCTAAAACTTTAATACCAATTCTTATAACTAAATAAAAAACAGCAGAATTTTGATGGAGAAGAATTACCTCAAGCAGTGTCTTATTCATGTGCAACAAGGGAAATTATGTGAACCTATTTTTCCGAGTGAGAATGGAAACAGTATATTTGCCTTTGTCCTGCCAAGAGGTCTCCGTAAAGATACTAAGTGTTTCTTTACTTGCATTGTGAATATTTGTTGTAAAGGGTCTGGTATCGCTTGCGTTCATCTGCATAAATATTCTTCAGGTTGCCTTAATTTGCGTACCGGTTAGGTTCCGACTCCTCAAAACTCAAAGTAATGATGACGTGTCATTTCAACGTACTCTTTTCGTCGATTTTAGCGAAATAATTTTCAACCGTACCTTGGATATTCACAACACAAAATCACAACTCAAAATCAAATCAAATTACCGCACTGTGGCTTTCGGTACCGCATATTTTGTGCAAATATTAGCCTACTGCTTAAGTCTGTTAAAAACAACAATATCCTTGACTGCTATTAATTCATAATGTGTTAACGCGTAATCGAGGTTATAAATAACAACTGATTGGTAGTTCACAATCTGGAGTTAGGGTGTCCATGTTTTCAATTTTTATTACTTGCTGAGTCATTAAACTAACAACGTTATGCAGGTGATTTGGTGCGCCATCATTCTTGATTAGTTTGACGGTTGCACACTTGGTCAGTATCACATACTTTTAAATCGTGAACAGGTTTTGTGATTCAGCATTAAGATGACATACATTCACTGAGCCGGTACACCGCAGGCGTTTAGGGGAAACGTAATAAGATGCAACAGAGTTGGGAGGGATGTATTCCCTGAAGTATATGTCAGCAGATGGGTGTTTTCGAACTAGCGGAATAATAGATTCCAGTGAGGATTTTAATCCTCTTTATATTTTGGGGTTGGAATCGCGCATTGTTCCTTTGATCGCTGCTATCATACGTCAGATCCAAGTTGGTGGCAGTTGTGTTGAGCAAATAAGTCTACTAGCGGTAGAACACTTTATTTATTCAAAACGGATTAGTCAAATTGCAGTTATGATGTGATACAAGTGAGAACGCTCCTAGTTACTGTTGAGCGAGTTTTTGCTCTAACATTTTGATTAGCTCGTATTTGTCGTGTTGACCCCTAAGCGCTTGCATTTCATTCCCAAGTTATTAACATGTGTATTACTTACAAACTTACTAGCCAGACGCTAGTCTTGTGCCAAGGTAGATAATTCAACATATAGCTGATGCGCCTTGAGTGGCTTTCCGTGTTTTGTTGCGTAATGGTGCCACTTTAGCTCTTTAAGCCAATGGCTAGTATTATCACAACTATTAGTCTGCGCATCTGGATAGCAATATATATTCTTAGACGTCCTAGCTGAGAAAACATGCTAGTGAATATTGAAGTAGAATGTTTCATTTCGAGCGATTTGGTTTAAGCAATAGCAGCGTTGAGTAAGCAGTTCCGCAGAATCCTTAAAATGTGCGTTTTTTCGTGGGATCTATCATTAAAACCGAATGTAAACCGGATCACTCCGAGGTTAACTACCGGGGAAGCGCTTCATAACGTCGACGGAAGCAGTTGCCAGGCCGAGGGTCAAAATCCAAGTAAAATTCAATTTAGTAGGTGACACCAGATTTTCAGCTCATCAAATTCGATGAAAGGTGGAGTCCAGGAGATTAGGTGTAGTAAAGAAATTTCTTAACCATGCGGTCACATAAAATACATTGAATTCTTGCCATTAAATGTTGGAGAACACAAGTTGTTCTGTAGTATAAAATAAAAAGCACCGTTAGTTAACATAAATATATCTGCCAAAAACTTGAAGCATATCCAGGCGCAATTTCAAAGTGATTGATTATCCGAAACTCCGCTACGTGTGGATATGAAATATAAAATCATGATTATTATGGTAAACATAAAGGATGTTGAAAATTTTAGTCCGGATATAAGACATCTGTTAAAGTTTTGCAGCCAAGAAGCGTTAAAGCGAATCAAGATTTCGCACAAAACAACAAGAAGACGAGCACCACAATTAGGCACCATTTCGTGTTATTTGGTCGCATGCTACCTAACAACAATTTAGATCGCAAGAGAGAAGAAAGGGATGGTCATGCAATTGTCAGAGAAATTGGCCTGCAGACGCAACACAACGATGTTCGGGGTCGGGCATGGGTCGCGAAACACATGGAAGCTTAGGGCAGACTCTCAGCTGCTTTTGTACAAAAAGCGTAGAGCAGCACAGGTTGCTGGTCACCACTCCTGCAAGTTTCAGCACCCTGGCTTCTCCTTTTCCGTGAAATCTCGTAATAGCTGAGTTAGGGTCACCTTCATGACACGTACTGACTAGGTGTCTGGCAATGGATGAATTCGGAAATTCCCTGCCGCTACTCGTCCGGTTACTTTAGTGCTATCAGCTTAGTAATGTAATTCGGAATATAATCTCCAACTCACATAAGCAGCAACGAGCCCTTCAGCCAATGTTACTGCTTCCGCAAACAAAACGAATTGGCAAAAGCATTGCATTGTAGCGGATACCGGTTAAGAAAGTTTACTTGGTTTCACCAAGAGATTTCTGGTTTTCAATATAGGAGGGATATAGGACATGTATCAAGGGACTACACTGCCTGCTTCTTCTATTTAAAGGAAGGAGTGCGGTGGCAATATGCACTCGTCAACTACACCAAAACTGCAGAAAGACTAATGCGAGTCAACTAAAGGTGATTAACTTAGCGGACCATTGATAGTTCATAGATTCAGATACCGAGTGTCTGATCATTTCCAATCATTTTTAATCTATCCGTTAACCTGCCCTTAAGGGGCCAGGTAAATTGGACGGATGACCAATATTTAGGTAAGATAATTAAGGAACACCTCCTACATTGGCTCTACAATCGCGAGAATAGGGCAAATTACAGTGTCATTTGGAACTATCTAATCAACACAGGCCACCAGCTAAACAAAATATGCACTTTCATGTTGTCTACAAGATACCACTAAGGCGTAATCACCGGGTGACTTTAAGCCTACATGCCACCGCTGAGGCAGTAGGCACGCGCCTGACAAACCCGGATTTCTCTGTCCAGAAAAAGATGATACAAACACTAAAATTGCCGCGGCTGACCACCAGACTGGAAGAAATTGATTCACTTCGCAACTCCACCAGAATTCTGTCATGTTGGTAGATTACTGCCATCAGATCACAAGTTAAATTTTTTGATCCATTGTTTCATTTTAATGCTTACGGTTGCAATCGAAGTTAGCCTTATTTATATTAATATATGAGCCTGATAAGTAGTTAATCAAAATAGCTGTCAGCTTAAACTTCGTCTTTTTTTCTGTTTCTGAACTAGACGAATTCCATTAGTGCAAACTAACTTAGACTATATCCACAGACTTTATTTTGAAGCTGGAGATGTAGCATAGACGTAGACGTACCAATGATGCGCAACTCCACGGTGCCATAGTTGATAATAACGGCCACTCACAACGGTTTAGTACAATTTTAAATCCGTCGGAAATTAAGAATACTTGATGACTTTTAGTTAATTTAGATTATTGGTACATCCGATTGCATAAAGTATGTACAAATGTTTATCCCTATTCCAGTTTGTGTGCAGTTTGGATTCAAAATCACAAAAGTAAGCTGCTTAAAATTACCGAGGATAATTATGCTGAATTGAGTTAGAATGCTGCAACGATTTACAGCTTGTTAAATTAAAATTAAATTCACACTAACATCGCATATTTTACACGCAAACGTTATAGTAAAGAAAGAATTTTGAAATAAAATATCATTCCGAACTATAAAACCAAGCGTAGCTAGCCAGCACAAATTATTGTGCGGAACACATATGGCTGTTTTCTCATCAGAAACTGCTTTTCCGATAAGTACACACAAGTGCGGATTCCACGCGGCAAGCCAAATCTGGTATGCCAAACCAAAAATAAGTCAAAAGCTATGTTCGACCACAAGGTATTCAAACTGGAAAGTAGCAATAAAGATACTTTTAGTCATTTTCTAAACTATTGTTTTCAGAAACCATACGTAACCGTCAGATAAATATTTTTATCCTAATATTCTAATTAATGGAATTAAGAAAACCGAAAAGGTCTTTTGGGGATGTAGCTTCTATGTTTTTATTCGAGCATTTTGAGATTTGGATTAATGGGTTATTTGGAGAAAGCTATCTATATCGCATCATTCAACTTCTATTTAAAACCTCATTGTGTGTTTTACTTGCAGTAGCGTATAAAATGCAGGTGAGTTTGTACCTATGGAACTCCAACGAAATTAAATTAAAACAGTTTGGTAAATGACGTTTAAGGCAAATGCATAGCATGGTGATATTTCTGATGAATTAAGGGGAAAGCATGTACCACTTATCATCAACTCCTCAGTTGAGTTATACTTCGTATACATTATCTTATGCTCGGTTCCTTTTAGTACTTTTGCATTTGTTGCCAATTGAGGGCTGATTTGATGTATGGACGGGAATATCAAGCCACAGACTAGTCATATACAAACGTAAACTAAAAATGTATTATCCGTAAAGCCCTGTAAACCACCAAACCTGTAAATCGCATCTCGTGTAGTCAGTAGGAAATCTGATATAATCGCATCCGCAAGGCAGATGAACCAGCACAGTCGACAATTATACCCATGAATATGGAATAAGCAAAAATATAACTAAAAAACTTACCTTCTGTTGGTTGAGTCTGAAAAGCCGGGAATAAAATGAATAAGAATATTGAATGTTGCAATAGGTTCGGTTCCTCTGAAAATTTAGTTATTGCGACTAACCTGCGCAATGGGGATTTTCAGCTGATGAGTTGCGCGAAGTGCATTTTGAAGCTTCAAGGCATGTGTAGTTTAGCAAGAGCCATCATTGTAATAGAACCAAGGTGCCTCAACCATGGCCTTGCGTTTTGCAATACAGTATTGTTGCACAAACAAAAATAAACCCCATGGTTTTGTACTAGCTAACTCACTAAAAGCTAATGACTAGAAATTAGACCACCGTCCATAATAAATTCTCGATTTCAGCCATACCCTGAATATTTTCAAAGACAATGTAAAGGATTCACAGCAGTACACTTCAATGAACTTCCCGTCACCGTCCGCTAACCATAGGATGACCGTTTTACTGGCCCCGAACAAAATTAAAGTTTATTTTCATAAACAGTTTGGAAGTGTTGATGTTTTGATTTAAGGGCACGAGTCTAGGTAAAAAGGGTGAGGTAGGGTTTAAAATAATCACTTCCCTAACATTCATCCCAAGTAAACAATGCAAAATGTGCTTGAGGCAGTAAAACCACTGTAGTCAGTTCGCTGGCGCAGCGGTCAGCCTTGACAGGTAAGAGGCCGAACACTTTTGCTTATTTTTATACTTCCCCGCGTATACCTCACTGGCACTTTCTCTTCCTTCTTCCGCGCTTCCTTGGCTGCTTCCTTTTACTAAGCAATTGAACATCTAGCCGTATACGAGGTTTTTATTTTGTGTTGAATTTTTACGGGTCTACTACGTCCTATCGTACTAGTTGGACCGAGGAGACATTGAAACGCCGGACAAGTGGAATATTACACCATGGATCTCATCATGCCAACATGGCAAGATTTCAGCAGTAATCATGTACAATCTTAGTTATTCATGAACGAAAACGTAGATATTATTAAATAAGCCATTCCATATAGTAAGAATTAATAAATAGATAACGAATTTCACGATAATCGCTTAGTTGACCTTTATCGGCTTAATTTGTATATAAAGAGGTCGCCGTGAATAGCGGCGTTTATGATTTAGTTACAATTTGCAAAGCTGACTGAATAATTGAGTAGAAAATAATCATGTATATTTGGGGTACTAGCAACTGGAAAGCAGCATCTTTATTAAAATATACTTATATACATTTCAAAAAACTGAACTAATTAATGATAAATTGCAAATAGGAAACCGAACTAGTGATTTATCAATAAATATTTTGACATGGGTAAGTCCATGTGGTCAGAAAATAATCATACACTTGAACGTACAAGATAACTATTATATCTTCTTTAACTACTAGCTCAATACATAATGAAATGCTTCGCTTAATATTCCTTATTTTGCTGTGTGTAATATGTAGGATTTTATTTAATTACCAGCTCTACTTTTGCGCGGATCCCACATAATTGACTTGTGCCTTATTGGATTTAAGCTCTATGACATTCCAATAAGGAAATGTTGTGTGTATCGCTTGCAACTTTTGCCATATTTGTTACGACATCTTCAGTGGATCGTAGCTTTAATTACAATTTTAATATTCTTGGCTGTAAAGGAACAGTGCATACTGATATCTTCTGTTACGACGCTGCAGGAATGAACTTCCTTGTGCACTCAGAATGCAGTCGCATGTTAGGAAAGTAGTAACAGCCGTGGCTTAATTAACTCCCAAGTCAATTTATCCATAACTTTGTAAAAATGTCAAAGAAACACTTCTAGGTTATATCCATAATTACACGTATGCATGGATATGCGAATGTTTCATTTAGCAAGGAATGATAAGGTTTGTTCACCTTATTGAAAGTAACGTTCATAGTTTATACAAGGTAGATCAATTGGTCACCAGTTGTTCACTTAATTCTTAATGCTTTTGAATGTTTTGATTCGCCGTGTTTAAAAACATTGCGTGTAAGAAACTTGAGCAGCCAAATGTATGAGTAGACTGCTAGCGTATGCACAGAATAATGCAGGTTGACAAATAAAATTGGAGCTGGTTTTCGGAGGATCATCTATATGTTCTTTTGCGATTCCTTTGTAATGTCGCATTGTCGCTCGCTGCTTTATTACCAAGCCACAATTTTGTGTCGTTTGCATGCAGTAAGTAGTACGACTGGAATAACCCCGATAATTGGCTGATGCATTCTAAGAATAAATGTGACATTCGCACTGATGCTTGAGGCACAGCACATTTGACTTGAATTGGGAATGAGCAAATTCTACGCACTAGCACATTCAGTTGACGTTGAAGGAGAAAGTTGCACATTGCAACCTGCCCAAAATGATCGCCGATCTTATCAAGTTCTATGTAGGAGATTTCGGTGGTACATAAAATCAAGTACTTTGAAGATTTCCAAGTACACAAAATCAGCTTCTATTTGGCAGGACTGCATTCTTTCAAGTCACTTAGCCTATTGACATATTTGTGTTTAGATGAGGTTTCAGCAAAATTCATACTGCTGTGAAACTATGATGCTGTTGCTTTCAATTTATCCCATCGGAACTTCTGGCTTGTAAAAGCACTGGGAAGAGTGTGAATGGCCGGTCGTTAAAAGTCTACTTACTATTCCTACGTCTCAATAAGAAAGTAACTATAGCCTATTTTTCCATGGTCCGTACCTGCATTTTCTTAAACCTTCGCTGTAAATACCGTGTTCAAGGTTCGGCACGTTTCATGGCTACTGATTTCAATGCCATCTGTCCGATGTTGTCAGCAACATAGAACTGTGCATGTGCACATGATAGTTGGCTTTTCATCACGCTCGCAACATTAAATATTATGTTGCTGGGTTTTAGGGGACACAATTAGCTGTGCCATGAACTTGTGTGGTAAGGATGCACTGTATAATGCTGTTAAACCTTTGTCAAAGTGCATTTACCGCGTCTTTCGCAATCGTTGTTTCAAGACGACTAATCCAATCCAGGGACCAGTATGTTACCAAGACGTGTGCCTATGAAAGATCCGTTTCCATCTAATGTTCTCCATATATAACTTGCTAGAACCACCACGAAAATGTTTAGAAATTATAACAACTGTTTTCTGGCAGGGCTGGTTATTTTCTCTGACTCTACATCAAAAACTGAAAGCTTACCGAATATGGAATGACGTCGGCCAATATGTTTAGCACTATCGCGGTCCTTGTTCATACATCCTCCCAATAGCCCTTACCAACAACGTTTAGCGAGGCAAAAATGCAAACCCCGTCCTACGGTACTTACATCTGGCGGAGTTGAGCAAATTTATACCACACGTTTCCCAATTTGTTCAGGTAACAAGGCTAAACCGGTGCCAAGCCAATAACGGTCAATGCATGATGCCTGTCGACATTCACACCTGACAAGTTGCACAAATCCCAAAACATACCAGGGGCTTACCCGGACACAACACGCACCAACGTAACTACAATGCACACTATGCTTGAACTTGAAGACTTAGAAAGTCATATCACGGATAGCGGCAATTGCACAACAAATATCAGATTTTTCAGTTATTCTGCATCACGGCAAATCCATCCTCATCCAAGTTTAAATTAGAAACAAATTTGCATACGCCAATAACACACAAGCGCTCCTCGCAATTGGAACCTGGTGTTGTTCTTATATATTAGACAATAGTTTGATTGCAAACTACCAGTTGTTTTGCATTAAACGCTACATCAAAAAGAAGGAGGACAATGGAGCAACGCAACAACGGTATATTACGGGTATAAAAACAAATCTTAACAAGTCCCTTGGGTTGGAAATTATTGCAAATATTAAGTTGCATGAGAAAGTGAAAAGCATTTCGGTGGACACCCCATAGCGTATAAATAGTAAAAATCCATAAATCCAAATATTGGAAGTTTGGTAAGACACCGGTTGATTGTGTTTTATAGCCCCTTGCTAAAAAGTCAGCAAATAAACTGTAAATGGGACAATGCTTATTGAAATCCTTTAGTTAACTATCGCCAGATTGGGATCAGGGAAGTCAAAATTAGCGAGGGTGATCCAAGGCTAGCGCACGCGAAAGCAAAATAGTGTTTAGGAGGTTCAATCCGACTATCGCATATTTTCAGTCTCAGCGGATTATCTATCATTTATTCTTGTGGTTAAATTCTAGCAGCAGAAGGTAAATGTGGTTGTGCTTATTCAGAATCTGGTTACGGGTTATAAGATCCCCCGCAAAAGCCAACATCGACTGCTGTATATTCTTACAGAATTCATTTTAAGCTGCTAAGGCAGATGAAAGCGAACCGGACCGTTTTGTTTCTGCCAAGCTGCCACGCCTGGATAACATTTCCACTTAAGCTGGTACGTAAGCTTTAAGCATTAAGGGAGATATTGAAGGTTCAAACTGACTGAATGATCTGCGGAGCAGGCTGAAGTCTTGAGTGTTGGTTCTCGTTGCCTTTTCTAAACCTTTTGTAGACCAGAGATCTCCCGGTACCAGTACACAAAGGTAAGGCTGGTGAAAGACGATCGGCAAGGTGTGGTATCCAAGCTTGCAAGCGTTCTCTAGCTGGTGAAGCAGATATATGTTTGTTCGTCGTAATCAGCCGACAATTCAGATAAGTCGACTAACTATCCGAAAAAGAACCAGAAAGCCGTTTCGCCCTATTGGGGCTCGTTAGTGTTGCGCAGCCTTTGGTCCTCTAAGGAGGATCGAACCCATGACTGCTAGTGACTTATGCTAACTAGCCCACAGCTTTTGCAACTGAGCTGTGGAGGACGGTAGAAGACCATCATGAATTGTTAGCTAACTGCGATTTAGTCCGACCCATCCTCCACTGCCATGCAGGCACCTACCATGCAGGTGACAGCGGTTGGCATTCCGGCGTCAGGACTTTCATATTACGACATTTATGGATCGACATAGCAGTTCTGGAATCCCTAATGGCGAATTTATATCACTTATGAGAAGAAGGATGTTTTGTCAAGCTTTTTGCTCGTCTTGATCAGGCGACAATTCGGATAAGTAAACTACCTATCCAGAAATGCACCAGATGGCCGGTTGGCCCTATTAGGACACGTCATTGGTGCGCAGCTTTTGGTCCTCTGCGGAGGATCGAACACATGACTTCACTGTGTTCAACCGAAGCAGGCGTCCCATTGACCATTCATAACTGCAATCTAGCTCATCGTGCAACAGAGCGTGATATTTCTTCACCTCATTCACCCGTTATGTTTTGACATCATAAACAGTAGGCAGGAAATTTGGGGAGATAACTCTGGTCATGTCCTTAATAAACACTAGAAATAAACACGGTCCTAGCACCGAACATTTCCGGACACCACACTCCACGTCAGTCGGGTTAGAAAGTAATCTCCAAACCTGTAGTTGAAGTTTCCATTGATGAAGAAAGTTGACAATCCAACCACGCACATGATCTAAGATTCCACAGCTCTCTTGCTGGTGAAGTAGAATGAGGTGATGGAGTTGGTCCTTGGCTTTAGAGAAGTTCATATATTTGATGTTAGCTCCGTTCCTTTCATTAGCCACTTCCGTCAGACAACCACCCTTTGCCTTTCGCAGCCATTACCGCCGGTCCTTCTCGAGTCCTACTCCTTTAAATTAAAGCCATCTTTTGTGGGTAGGCATGGCTTGGTCTCTTATGCTCAGTTAACCATGTCGCTGAGTCTTTCAATAAACTTCGGGCTAACGTCGTCAAAAGAACTGTTGTTGGAGAATTCACAAGCAAATGCGTCGACGAGTTCTTCAATACATAATGGCCTGTAATTGCATGAGTACATTCCGAGTGTTCGTTTGTACATTTAAGTGAAATTTGTCACTACGTGGTACCGAGACCTCATGGACTATCCGTCAATAACTTGTCTAGCAATGGCTATTTATTCATGGGCACAAGGTCCAATATGGACAGATTGTTCGTGGTCCTGAATCTAGCTTTCCTGGTGACATGATTGTACAAGGGAATGTTAGCGATTAGTTCATGCAACTCCGGTTTGAATTGTTCACTGGGTAATGCCACATGGTGAAGAGTGAAGCCCGCGGAGATGAGAATGCGGCTGAACATTGTACGTTTCACTCTGTTCAGGACAAGTATCAAGCGGGAACCCATTTCCGGAGTGGAGGTTGGGGGCGCTAAACGATAGCTACGAGACATGCGTCGCTGTGTCCTTGTTGGAGACGGCAACGGAATGAGTCGGTAACTTTGGGTTCCAGTCCATCAATTATTGCACATTGCAAGTCGCTGCGGTAGTTGACTAGGACCTCGTCTCATCTGTTATTGCTGTCATTCCGGATGTGTGACATACCGGCTTAACCAATTAATGCCTTAACCAACACTTCGTGTAACGAGTTTCACTAATAGAAATTATGTCCCAAGCATTGTAACCTGGCATAGCAGAAGTTCGAAAAGATTACTGAGGTGTCATTTGGTATTAGTGTATCGACATGAGAGTATCTTGCATTTAAGCAATAGTTCGTTGGTTGTGCATCTCATACATAAAGTTTCGCCGATAAGTGAGGGCCGGCGAATGAATCATTTTTCGGTGTGTGCTTGAAGAAGGGTGCAAAGTCCCATACAGCATTAGCGTAGTTAGTCCGGTGTCTAATATTCTACAGCAGTCTAGGACGTCTATGCAATATAAACCTCGACACACTACCTGTGCATTAAACTCATATAGATCCCATTGCGTTTGGTACATTGAGTGACATATCATCTCCAGGAAGCATGCCGCTGATTATCTTTAGCAGCAAATTACATGGAAGCCTGCAACGAAAGACGCACCAGCTTTTTAAAATCCGTGCCACCACGTGCATTGACTGAAGGACAATCTTCAAAACTCTAGTACAACTTCCTTTCTAGTTCGGTGAGGTAAACAACAGTGACAAGGAATTAAATAACCCATCATCCAAGCAGATAATTTTACGAATACAAAACCAATATTCTTCAAAATTAGAAGCATTTCACGCGCACAACATGCTATAGATAGAGAAATCCCGAAAACACGTATAGTTCTGCTGGAAGTTTCCGTCCGGTTGTCATCCAATTTGTGGTTAAACCGATAACGCTGGCCCTATGGGATGTAACATAGACAGGGAGAGATAAGTGTTCATTTCTGAGACTGTAATGTCCCATCATGAGAAAGTGCTTGCTCAAGTT
>OX104063.1:4541844-4651893 GCA_944474145.2 Dicrocoelium dendriticum | reverse complement strand
GGATCTACGCTTCAAGACTGGTAAAGTCTAGAAGAGAAATTTCTGCACACGCTTGGTGATTTGTAAAATGTATACAAGCATTGATCAAATAGCGAAGAGGGTTCGTTCTATCATGATTATAATTGACTGGTTTAGTAGAGGCTAGTTTATATCCTCACCGCCTGTTCCATAACTTAAATGTCGAAATAGGGGCCTCGGTATATATCTATGGGTCACTAATACCTCAATTTGATGAACACCTGAAATAGGTTGAAAGGTTAATTCACATTTACGACATTTCCCCCAGCAATGCGTAATTTGACAGTTGCAAGATTCAAAAGAAAACAGCATCGTACAAATATTTTTCGCATGGTGATTTTCGTATGACAATTTACAGCTGTCCTCAATTTGATCCTACCTTGAAACTTCATTAAACTAGCTTTCAATTTGCATTTTTATTAAGTTTTGGGAAGTTGTGACGATTTTGATAGTTAGATAATAACTGAATTACTAGACTGCCAAATAGGTCATTTTATATGCAACATTGGCATATAACATGTTATGACATGTTTTAATCCGAATGTCTATAATGTATGGGATAGGTGCAACGCAAACAAATGTGCTCTTGGTTTATTCCGTCAGCACATTTATTGCGGCATTTTACAGTGTGTGATTACGTGATCTGACAACAATTATATATCGATATTGGCTTGTTAAACATTAAATCTGAAGGACGTTAGCAACTTAAACTATTGCAATGTTAGTAGTACAACCTGTTACCTGTTACTCTTTGGGAACCTATATGCTTAAAGAAATGATGACAGTCTTTAGAATTTAGGATAGCATACTCTCAGAACAACGTGGGCACTGATTTTAGCGAACTTAGACGGGTTAGTTGTTTTGAACTATGCATTTGCTTTGAGTATATGATATATATGTTAAGATCGACTGCGCAACCTGATGTAATATTGTGTGCTTATAGTTATTCGCAGTAAAATTTTCGTGTATATGAATAAAAGATCTTGAACATGGGAAGCAAAACTTAACTTTCCGAACATTCTACTTCGCTTCAATAGTGCCGCTTTCTCGGACCACTACCGGGTTGCGACCGCATGATCTCCGAATGCCAGCATCTGATGCCACTAAGCCATGGATGACGGCTGCGGATACGGATGACTGAATACTGTATACTGGTTCGAAGCAGCGAGTAGAGTTTTCTCTGTGTAGCTGCATCGTTCGTCGCTCTTGGACATTTACTCCTTATTTATCGTTCCGCTCTCTATATTTTGCCTCTGCAAATTGTTTATCTAGGAGCTTCTTAAATTCTGACACCGAATTCGCCTCTACTATGTTCTGTGGCAGGCCGTTCCAGGCATTCACCACTCTGCGTTCGAAACAGAGTTGTTGAGCGACCCGCTTCAGATCCGTTACGATACGTTTATACCGGTGCCCTCGCGTACAGCTTGGTGTGCGCAGATGAAGAGGTTGTCTCAACATGGGGTAATCACTCAGCTGTAATATTCGGTTCGTCATGATGAGGCCAACCCTCAGCCGACGATAAGCTAGGGTGTACAACCCTAGTTTCTTACATCGGTCTTCATAAGGCATACCTTGTAAGCTGGGAATCGGCCTGGTGGCTACATGCTGCACCCGCTCAAGCTTTTCTACCTCGCCCCGGGTAATTGGACAATACGCGGGAGTGCCGTACTCTAGCAATGGTCGTATTATCGAGACGAAGAGGGGAGTAGCAATCTCTTCGGACCAAGTGCTGAAGCTGCGCCTGAGCGCCCAAAGCATTCGAAGGCTGTTTTGGTACAGCCCATTCGTGTTGTCAATGGACTTTACGTCGCAGCGTGAGAGCACGAAAGGCGCGAGCTGTAATGGTTGACCAGCCACTGTGTAGGTTCGGCTGTGCTCACACTTACCCAACCTTATAAATTGCGACTTGGCAGGGTTGATCGGAAAGTTAAACTCTGCAGACCATGTCGAGAGGCGGTCGAGGCCCTGCTGAAGGAAATCACAATCATCGAGTGTGCGGATTACTTTCCACACCTTCAAGTTGACTTTGATAATGCCAGCTCACCTCCACGTCGACGCCAGCTACAAACTGCGCAGAGGAGAGTGGTGGGTTCCACGAAGCTAGCATTTCCGCATAGCGAATGTGTGCTACACAGCATTTAGTATCAACATCGACATATGTTCGATTGCTAACGAGTAGTGGAAATTTGAGCAAAAGTGTAAACGTAATTCGTTGCCGTCAACTGCCGTTTAAGAAAATCCGTGGCCGTCAACCATGGCTTAATTGCACAAGCTGCTGGCATCCTGAAAGTCATGGGGTGGGAACACGGTAGTGGGTCAAGGCGCACCCTTGAGGGGAAACAGAAGGACGAAAGAGAACTGGCTGGAGTTCTTCCGAATTTATCCAAGCCTGCTGACTGAGAGAAGACTGCGACGAATCATCTCTGAAATTATGCCAACAGCTCAACTATTGATTGCTAAATTTAACTGTAATAAATACCGTCTAAGGATTCCGTCAATTTGCTGGCTGAGCAACTCTACTTTTAATTTTTGTTCAGATTTTAATGATCTACAATAAAACTGCGTAAATCTTTCCTACCGAACCTGTGAGATGCCTTACTCCTGCATCTTAAACCCGATGCTAATTAGGCCTGCATATTTTATATGCCATAGTCCGTAACCAAACCACTGGTGAGTTTCCCTTCAGGAGTTGTCTGGGATTCTTAACTAAACTGTGAAAAAGGAGTTATAACAGCTTGTTTGTGAATTGTTTGTGAATTCCCGCAGGATGACTGGAGGGACGGTTATAAATGTAAAGATTATAATTATAATAATAAAGGAGAAATGTGGGCTTTGACTAACTCATCAAGCTATTCACCTAAGCGCATATAGTCTCTCACTGCTGTTTTACGGAGAAGGCTTGCAAGCACATAGTTTGTTTCGCATTGTTTTCTTATCTGGGTACAAAGGGCTATATCATGTAATAAATGCGGTACACTATGTCGTCAAGCGATTTACCTACAATGCGTCAAAATGGATTGCCTCAAATCCGAATCTTCTTTAAGATTTAGCAGCGTGACAAAATCTTATATTTGACCTGCCGTTCCCTATGGCGACAGTATTAAAATGGAAGGATGTTTATTAAATTTTATAAAACCGTAAGAACAATAGCAAGACTGGGGTGCACGTCCTACTAAAAACGCATCTACATATAAAATATGTTAGGCATGTTTGTCACGTATAGAAATTAAAAGGAAGAACAGGTCTATTTTGGAAGGACCAAACTTAACAGTCTATTTATAGGGGTATATGGGCAACAAAGTCTCACATAAGATCACAAATAATTCTCGGTTGTAAAGTGGCTTACTCACCTCACTGTGACTGCTATAGTGTATTATGCGTTTCTATATGCCTACGTGCTATTACATACCTTTATAGACAACTATTTCTGGATATACTTAGTTCTTAGACGTCCTAAAACAAATACGTAGACAATAGATGGTGAAGATAAGCGTTAGCTGCAGTTTGTTATAATGGTGAGGAGTCAATTCATCCATGACTGAAATAGGCATTGTGCTTTGAATAAAGCTGGAAAGCGTGTTAACAGTATGATTTAAAGGTAATACATTGCAACCAGTGCAGTTGGATTGTGTCTCGCTGCACAGATGGATATACATTGATTTGTTTATTTAAACGTGACATCGCCACACCTCAGAAGTGCATATAAAATACGCGTTTTTTATCACAACCCATGCACACTACCTTTACAGCCCTCGTATAAGGAAGCCACACAGGTTAGTGGCCATATGCAGATACCAATCTGGAAGACGTTATTAGAGTCTGTTCCATTTGCTACATCTCAAAAACAATTAAATAATGGAATTCATTGCATTTGTGGTGCCAGTAAAGCTAAATTGCCCATGGAAACGGCACGTTAGCAATTAGTCACTGTCAGCTGATATACTCCTAAAAATAATTCTTATACAGTTTGCGCAATTATGCTTAGCTTTGAAATACCTATGCGACTTCACTAGAACGTATAAATGCATAATCTTAAACTGTAGGAACGAAGAAAAATAATCCAGTTTATTTTCCTATAACCTTTGCTATATAAATGATGAGCACGTTGTCATTCAACAGAATAAACGCGGACCACCGGTGAGCAATATTTTTGGTAACTGGATGTATGTACTTTCATAATGGCAGCTAGTTATGCTCTGTTATATGAGCTGATCTATTCTCCATACATGAATAAAACACTAAAATGTGGATAGAAGCGGTGGTATTGGTATAGAGTGATTGCAATCAATTATGTGTATGGTCAGCGTTAGTTAATGGAATTCAGCAGCGGATGACTCTCCGTTGTTTTGTTGGCTCGTGATACAGTCTGATTGGATGTGAGCAAAGTTCGGGATCGAGGGAAACACTCATCAATTAGGTTAAAATTTCGTATCTGGCACCTCGCACTTCTTTCGATGCGCCTGCTGTAGTTATCTGAACTTCGGTCTTAAGTGAACCCATCCGCTATTCGGCGATTCCGCTCTGGGTGTCTGCACATCATACACGTATTTCAGCTTACAACTGCGCTAGCATGAACGACTCAAGCTAAACCTGCATATGTTTGTTTCTGCGACAAAAACGCCTCAATTGATTGCTAGAAATCTAGTTTGGGATTACAGCCAAGTAGATGAAGTTCGCTGTTGAGCAGGGGTTGAAGCTGGTTAGTGGCAATGCCTACTTTGTCCTTCGATTAGTTAGGTGAATGACAGCCTATTCGCTTTTAATCTGCCGTTAATTGCCATGAGGCTGAATCTTAACCTAGTGTGATGGTTTGTGTTCCGCAGAGGTCCATTGTCCTAGCCTAGTTGGTGCATTTCGCACCTTCAGAGCCACTCATACCAGATTGGTCAGTAATAAGAGGCAAGACAAAATCAGTCTCCTGGAACTCCAGGATCGGTTATTAGAGTGAAGGTGGCTCCTTACGCCATAACACAGGCTCTCTGTAGTCTAGTGTCTAAACGCTGTTGCCTTGTGGCAAGGTTACTGAAGCAATGGCTTTGGTTAAAGACCACAATCGTTCTCCTGTCTAGGCCTGCGCAACCTTACAGTCTCCGGCCCACTCAATGCACCATGAGCTTTCCCTCAACGTATCTCTTGGTGCTTTGACCGTCGCAGAGAATAATAAACGTCGCCCGATATTTTGAAGCAAACAGAGTGGATAGCGTTTGGATGCTACTGTTGAAATTTTCCGGATTCTTATTTCTTCTCTTGCGCTTTTTCATCTTCAGTGACCCGTTCCAAAATAATTTTTCTCCCCATAATTTTCTATAACTCATTCTTGGACCTCCCCACCTGGCTTCAATAATCCCTTGTCATCTAGTTTCAAATCACATACAAACGCAGGGTGTCACTCCAATGCAGTCGGCAAGTCCATGTTCAACCAAGCGGACAACGTCAGTTCATCCGTTTCCCTTTGGACTCCTCGATCCCCGCTAAGACTTGCATGTCACTACGTGTGCACTTTACTATAATTTGGCCAAAAGGCAGCACTTGCTCCGAAAACGGAAAACTTTATTGATCCAATCCAAGTCGAATGTGGTGTACCACAAGGATCGGTACTGGGGCCACGATTGTTTTTGATGTATATTGACGACATAGCGGCCCTCATTCTTTCCAACTGCCTACTCTATGCCGACGACATCAAGGTCTGGAGAGCGATCAATACACCCGACGACTCCGCAATACTTCAAGAGGATCTGGATAAGGTGTATGCGTGGTCAGTTCGGAACCAACTCCCATTCAACACAGAAAAATGCAGAGTATTACACTTACGTCACCAATCAGCATTTTTCTATAAACTGGGTGACCATGTGCTTCACACAACTGCTGAGGAAAAGGATTTAGGAGTCTTGATTCAGTCCGACCTTGGTTGTTCAGCCCAGGCAAAGAAAGCATCGAACGTGAGCATTCGAAATTTGGGCCTTCTCCGGCGCACACTTGGACGCTTCGATCCATCCGTCTTTCACCAACTTCTAGGTGCATACATACGACCACACGTGGAGTATGCAATACAAGTCTGGCAGCCGTGGCTGAGGAAAGACCTCTCTGATTTAGAGAAACCTCAACGACGCGCAACGAAGAAGGTGAAAGGTTTAAGCCAGTCACGCTACGAAGACAGACTGAGATCGCTCAGGATATTTAGTGGTCAATATCGAAGACTACGGGGAGATTTGATTTTGGCTTATCAGATTCTGACAGACCCCAATCATACCTGCCGCCATCTGCTGGAGCTCAGTAACAACAACAACAATCTGAGAGGCCATCATCTGAAGCTGGCAGTGCAGTACAGCCGTTTGGAATGTCGACGGAATTTCTTTTCTGTTCGTGTTTGCCAAGCCTGGAATGCTCTCCCAGAATCTGTAGTCAGTGCACCCAACCTGATCGAGTTCAAAAATCGAGTTGATAGTGCACTCACTTCATTGCACTATCTCCCATAATACAGTCTAATTTTGAGAGATCCAAAATCCATACTTTAAATTAATTTTCCCCTACGCTTATTTCAACAGTGGATGTATATTTGGACGCTTCAAACTCAAACACTTTGCGCCATGCGAATTTCAAGGGGCAGTGACTCTTTTAACCAAATACTCCATGCCTCATGATTCCCTCCGAGTTTTTGGGGATTATTATTTTGACACTTCAAACTCGGTGAGTCCACAAGCTTGTAGTGACTCGTTGTTAAACGATTTTACTGAATTGGTTTCCATTGAATTTTCTACACTTCTATGATTTTCGCACTGATCACCCTACGGGATTTGTCAAGCTTTAGCTTTTATACCCGCATAAATCCATTGTTCCATTGTTCCAATAGTAGCTGTTGATCGGAAACCCGTCTGCAAGATTCGAGTTCCGTGTTTACTCTGCGATCCCCACATGTGACAAAGGCGGCACATTCACACTGCACCTCTCTGGCGTAGACGCAGCTTCAAATGCCGGTCAAGCTGGCCTGGGTATTGATTTGAGTCCTCGGGCTGAAGCTGCCCTGATTGACCGGATCTCTGTCAACAGCCGGATGTGCGCCGTTATAATAGCTGGTTCTTTCCAGGCTTTGAAGTCCTGCAGAAATAAATTGTGCTTTTTTGTCATTGCGACTAACATCCCCACAAAATGCTTCCTTGGTTCGGTGAAAGATACTTTTTATCACCAACCTAACGATCTTCCTCGTTACAGAAGGAACACCGATACTGTGGTGTTGACTAGGGATTTAAACGCCCGTTGGCAAATTGTCCTCTGCTGAGTTTCGTCTGAGCGGCCAACATAGTGTTCGTTCCCTTAATGATAATGGTGAACCATTGCTACAGCTGTGTGAAGATGCTCATATCTTTCTCACAATGATTACTATTTGACATAGCACCCGCAGAAGATGATTTGACGCCCACTAGCCTCGGGTCAACCATGGAGGCGAATCGATCAAATCTCGATTAGCTACCTCTGGAGTGGCTGTGTTCAAAACTGTCGCTGGATTTGCAATAAAGGCGTGGACTCCGAGCATGCTGTCGTATGGGCCCACCCGTCTGTGCGTTTCGGAGGAGGTCCGCAATTTCACTCTGATTGCATTGATACCAGCCAGCTGGCGAAGCTAGGTGTTCAGATGGCGCAACAAACTAAGTTTGTATTTGGGCTGAGTTAGCTTCCACTGAACTACGTCGAAAATCACTGATCGCATTTTTTCCGACCTTTACTAACACCAGGCATGCCTTCATGTGGATAATCAAAATGGTAACCTAGTCATAAGGTCTGTAAGCAGTGTCTGGAAATTCTGGATGCCCGTCGACGTATTCCAGCTGGGAGCAAATACTATGAAGCACGCAAAAACATCAGGGCAAATCTGTTTGCTAGTTTAAAAAGAGAGCTCGAAGTTTGATGGTCTCATCAGGCATCGGAAATGGAAACAGTCGCTGCCTACAGTAATATTCGTAAGTCATTTCGTCTGGTAAGGAGAATAGGCAGCAGGAGATTTGCTGTTAGCAATAGAATACGCGACGAGAGCGGACAGCCGATCCACAGTTTGTCAAAATGCTTGGAGCTCTGGGCCAAACAATTGCTAGGATGTTTATCCAATCTGAGTTTCGCTTTCTATTTCGGACATTGAGAGACCTCCTCCATGGGCCATCTCCTAAAATCCGCCCTCCCGAGTAGAAGTTGAACATGAGGCAAGACTGTTGAAATTGTATAATGCCGCTGTTGCACATATAATTCTCCCAGCTCTCTACCACTTCGGAGGACCTGCTCCTGTAGGTGATTTACACAGGTTGCTAATGGAACGTTTGGATCAGGAAACTGTTCCGACAGAATGGAGCCACTCCGTCACAGTTCTAATTTTCGAGAAAGGCTCCTGTTCAGAATGCGGCAATCATATATGCGTCAGCCTACTCCCAAGTGCCTCTAAATTGCTTGTTTTTATCGTTCTCCACAGACTGACTGTCGCTCGCAAAGGCCACATTCTTGAAGATCAAGACGGGTTTCGTCAAAATCGTGGATGCTTCGACCACATCTTTACTTTGCGTCAATTGTTGGAACACTGCCATCTTTATTGGAGACCCAACATTGTCGTGTTTCGCGACAATAAAGGTACCTTCGATTCGGTTGATCGCTGTGCCCTTCGGGACTGTAGCTGCGAAATGTTTTGCCCGATAAATGCCCTGTACACGCATAGTTCGGACAGATTGAGGGATTATGGCAAACTGTCCTCGCCCTTCTTTATCTCCAACGGTGTGAAATACGGTTGCCTGCTGTCATGAAAACATCGTTCGCTTGATCCAACCTAGGTGTGGAGCTACTTCTTGATGAGCGATTTCTTGACTTCGAGTGTGCGGAAAACATTGCCCTCACATGTGACAGCGTCCAAACTTGCCAGGCTGCACTAGACCGATTAGCACTGGCTGTCAACCGTTTTGAGCTATGTTTTGCTCCATCGAAATGTAAAGTTCTCCAAGATTGACAAACATCTACCCCTGCACTGTCCCAAGGTGATGACCAGCTAGAATTCGTTCAGAAATCTAAGTACCACTGCAGTTATCGTTAGCGCCCGTTGGATCAAAGCTGAGATTACGAACCGTATAGTAAAAGCCTGAGGTGCTTTTGTCAATCTCCACTACCTGTGGTGAAGACGCGATATCACTCGCACCCTGAAGTGCGGAGTTTAGAACGCAGCTGTCCGTTCAACCCTTTTATCCGTTTGAGAAACCTGGCATATCAGGTCAACAGACATGAAAAAGCTAGTTATGTTCGAACATAACAGCCTCCGCAGCTTATCTAATGTCTGGTAGGAGCACCGCGTGGGCAATGAGGGTGTCCGGCGTCGCGTATTTTTTGCCGGAAGAGCTAGCGAACCGCTCAGCATCATAATATCAGGCACCAGGCTCCGATGGCTGGGTCACTTGTTGCGCATGCCAGCGCACCGTCTCCGGCGACGTGTATTGTTTGTGCGCCAGGGTTGCGTTTAGAAGAGGAGGAGGGGAGGCCAAGTGGTGACGACCGAAATGAAAAACGTCACTTCGAAGTTGGCGTCGGTTGGTGTATCCCGACTGCCTCTCTGGGGTCCTATGGACGACGAATAGGTTTGGCTGGGCACACTTGCTAATATGGCTAGTAGCCGTCCCCAATGAGGTAATCTAACTCGCTTTTTGCTGCACGGTAGCCAGCGGTCAACTCTCTGGAGCGATGTCCATCCGTTACTGGGGACTCAGTCGGCGTGCCCCTGTTGTAATTTTCGACTGAAGTTTAGATTGCGGCAAAATAGATGAGGTGGTTTCCACCGGTGGATAACGTGCATAATGATGCTGATGATGATAATGTCCATAATCGCTGGTCCACATCAGGTCACGGGTTTTATGTTTCCCCACGGCTCCCTGCTGCTGACGTTGTGACACGTTTTTGCCTGTATCGTCTGCCAATGTTTGTGCATAATTTTGAATGTGTTCCAAACATAACTGATTTTAAACCTGGCAGCAACTCTGACGGTGATTTCCAGTTACAAATTGTATGTAACGTGATATGATATATCAGGAGATAGGTCGGTATGCAATAGGCTGTTGGGCCGCACCCACATGTTTTGGTCGGTGCTCATTTGAAAATTTCATCAAGTCGCGCAACTTGACCATTCGATTGAGGGTGGAAGGGTGGTGCCTGCATATGCATGATACCAATTTAATGCCAAAGTATCGCGAATTTTACTGAAGTGAACTGTGGGCTACCTTTTAGTAGCAAGTGTTCTAGTATGCCGAAACGACTGAACACTAGAACATCTGTTCCATAGTGGCTGTTGTGGTTGTGTTTAGCATTGTGATGAGCTCTGGCAGCTTAGAGTGTGTGTTGATCACACTAGGTTATGGCATGCCGAAAACAGGCCAGAGAATTGTGTTCGCAGTATTTTACTCGTTCTATGCAGCCTACTTTCACCTACATTACATCTTGGGCTTCTGGTTACAGGGTGACAGCCAAACAGAATGTATATGCGTTGTCAAGAATTACCCGATTGATTTCGTGCTCAAATCTGACAGTAGCAATTGCCGTCCAGTTGTCGTCTGCTGGATGCTCAGTACTAAATCGAGACAAGATATCGGCTAACAAAAACTCGATAGTCGAATTTACTTGTTGCTAAACTTATACGCCAGTACCGATGGGACTCGCCTTAGTATACCACTTGCGATGGATCCCAGGATATCATTAGTTCAGTAATGGCTTGTTAACATTAACGAGCTGAAATCCCTGCAATCCACAATTTTGGAACAATTTTGACGGCAGCAGTTCTCCTCAAACACGGATAAGGATTGTGCCACACGGATGACAACATTTTAAAGCCATTTAAAACATTTGGGATAAAACAGCTCCCATAACAAAACTGCTTGCATCAAAGACGAGCATGTTTGAAGGTTTTGGATCATAATATGCCAGGAGAAGATCGCTATCCAACATATCCTTTATCTGATAGATTGCTATTTGACACTCAGGGGAAAGTTTTTACTTTAACCCTTTTCTGCGCAAGGCTTTTATGGGTGTTCACAACTGATGCATTTTTTAAGGAATTATGGTAGTGGATGACCATACCAAGGAAAGATCGAAGGTTACTCACTGTTGTGAGTGTCAATATGCTGACAGTAGCTGATGTGCTTCCTGGAGATGGAAATCGTCGGAATGATTGCTTATCAATCCCTCTGGTTTCGATTAATTCCCATACAAGCGCTAAAATCCTGTAGATGTCGTATGGATATCAAGGCAGTAGTTTCTCACCGTTTGGGAGAAGACTAGACGGCCGAGCAGACATCACAGGGACGCATTCAGCAGACGGAAGCAACAACTCGGCGATAAATGCGAAAAAGAGTGTATTGATTACGCTGAATAAAATGTACTGCACAATATAATTTGTGAACAGGAATAAAAGGTAAATGCTTATGGATGAAGCGTGTAAGCAATAAAAGTTTATTTTTATTCGACCCAACAAATAAAATGTAATCTAACTAGGATGGGCTAACCTCAATGCCAGTGGGCATAGTATCAACATGTAGGTGAAAATGGCTAGAACTTCGTTACTTCCTAACAGGCTATCGATCAAAAGGTAACAATCCAGGACGTGGGTTTATTGTCAACATTTTCATTGGGCCTTCTCTACAGCGAGCTGTAGGTATATGACAGAGAAGTTAACTTTAGTCAATTGTACCACTCTATGATCGTCGTCGGACAATTGCGTGGCTAAGAAACATTATTAAGACATGTGAAAAGCTCTGCACACACAGGAATGTAACCATTAGCATTTCGTACTACCACAAAGTGGCAGCAGCCTAATCAGAAAAATTGACCGGTTGTATGGCTTTTGCTATATGTCGACGGTTAAGTGCTTGCTCAACACTTGTTAAGATGGTATGCCGTACCAGGCGTGTTGGGGAATAAACAGGTTTGACATCAGTTTTCAACACATCTTGGCCTACCTTTTGAAACAGAATATGATGCCGTGATAACGAAACCAGGGCGTAGCACAGTAACCAACGCCGTGATTTCATCTGCTGGAGTAATGTATCGACACCGATGCGGAAAACATTTATGTTCCTTGTCAATTTGCACACTTCGTCTAAAGCGATGCTCCACAGATAGATCTTAGCTAATTCCTTTAATACCAAGAATTTCTAGCCCGGTCTGATTAGTGACCGTTGTACGTAACTAATAAGTTTAACTCACCAACCGATCTCAGAGTGGTTATTGATGTGTTGCGGGCAATTTGTTGCGTAGTGAAGACTTTAGGACGTCCAATTGCCTCCCAAATAGACTACGAAATTTTTGCGATAATCAATCTAGGATTCACTTGAGATTTTGCGGGATAGCTGTGCACATTCACCATACGGTACACTTGCGCGAGGTCGCGTTGACTTTGCAGAAAGCAGCAATGTCTCGGCTTACCTTCTTCGGTGGCGGTTCCGAAAGCCGACTGTTCGAGGTTTCATTTCTGCTCCTGTAATGGGATTGCAAAAATCACCTTTGGGATCGTGACTTTGACACTGATTAGAACAATGTCAGTGAGAATTGCATTGTGGTGCGCAATGTAATGCCCCGCAGTTCCAGCATGGCGTAAGTGGCTTCTTTTACTCCTGTTGATAGAACCTCACCTGTGTTGTGTCTACAAGGTTTATTCGTATCTGCTCCACCATATCAGAGTCACGCTTTAGACTGAGGTGACATTGGCATTCCTTAGCCATTCTCTGAACAGTATACTACAAATGAACATCACGCAGTTGAGCAGAGTCGCTGTCACGACTGCAAGTGTAAAAACCTCCCTATTCGCCACTACTTATACCTGCGCGGGTAACGTAGTCACAATGACGTGTTTGAACAAATTCCGACAGTGGGTCCAAAATAGTATATGTCCACATAAACCTGACACTAGATGAAAGATCATGCCAAAAATATTGCATAATCAAAAACAATGAATCCACAGGTGCTTGTTCTTCTGGCGGTACTCAGTCACTGAAAGTTAAAAACGGTTTGCGCTTAATGGTATATATTAGAAAGAGCTGCGTTACTTTGAATTTTTAGCTGCTGATGCCGAAGAAGCACGAGGAGTTCTTCTGATAACAGTGCTATAATTACCATATTTACGTCCATCCGCCGTTGTTATGACACAAACGTTTCTCAGTTGGTGGACAGAATACTGAATAATGCAGGGGACCGATAGCATTGGCACACGGAGATCACAAAGCAAATAAGTGCTTATTCGGAGTGAATGTATATGTTTCGGTGCGAAATATTTTTCCGCGATGAATTGACATTTGCCACAGTCTGACTGTAGGAACAATGAAAAATTAGTTATCACGGGATAAAAGCAAGTGCTTGATACGTCCCGTAGGATGGTTTTAATGAATATGATGTAATTAAAATATGTCTGGGTCATCTATTGAACGTCTGCCGAGATGAATAGTTTGATAAGTAACATCAGTGTAAAATAAAAAATTGCCGCCCGTAAACGTTCAGAAAGACACTGGGGTGCAGTGCTTGTTGAGGTAAGGAATGAAAAATGTATAATATAGTCCCTCACTTAGATCCATTCGATATATAAATTCTGTTGAAAACGTGCTTGGCGTAATCCACAATAGAGGAGCTTAGGTAACAAAATGTTGAGAGCTAAGAGCAACATCTAGTCGTTTTTTAAATACATCCAAGGTAGGAGAGGATACCACTGAGTCTGGGAGTGCGTTCCAGGGTTGGAAAACCCGAAGGGAATGGTAATTCCGTCGACACTCTAGACGGCTATATTGTTTCTTCAACTTTAAGCAGTTATCCCTGAGCTGCGTGTTGTGGCAAATTTTCAGCAAATGGTGGCATACACGGTTGTGGTCACTCAGTATCTGATACGCTAATATGAGATCGCTGCGCAGCTTTCGATAACGTCCGCTGAAAATTCCAAGCAACTTCAGCCTCCGGTGGTAAGTGTGATAGCGCAGACCCATTACATTCTTTGTTGTCCTTCGTTGTGGTGCCTCTACTCCTTCTAGGTCGAGCTTCAACCAGGGTTGCCAAGCTTGGATAGCGCATTCAACATGCGGGCGCAAGTAGGAATTGTGCATCATTGGGAAGATTGATGGGTCAAATCTCCCGAATGCCCTTCGCAGCATGCCGACGTGCTGGTTGCCTCATTTCCCAGCTATCTCAGCCATTTTTGAACAGTTAAGGTCGCTCTGCACAATCACACCAATATCACGTTCCTGGGAGCTATTCTACAATCCTTTTGTCCCAACTAAATAGTTGTACTTATGTCTATGGCGTAATTGTACAACGCGACATTTGTCTATATTGAACGGTAGGGCGTTTTGAACTGACTAGTTCGACACTGTGTTCAGATCGTACTGGAGCCGTTCATGGTCGTCCGGTCCTCTGATTCATCGCCGGAGTTTGATATCATCAGCGAAAAATAGAAAATCCGAAGTAATTGATTGTGCCAAATCGTTATTGAACACCAAGAATAGACGAGGTCCAAGAACCGAGCCTTGTGGTACTCTACACGCCACATAGATTGCATGAAACCATGGTTCTCGGACTCCCACCACCAGCCATCGTTCTTGTAAAAAACTGCTAATCCAACTCAGGATTGCATCGCCAATGTCGTAGTTCCGAAGCTTCTGAAGGAAAATTCAATGGGATATGCTCTCAAACGCATTTGAAATATCCAGGTGTATGTCCACGATTTGAACTCCGTCATCAACGGATTAAGTCCCGCTATTACGTGCAATTAATAGGTTAGTATTACACGAATGCTTTTGACGAAAGTCATGTTGCTCTGGGGCTGTTAAGTTGGGGCTTTCCAGATACTGCTTCAACGCATTCGCGATGATTGATTCCATCACTTTGTACAGTACAGGAAGTAGCGTTATTTGACGGTAGTTGGCAGTATCAGTGCGACTACCTACTTTATTTATAGGAGTGATGACCCCTTGCTTCCATACTGGTGGAATACGGTTTTCCTCTACAGATCGCTGATAGAAAACAGCCAGTGATTCTGCTAGATCACTAGCTACCGCCTGTAGAGCCTTTGGTCGGATGTGATCAGCTCCGGGAGAACTGTGCATACGCAAGGATAACAACTTCTTCGACGCAGCTTCCGCAGTGAAGGTGATGTTTTCTAAACCAGATGGTGGAGGATTAGAAATGAGGATAATGTTTGGGCTCACCACCTGCTGGAAAGTTTGGGATTAATGAAGCCGTAGGAGATCAGCTGCTTCCATTGCTGACGGCGCGCACCCATCAGCCGTAACCAGTGCTGGAACACTCGCTTTACCTTTCGAAGGCTGTTAACGTGCCTGTACAGGAGTATGCGGTTAGTGTACAATCGCTTCATTAACTTCTGCTGATGAGTGACCTTGTCTTCGCGGATCGGTTACACACAGAAGTTACGATGCATCACCTAGGCAGTCCAGGTTTCGGCATTCAAGCAGTCCTGGTGATCTCGCCATGCCAAATCCCTCCGGGATATACATTTACTTGTTCTGCTCCTCAGAAATGACTTACGCTTGTTTTGGGGTTGGGAGGACTTCTGTTCTGATTCGTGCGTTACCAGTGTGCTAAACGTCCTTGTAAATGTTTCCCAGACAGCATCTGGGAACATTCGGTTAAGAAAGCCCAAGAAGTACTTTTAACAAGCTAAGCTAACACATTGTAGTGCGTGACAGTATGCACTTTATCCTCCTCCTTTTCAGGGTACTCGGCATAGCATATATAATAAAAGAGTAGATTAAAATGATCACTACGACCCAGTGGTTTGCTTGTAACTATCCCGCTAACCATTAGTTCTTCGTTAGTGAGCACAAGATCCAGTATCGACGGTTTGTTAGCAGTTCGAAATCTAGTAGGAGAGGTTATGTGGTTGTAAAGAGGGTGGCTAGCAATAAGCTCTTGCAAGCAGGCTTTAAACTGCATACCGTCGGTTGCCGGCGTTTCTATGTCATGCACGTTAAAGTCTCCCGCGATAAGTATGTGGGTGTAGGACTTGTTCAAATCTAACTGATAAACGCGATGCAGTTTGGTGTCCATTTCCGACGTTGAGTTTGGTGGGCGATAAATTACGGCCAGTAGACGTGTGTCCATGTTTCGCAACCAAAGGCGGCACCAAAGCGAATCGGGAGCTCGGATTTCGATAACTTCACATTGGAGGTTTGTTATATAGTAAAGAATCATACCACCACCCCTTCTGGTCCTATCGATTCGATGCAGCGACCTACCGGGTAAATTGATCTCAGAATCGGTTATCTCAGGGTTTAACCATGTCTCTGTAATCATGATGAAGTCCCGCGGTTGTGAGGCATGGAATTCTCGAAGTTCGGCCAGCTTAGTTAGAAGGCCTTGGGCGTTTGTGTACATTCAAGATAGGGCTTTTGTTGTTAGGAGTTCATTGATGGATGCCAAGTTTGTGTTAGTTTTTAAGCCGGCCGTTAGGTGGCCGGCCATTAATCGTTTTTGGTTTATGTATTTCAGTCGTACTGCATGACATTATTGAGCCTTCCTAAACAGACGTTTTACTCGTGCTGTGCTCGGTCCTCCTGTGTGCCGTGGGCGCTGTTGCGTCGGTCCATTCGCAGGACTGTGCAAATAAAGAATTTGTTACGTTTGCAAGTTCCATTGAATTGCTTCCGACATTTGGTCGTTCGCCTGCTGCCTTTAACCGGATCTCTGTTGGCAACCCAGCTCGAAACTTTAACCAGCTATCCAACAGAACTTGCGTCATTCCATCGGAGTGTAGTATTACTTTCATTATTATTGGACTGCATCCCTTGTAGTTAGGTGATAACGGAACTGTTGTCAGGGATTTGGCAATAACATTGTCAACAGAGAGTGCTTCGCGGATGTAGCACCACTGCTCTCGATCATGTGTTTGCGCATCGTGATCAAAAGAATGCAGAAGCTCAGGAACATCATGAACAAATATTGTTTTCTTGCTATCTCTATTAGTAATGCCGCGTTGCTCAACTGCTTATTTTGGGCGATCTTTCCAAGGTACATCAGGTAATATGCGCACTCCGCTCGGTGAGTTGCGAAGACGAACTGCTGAGAGCAGGACAGCCTCTGTCTCATCTACTGAGTTTAGTGTTACTCGAAGAATTTGAAGTTCACCAGAGTGCACTGAGGTCGGGTGACGCGTTACGCGTTGCAGCATTGCAGGCTCAACCCGAATGCCAATCGCCTCGCAGATGGAACTCCACTGGTTGTGATCGTCTTGCAACTTGCCTTTTATTGTGCCAGATTTGGATTCGGGAACGTTGTTGCACACGAGAGTTAGCGCAGCGTGGTTTTGTCTAGCGAGTGTTGGCTTTATACCTTTTGCTGACAATTCAGGTTTTTTAGAGGCACCACTGATGTTGACGGTGAAAGCTGCTTTGCAACGCGCGTGCTCGGTACCGAAGATGGACTTATGTGTGTCCCACCCGGTGTGTTTGTCAAGGCAATCGATGCGTACATTACCTGCTTGTTATCTGCACCGGATTGAGTTCCGCACTGAGCTGTCGGTGTCATGGCTGAATCTCCAAGTGAAGTGTCTATGGTTGGAGAAGTGGAAGCAGGCATGTTTGAGGCCTGCACGCTTATGGGATTGAGGTGACCCAGTGGATTTAGGGTCACAAACGCTGCAGTGTATTTGGAGCGTCTAGCTCTTTGCTTCGGTTTCGACTGAGAGCTTACTTTGGCCGGGTGAGGTATTATCGTGGCCATATTTACCTCCGAGGGAGCGATCTTAGTATTTACAAATTGCGCGATTATTGCAGTCATCCTATCGCATTTTTCATGAGCAATGATAAACAGTTGACAACAGGCACGACTTGACATGTTGGGAAAACTAAATTGAGTCAGTAATTTTGTTTGTCTGTCTCACTAATTGGACGGATTTGCTTGCATATTGCGGACAGTGCGATCTAATACAGTTAGAACAGGTAATACTGATCTTAAGCACTTTACTGTAGTTGTCTGCGCAACATAGGCGACATTGAATCATTGGAATGCTAGTTGTCCTCTTATTATTTACTCCAAAGCCTATCTATGTGCTTGCCTTGATGAGTGTACTTTGCGCTAGTGGTGACGCAAGAATAGGTAAGAACACACACGCGAATTGAGAGTTGTTCAACTGCACCAAGGTCAAGCGTAGAGGCAGCTGGAGGACGTAACGTGCAGACTGTCAGGTTCAGCGATCAATCGAATCGCAGTGGTACACACACACCCACACAAAGCGGTAGCGTGTGTTAATCGGCCAGCCTTAAGCGACGATGCAGGTGGAGCGCTGATAAGCGTCCCTAGAGTTGCTTAGTTGATGAGCGGAGCAAAAAGGCTGTAACTTTGTTATGCTGCAAATTGCAGGGATGGTTCCCGCGGAGTATGGGAGTCCTCAGCTTCTTCTTCCGAATGATACCAAAATCTTTTCCGAAAGACCGGTCTGATGTAGTTACACAAGTGGAATTCGGCAAAGAAAATGCCGAAAACTGGGAACTGGAGAAAGAGTATAATCCACACAGATTAGATCCAAGAATTGGGAAGCACTGAGTGGAGCTAGTCGCACTGGTTCGAAAGAGCGCACGCCCAATATTGTGTGGGGAGAATTTGAGTGGCCACAGAGGGCAAAGCGAGAGACGAGTTAAAGTGCGGCCGCACGGTAGGGTTTCAAACGTATGTGAGCAAAGGTTTGGATCGGAAGACTGATGCACTATGTAGGGTTGACTTACGTATGCGACAAGCAATTTAATAATCAAGTTTTGTAATTGACCACCCTAATATGTGAGGAAGACTAGTCAAATGTCAAATCTCAATAAATCATACGCACCTAAATTTGCATAGTTACGCCTTCATTTCCATACTAAAGAAATATACGGCAAAAGCACTCAGCGAATTCTTCCTGCTTAAACGTACCAGATCTTTGGACGATGTGGCACATGGGATATCCGTTTTGTTTGATAGATGTATCATAATATATGACTAAAGCGGATACGTTCTGAAATATTCTTATATGTATAAGATTAGCGATGTGTTCTCTGATAAGGCGACACCCAGCAAAAGCAATAAGAATAAAGTAAAATCCAACACTTTTGTGTGCATAACAAACTGACGACTAGTTACCTTATATATGAAACATATTTGACCATGCTGAGTGTTAACACGATACATGTGAAGCAAACCGCGGTTCATGTACGGACTGGTGCATGTAACTGAGCAGGGAATACGCGACATTATAGAACACCTGCTTGCTTTTTCTTATGATCAGTTTCCTTAGCCCGTAGACCATATTCCATTGATCGTGAGCAGGGGCTCTTTTGCGTAATGCCTGGGGCCGTTACCTCTTATATGCACATGGTTTCGGCATGATCCGTATTGCTAAAACAACAAGACAGTGCGCTACCAGCAAAGGAGGACTAGGTGACTGAGTCTACATGTAACGAATGCTAACTTACTAAAATATAAAGGATCTTCTGACTTTATGTGTGAGCGCCGACAGTACAATCAAATATGCTGCTTGGTGTATCATTAACAGGCACCATATACTTCTTGCTCAATTCAAACTCATGCGCGTGATGCAGTGTTCTCTTTTCAGGGACTTCGAAAAGAGACAAATTCACTTGTGATCTGCGGTATTTGTATTTGGGGTTGCCAAGGGATAGCACCGCTAATGAGACACTAGAGGTAGCGTGACATAACCCTCTTAATGCATGTATATCCAGATGTTTTAGGGAAATATCCCATCGCAAATTTCGTTACGCTTTCCTTCATTCCGCTATATTTCACTCTCAGCCGCCTTACGAAGAAATATCCACGGTAAGTGAGGTCGATAAAAAAGACTGCTTCATACTACCTTTAAGAAACTGTTTCGGTACAGTTCCAAATGTTCCGTTAGATATGTTCAATTTGATTTGTAAAGGTTGTGGTGTTTGTATACTCATCCGGCGTTTATATTGCCGCTGTACTTGGGAAGATTTGCATATAATTAGGCATGATGGATTTAAATACACCCTGCTTATGTACAACGTCAGCCCCTAAAACGCATTTTCAATGAAATTCCCTTGAATGATTTTAACTTAGCGCATAATTTTAATATAGCAAAAACAATAATATTCCAATGACTTTAATCTCACAGGGTTCCCTCGTGTAGAAGGTAAAGTGTTCGAGTACGTTTAGCTCGCAGATGCATCCATTGTTGCATACTGCAAATTTAAACTTGAGCCTTTGACCGGCGTAAAATGAATGTACCTCACTAATTCCAATAACTAACAATGGATTCAAATTATATTAACTTTTTAAAAATAACTTTGGTTCGAACTCCGAAGGATTTTGCCAAACGTCAATCGCCTCTCCCAGTGACTTAGAGATCAAGGCTTTAGCTGCAACCATTAGGCCGCGAGTTCCAAACCCCTGTTATTTATTTATACATTAGCAGTCCACATGGGGAAGTTGCCAAGGTTGAATTGTAATCTTGGAAGAGAGGACCACCGGAATGATTCCAAGATGGGAAGGGCAAATTAAATTAAGTACCTAGACTTAGTTTTGCCATTTTGTCACGTAGTACAAACTGATGGATCAATTTGAATAACACTGCAACACTGGAAAGAGGCAATAGGCTTTCCGCTGTCTCCGGTGACTGATGTATTTTAGTTTATTTTCCCTTTGTCTACATGATTGCTTTCGTATTTTCAGTGAAAATGCAGAGTATGGCAGGAAGTTAAATACCGATATATAAAGATATTGTTGTTTCAGAATATTGAGCATATAGTAATTGCTAGGTGTTTAAGCATTTTCTCCTGCATTGCAACTAAATTTTGTTTTGTAGCTACGTTGTAGAATATAGACGGAGTTTTCAAAACTCACTAGTGGGTACGATTGATGATAATAGCTATCCCCGAATAAATGCACTATATTTTAGACTTTACCATGTTTTAATTCTGCGCGAAGTGCTTAGTGATATAATAGATCATAGCAGCTGTACTGACTGATATTAAAATTGATAAAAAAAGAATAAAAGCACTAGCCCGTTAAGTCCACTAAGAAGTTTAAAGCAGTTAGTTCCCCTACAGGAAGTTAAAAAGCACAATGAGAAGACGAAGTTCGGCAAATGCACGCATTTCTTTCGCCTCCTCATAGCCGAAAATGACACCCGATATATTCGTACAACATTTTGTGGGTGCATGTCTACATCCCAACAAACGTGAAGAAAACAGGGTGTCTTCAACTTTGTACTCTGAAAACCCGCGTGTGGTAGCATTGTGGCGCGCAACCTCTGTAGGGACCTCGGTTTATTTTGAGGCAGACCTCAGTCATTCTGATCGCGAGGACGATATTCGAAATGGAAATAGTTCAGTGTTGCTCCTACCAAACCTGAAACTTCATCAAGTGAATGTCTTGCTCATTTAACTATGGAAAATGGAACAATGGCTTATTACGGGTAAAAAAGCATTGCTTAACCAGTCCCGTGGGATGGAAATTATTATGAAAAACAATTTCTTTATAAAGTGAAAAGCGCTGTGGTGGACTCGCCGTAGACTTATGTGGAATAGCGGAAATCTTCGCATTTTAATCGTATAAATCCATAAATCCATTGGTTAGGCGTTTGGCAAGACACCGTTTGGTTGCCTTTTTAAGCCACTGACTAATAAGTCATAAAATGAAATGTAAGTGAGACAATGCACCGTCAACACTTTTTGGAATATCGACAGATTGGAAGTAGAGACGACATGATTAGGGAGGGCGTTTCAACGCTGGCACATAGGCGGGAAAAGAAATTTCTACAGCATTCAAGCATGCTGCGGATAGCGTCCTCCGGTCGGTTATTTTTGGCTGTGTTGACAAGATCACTTTGTGTTAACTTTCTGCGTTCATTGGAAGTATTTCGTGGAAATTGAGCTACAATTCAGTTTCATTTCCGATTCTGAAATTTCCGACCAGAAATACTTGTATTTCATCGTTTGGTTTCGGCGATCTTGCTATCGCCACTTTCTTCGTCAATTGGCCGCCATCTCGTTTTCGGATTATTCGCAATGCCGAAGCAGTCATCCTGTGGTACTTGCTCCAAACTAGTCGGATACCGTGCAAATGCCCTCACGTGTGCATTTTGCCAAGTTAAATACCATATTTCATGTGTTGGATTATCAGTTGAGCATTTTCATCGCCTTCGCGAGATCCAACACGATTTCGTCCAAACTATATGTGAAAATTGCCGAAATCAGATACAGCCAGAAAGAGTAAAGCCGACGTGTAGTCCTCAGCGTTTCGTTGCGAACAGCTCCGTGTGTTTGGCCCAACAACCTAGCGCGAAGAGCCTTCAGGTTTCGGCTCAGTCGTCCTCCTCTACCCGTGCAAACTCACTGACACGAAGTCCAACCGTTGTGAGAAGCCCAGTTGCACCTGGGCTAAATTGTTTACCTTTGTTGTGTCCACCGGACACTGATGTCCCAGCAGGTGAAAGTCTGAGTGCTGAAGACCAGTGGAAAGATCAGAGGACGAAATTACGAAGGAACGTTGGGCGTTTACGTTCTGTAAGTCAACAGTTAGCCAAACCACTTGAGGCTGGTAGTATACTTCGCCCTGCAAGGCCAACCTCGTCCGACCAGAGGCGTTATAATCTCGTGATCTTTCACGCACCGGAGTCCAGTGATCCATCACCCCAAGTGCGCTACGATCACGATGTCGAGTTTTTACAGGGTCTAATTGATAGACTCTTCGACGCTGGTGAGGACTCGGTAAAAGTGAGGCAGATTACCCGTCTTGGAAAGCAAGGTGATCAACAAAATCGGCCTATGAGAATCACTTTTGTGGACGAAGCCAGTCCAAGACTTATCATGTCTCGCCTAAGTAGGCTGAAAGGTTTGAAGATCCATGTTCGTCCCGACCTGGACCCAGTAGACAGGGAGCGGCTCAAGTCTGCCATCATTGAGCTGAAAAGACGCACTGGTGAGGGGGAAACAAATCTTCGTATCGTAAATTTTCGGGTGGTTTCCAACAATCCGCGAATCAGGATAAACAGGCTGCTCACACTTCAAGCACGCCCGGTGGCTCCTGCTGCGGCCTGCGAGTAGCCTTCACAAACGTTTGCAGTATTATGAATAAGCGCGATGAGCTTTGTTGTTTCGTTGCGTCTGAGCGGCCAGACGTAGTGGGACTCGCAGAGACATGGCTGCACGCAGAGTTATACACCCAAGAACTTGAACTCAACGGTTACTCGTGTTTCCGATGCGATAGACTAAAGAATGCCCACGGTGGTGTCTTACTTTACATCCGGTCTTCCCTGCGTGGGAGACTTGTGAGCACCTACCGAAGTGACGATGGCCTGTGTGAGCTACTGTGGTGCTCCATCCGCCTCAGGCGCGGAGAACTGCTTGTGGGCGCAGTTTATCGCAGTCCCCTGAGTCGTTGTTTGGATTGGCTGCCCCATCTTCGGACCCACATGAGTCGTCCACACTTTCTGCTTATGGGCGATTTTAACTGTCCTCGAATACGATGGCCTGATGTGCATTTGATGCCTGGACATAGTGAGGTTGAAGCAAAGTTCGTGGATTTGATACTTGAAACTGGTGCATCGCAACACATATGCCAGCCAACACGCATATCAACACGTTCAACCCCGTCTTGTCTCGACCTGATGTTAACGAGCTACGAACAACGAGTGCGTGACGTTAGGATCCTGGAGCCCCTGGCTACTAGCGACCACTCAGTACTGATAGCTGATATGGAATTATCTTTGCCGTATTCACATCCGCTGCAACCAGCTCCCAACTACTGGAAAACGGACTTCGATGGTCTTGCTCGAGCCGCGAGCCAACTGGATTGGTCTCTGTCACAAACTGCATCTGTGGAAGATTGTTGGATATTTATAAGAGAGAGATTGACATTATTGTGTTCCCAATTTGTGCCATTGAAATGTCGAAAGGTTGGACCGATTAAGCCTCATTGGTTTGACAAGGAGTATAGAAACCTGGCTCGGAGGCGGCGCAGACTGTGGGACAAATTCCTTCTGTCTGGCTCTGCCAATGATTACGAAGAGTATAAATGTCAGCGGAATCTCTGCAACAGTGCAAAAAAGAATAAACGCCGACACTTTGAAGAACAGCTCGCATTAGCCGCGAAGACCGCCCCCAAAGAGAATCTTTGCATACGTGAAGCGACGCCTGAAGCCGGCGGGTGATGTGCCAGTGCTGGATGGCACGGATGGACAGCCCCTAACCTCCAGCTCTGAGCGTGCGTCCGCGTTGGCGGCGCACTTCGCTTCTGTATTTGCGAATAACCAGGTGTCTGTTCCGAGTTCGACGTGTACCGCTTTTACCGAACTCGATAGTCTGCATTGTGGCGTCGAAGAGGTAGCTCAACTACTCGCCAACCTTGACGGCACCAAACCTTCCGGACCTGATGGTCTTCACCCACTGGTTCTCAAGTCACTTTCAACCATCCTCTCTCCTATCGTGACTGACCTTTTCAACAGGTCGCTGTCCGAAGTTTTGTTGCCGCTTGACTGGAAATGTGCGGTGGTGAAGCCTATTCCGAAAGGCGGCGACCCTAGCAAAGTAGACAATTACAGGCCAATTTGTCTGACACCTATATTGGCAAAGGTTGCTGAGAAAATCGTGAAGAAGAGATTGCTGCAGTTGCTGCAGTCAAAGTAGGTCCTGACGCCCGCACAGCACGGTTTTATGCAAGGTCGCTCATGCATTACTAACCTGCTTGTAACGAGGCATGAGTGGTTGAAGGCAATAAACAAGGGGAAGTCTGTCGACGTGATATTCATCGATTTCAGTAAAGCGTTCGAAAAGGTCAGTCATGAGGTTCTCCTTCACAAACGCAGCATGTGTGGCGTCGGTGGCTCACTGCACCGGTGGATCCGCGACTTTCTTGTTGGACGAAAGTAGAGGGTACAGGTCGACGACCATCTAACTGACTGGTACCCCTCTACAAGTGGCGTGCCTCAAGGCACTGTGCTGGGGCCCACTCTGTTCCTGATCCACATCAACGATCTACCGCAACTTCTCCGGTCGCCATGTGCCTTGTTTGTGGACGACCTGAAGATTTGGAGAGAAATCGACGCTCCCGATGACTGTGGCCTACTTCAGCAAGATCTCAACCGCTTATCCACATGGTCTGCAGAAGTTGTTCTCCCGGTCAACCCAGCCAAGTCGGTATTTATGAGCCTGGGGAAGGGTGCAGACGGCCGAACCTACACCCTTGACGGCCAAACGTTATATCCCACACCCTCCGTGAAGGACCTAGGGGTACTCTCACGCTACGATTTGAAGTCCGTGGACAACACGAACAGGCTATATCGGAACGGACTGCGCATGCTTTGGGCGCTCAAACGTAGCTTCTGCACATGGTCTGAAGAGGTTGCCACTCGCCTGTTCTCTTCTATCATTAGACCAATGCTAGAGTACGGTTCGCCCGCCTACTTTCCGATTACCCGAGGCGAGGCACAAAAGATCGAACGGGTCCAACACGTTGCTACCAGGCTCATCCCGAGTTTACGTGGCTTTGGGTATGAAGACCGGTGCGAGAAACTAGGACTCTACACCTTGTCCTACCGTCGGGTGCGAGTTGACCTTATTATGACCTACCGAATTCTACATCTCGGTGAGTTCCCCATGTGAAGGCCAATGCTGCACTTACGAGGGCCATGCAGCACACGCGGACACAGATACAAACTTGTTGTGCCGGATATGAAACGTGTTCCCCACCCACTGTGCTTCGAACGGAGAGTGGTAAACATTTGGAATAGTTTGCCCGAACATGTGATTGAGGCAACATCTGTGCAACAGTTCAAAACGTTGTTAGATTTGCATTTTGCCTCTATTCGATTCAGAGAACGACTGCACACTTACGATGACATCACATTTGTGAATCCTGAAATATCGTAAGTCGCATATTTAAAATATTACATGAGAACGACAATGATATTCAAGGTTGACAACTTTTATAACGTTTTTCGCCATATCTCGAAAGAGTTGTACAGAATCCATTTCTACTTGCTCTATAATACAGTATTCAGTATTCAGTATTCAGTATTCATGCTATACTGAATTGTCAGTTTCAGAGGGTGTCCTCTTAGTTTAGTGTTGTGGTTCAATTCCAGCAGCGGACGGCAAATGTGGCTTGGGTTCTTCAGAATCTGGTAAACCATTATAAGATTCCCCGCAAAAGCCGATATCGACCGCTGTAGATTCTTAGAGATTTCTGTCTAATCTGATAGGGGAGATGAAAGAGGCCCCTGACGTTCTTGGTTGCCCTTCGTTGAGCCGTCTCAAAAGTAACAAGATCCTGTTTTTGCCACGGTTGTCACGCCTGAATAGCATATTGCACTTGTGGTCGCACGTAGGTGTTGGGCATTTGGGGAAAGATTGATGGTTCAAACCGACCGAAGACTCTGCGAAGAAGGCCGAAGTGTTGATCGCTGGTTCGCGTCGCCTTCTCTGTTTGTTTTGCACACTCATGATCTTTCTGTACCAATACACCCAGGCCACGCACCTGAGAGACCTTCTCCAAGGTGTGGTCTCCAAGCTTATAAACGCTCACCGGCTGCTGACGCAAATATATCATCTTTCACTTAATTATGTTCAAATGGTGCATGTTCCTCTTTGACCATTCATAAATGCAATCTAAGTCATGTTGCAGCTACAAGACATGCGTCATTGTGTCTTAGTCGGAGACGACCCCAGAGTGACTCGGCAACGTGTGTTTTCAGATAAAATACTATTGATCATTGTAGATCGCTGCGGTAGTAGAGTAGGCCCCCACCTCCTCTGCTGGGGCGGTGGTTCCGGATTAGTGACCTTCCGGCTATCTCAACCTCAGCATCAGTCACCACTTGGTTTAACCAAATTTCGCTAATAGGAAGTAGGTCTCAAGAATTCGCAACCTGACGTAATCGAAGTTCGGGAATTTTACTAAGGTGCCCTTGGGCGTTAGTGTACATACGTAAAAGTTTCTCAGATCTAAACAATCTTTCGGAGATTGTGCAACTCATACGTGAAGTTTCGCCGACCAGTGAATGACCGGCGACTAATTGTTTTTGCGATGTGTACTTGGTGAAGCTTTTACCGTCTTATTCATGTCCGGTTAGTTAGTCCCGTGTTTAATCTCCCACGTACAGTGTAAGGTGTCTGGTAAATATCATCTGCCACAGGTTGTATGGGCTCATTCGGCACACTAGTGGTACATTATGTTTGCATAGATTACATCGCGTTTGGTGCTTTGATTGACATATCATACCTAGGAGGCATATCGCTGATTGTCTTCAGCCGAACATCAAATGGTAGCTTGCAATGGAACATATACCAGCTTTTTAACATCCGTGCTACCATATCTTTTGACTGAAAGATCACCTTCAACACTTTCGGGCCCCTTCCTTTGTAGTTAGGTGAGGTACGCAGTCATGACACGGATTTTGTTAATACATCATCCAAGCGGAATGTTTCACGAATTTAACACCACGGTTCTTTATCGTGGGTTGTTATTTTATGCTCATCCCATGCTTTACTATCAGGAACCCCTTGAAGAAATTAGGTTATGGTTGAAGTTTCCTTCTAATAGCCCTCTAAGGTGCGGTAAACTAGAAAACCCTCGCTCCATGGTATGTCTGGAAAGATACGAGTGGAGCAGTGTTCATTTATGAGACTACCTGTCGACAGTAGTATGGTTCTACTTCAGTGATGGAGTTCAGCGCAACGCGCAAAACGCTTGGCTCTCCGAAATGTTTAGAGTTGGGTGTCGAGTAATACGCACTACGTGTACAGGTTTCAGGACAACTCCGATTAGGTTACTAATAATGGCCCACTGGTTGAAGTCATCCAATTGCTTGCCTCTTAGAGATGTCGACTTTGTTTCTGGGATATTGGAGCATAGTACTTTCAGTACATGTTTTGTTTCTTTACAAATTTCGACACGTCCCGGTCAGTGAATGAACTACTCGGAGATGTACTGCAGGAAACCGGTGGTGCTTGCTCTAGGATAACTCTGCTACGCTCCTCAGTTTCAGATCCAGTTGGAGGTGACGTTAATTTTAAATGACGGCTCTTCTTGGAGGCAACCGTAACCCAAATTTCGCTCTTACCGGCTTGCCGTTTTTCTACTCACTCCGTCGGGAGTTTAGAAGTAGCCTTAGGTGTAGTTATTCCGATCGAACTAGGAACCGCTTTAGTCTAATGTGAGCTAGGTGTGGTATTGGGACAGCTGTTGATGTTCTGGACTCTAGGTGAAGTGTTGCTTACGGTGATATTAGCAGTTCTTCGCGGGATAGGTGCAACTACCAAGTGGGAGGATTGGGTTGCACCGTCTGCTTTGCTTACCCCAATCGTAGCAACTTTGGTGGTAACCATTTTCTCAAACTTGGCTAGTAGCTGGTCATATTTCTGAGATAATAGGAGCACGCGTTTTATCTGTGGGATCGATGTGCATTCCACACAGAAGCATAGCGAGTCTGGTTTGTTTAATAACTTAGTCTGACTAGGTTTAACTCGAAAGCAACTCGCAGGGAAAAGCTTGCATTATTTAGGGACCAAAATACCCTCCTTAACAAGTTTGCTACATGATCCACATAGGTCTTTAGACTGTGGCACACTGGGAATCGCGCTTATTAAGGAAATGTTACGAACCATTTGAATGAGTCACTCTCTATGGTAAAAAGTCGTTCTCTTATTGAGGTTATCGGCAAGGCCACAGTGGTCACGTTGCAGTTGTGTGCTTGTAGACTGTCCTCACTTTCGTGCCAATCGATTGTGTCGACTTGGACTTGGGGCAGAATACACGAAGGTGTGATTGAGAATTTTCATGGTTAATCCTATGGATCGCGCCAGGTGGATTTGCTTTCAGGCCTGTAGCTGCACCAAGCAATGTTGGATTTGAACGAATGACAGTTCGTTCGGAAGCCGTTTAGATGGTCTATCGAGTGAGACCAAACAATATCTTCGATGATTGGACTTAGGCAACTTTTGGCGCTTGGATATCGGCGAAACACGGCCAGGAATTTACAAAGCAGGTTAAATGTAAGATGCACTGGAGTATGTCCGGGGAACTGGTATCACGAAGTAGAGCGTGTAGAAGCACGACGAATAAGTATGGATCCAAAGGTGTGCGAGGAAATGTCGCTGAATCACAGTTAAAAAACCACGAGTGCACAAGTGAGCGATTAGCACGCAACTAGGGCAGCTTGAGGCTGACTGATAATTGTTTTTGCACACAAAGCAATTACTTAATCCGATTTAAGATAGTGATGTTGACGAACCCATGGAGCCGGGTATGTATATAGCAAATTAGGATACTAAGCAGCTGTTGAGCGCAATTCAGTGACCAGATAATAATTTTTGGCAGATCAAAGGTTACGGCGACCTGCACACACAGTTAGTCCGATTTGGACTTGCTTTTACCCATTTTGGCACATGCTGTTCAGTCAGTAAGTCAATGCTCTATTGGTCAAGCCTCGGTAGCATTTCTGCAGTTATAAAAGATTTTAGAACAGTAGTAGGGGGAGTAGAATGGGATAGGTAGAAATTCGTCACCACTAGACTCACTCAGACAGCCGCCACATGACCGGAAATGCACTGTACGCGCGTTTCATCCTTTCGGGAATCATCACCAGTGCGCATTCCATCGGACCCTTAGTAGGGCTCGAACCCGCAACTGGACTGTTGCCAGTCCGTGGTTGAGACCACTGAGCTACGGGGGACGGCAACGACCATCGTGAATAAGTTACTAGATGTGATATAGCGCCGCTCACTATCCACTGATTTACACGTTACTACCGCGCAGAGGACAGGGTACCCAGAGTGGCAGTTAACCCCAATAGGCTGAGTTTCGTTCAGTGGAGGCAGCCGCAGCAGTTGAGTTCGATTGATGGTTGCAACTTTGGCAGCACAGAATGTACACTGCGTGGCGGAAAACAGTCGTCTTGCCACCCACAGAAATGCAATGTCATTCTTGAAGGGTAGCTCTGATATACCTTTTTCTTAAGTACGGTAGGTGCAGCAGTTTCTCGCTCGCGAATTTGGCTGTGCTTCTGGATGTATTTTTATGGACAGCCATTGACAATTAGAATGCTGATAATTAGCTCTTGTTCCTCCTCCAGACACTCGGTCGAACATTCGTCTGGCGCGCCAAAATAGGACATTCACAAGCGTTTTCTTGTGTCGCATTGGCGGGAAGTTGATAAAAAGGCAGTTGCGGTCCAGACCACGTTGTTTTCAGGTGGTTAGTCTTGTTTGCTTGTCCATTCTCACTGCGGCTGCTGAGAACACCTAAATAGAAAACACGGTTTCTTGTTTGGAGTTCTCCAGAAACTCGAACTGACATTAGATGAGATAACATCCATTATCAGCTGTGTGTTTACGCTTGAACAGAACACCAAGATATTGTCTGCAAAAACTTTGTAATAGTTTAAGTGCGCAATTTTTTGGACAAGCCTCGTTCTGTTAACAGCACGAAAATATTCTAGCACCGGTCTCCCTCGGCTGCTTAAGGCTACGCCATCAATTTAGAGATACGGTACTTTTCTGAAGTGAAAATTGACATTCTCTATGCAAAGAAGCATTGATTACCCCAAGAGTTCAACCGGCATCGGTAAAGAACATCCGGAACATTCTGCTAATTCGCAAAATTAGTCAACGTTCTGGTGTAGCGGAATGTTGGTAAACAAGCATTCCACATCAGTTATCGGACTTGTTCATTTTATCGAGATTTTTGACATGCAAATAAATATTTGAGTTCATGTAGATTAAACTGAACTCTTAGCGGAATAAGCACACTTATCAACCAGCCAGCTAATTTAAGTTGGGTTGCATTTGTCATGGAGAAGTTCGACCTGAGTGGCACTCCGCTCTTGTTAGTTTTTGGAAGCCCATCTAGCTGGGGTGTACTTGATCCACTCAGCATTAAAAGGTTATAACCTTGAACCAAGGATAAGAGAAGATCTACCTACTGTACCGCCTTGCATGGAAATTTAGCACAACACATCCCATTAAGTGATACATTTTTGAATCTCCGAAGAAAGGCTACATAGTAAAACTGGTACTAGTTGACTTATGTTTAATGTGTTCAAGTTTAGTCATATTGCATATATTTCACTAGTTATTTATATATATCAACTAAGGCGATACGCTAGGCGGAAAGCTCTTGCAGTTAATTTACATACGTAGCATCTTATAAATAAATAGTCAGTTTAAAGCGGTTATGTTTTTTCCTGTCCGGTTACAATTAGATGTATCAGCATGACACCTACTACCGCACCCATGATATATTTCGCGTTAGAATCCGGAATGTTTGAAGATGCTAAAAATTTACACGCCATCGCTTAGCCCTTAAAACCTTAATGTCCTAAAGGAAGCCACCACCGATAGCTAATTCTCAAATTACAGTTTAATATTTCTTTTCTAAATGCATCATACGAAGCACATAGTAATCAAGAAGGTTCTTAAAATCAACCGCTTAAGCCGTTTGTTAGTCAAAAATCGATATGCTCAAATGTGAACCTAACCTAAGTGCTTGGTTTCGTGTTATTTGAAACTGTCTTCTACGATACCCGAATTTCCATTCAAGGAAAAAGTAGAGAGAATTACACAGTAGATTCTGCATTTGTAACACCTAGGCTTAGTCAGGTCGCCATAACCTGTGGGATTATGCACAGAGGAACTATTTGTCCCTTTCGGTATCAATACTAATGTGCCCGTGGTGATAAAACTCGCTGTTCTGCTCCTACGAGCTCACTGTCAACATCCCAGTGTCAAGTGAGACAGCTGAAGTCAAGCGGACTAAATTTCTTATGTGTGATATTAATCGATCCTTTCACCACATTTGACCACCATTTACTTTCCTGCAATTAACTGTCAGTTCTATATACGCATATGGGTTATCTATATTTATAGTTTAGATATGAGGCATTTCAGCTGGTAAAAATGTCAACTAACACTAATGTAGAGCTGAGTTTCGGAGGGATTGCATTGCTCTCCTATACACGGTGGAGCAACACTATCTGACAACTACGAACTCAGTCATGTTATAGGTTATATCCCCTGTATCAATGAACAATGAATTTATACGGGTTAAGAAGCGTTGCTTTACAAGCCCCGTTGGCTAGTTGCAGGAGATATCAACATAACAAAAATGATGACAAGGATAGTAAAATAGTTACTACTTTAAATATGAAAATAAGGACTTATCGTTTGCTTCGCTGCAGTCCTGCGATCCACTTAGATTCACAGCATCCACAGTTAACAACAAATAATTCCAGGGTAAACTCCAGGTGGAGGATGGAGACATAGTGTTAAGTAACAAAGTGTAAGTGGATGAGTGCATCGTCCAACCGTCTTTTAAATATTGTTAGTGTCGGTGCAGAGACGACGGATTCTGGGAGAGCATTCCATGGGTGACAGATACGAATGGAAAAGAAATTTCTGCGGCACTCCAGACGACTGTATTGTTCTGCGAGTTTTAATGAGTGGCCCCTCATGTGTGTATTTCTGCTGATTTGCAGTAAAGGGCGGCACACATGATGTGGGTGTCGCAGAATCAAGTATGCCATAATCAGGTCGCCTCGTAGTCTGCGATAGCTTCCACTGAACAATCCTAGTCGTCGCAGCCTCTCCTGGTAGGTCCGATTGCGCATTCCAATTAGGTTCTTAGATGTCCGGCGTTGTGGCTGCTCCAGTGCATTAAGGTCGTGTTTCAGCCATGGATGCCAGGCTTGAATTGCGTATCCGACATGGGGGCGAACATACGCACTGAGCATTTGTCGAAATATGGAGCCATTTATTTGTCCAAACGCCCGCCTCAACAGCCTGACGTGTTGGTTCCCGGTCTTCGAGGCCTTTTCGGATTGCCTGGAGCAACCCAAGTCATCTTGAACTAGGACACCCAAGTCAGGTTCGAGAGTTGATTGTTGCAGTACATCCGTTCCGAGTCGGTATGAGTAGCTGCCGTGATGTCGGATGGAAAGCACCTTGCATTTACTGACCTTGAAATGTAATAAGTTTTGGGTCGACCATTGATCCATGCTATCTAAATCGTAGTTGCCTTAAACACGGTACAGCTTGCTTGAAGTTGTGGAAGATTAATCCAACAAATAGCAACTTGGAAGCATATCGCTTATATCTTGTCAATGTTGAAGCGCCCTGCCAGCTGTCCTGAGGATTTATGACAGCTAAATGTTCCGATGTAGATCCGGCGATTTGAAATTATATATATATATATATATATGAAAATATCGCAGTCATATTCATCATTAATATTAGCACGATATCAATATTTGGTTAACCATCGGTGGCCGAACATCTTGCCAACTTAAGCTCTTGTGCGCAAAGTATAGTCTATAACTACAACCATTTTATCTTTCCTGTTTATTCATGTTGTTCAAAATACAGAATTTATTGTCTCCACTCCTTCTACTTTCACACAGATTTTAAAGTGTTGTTTATCTTTTCCTGACTTTTTTACAGTTAATTTGAACCACACTTTCTCTAAGGTTTATGGTGTACAACTGCATAAATTCCAAGTATACTTGTGCATTACAAGCAAAGTATGTTTTCGTGTTGCTTTTCTATGACAAAAATACATAATATTTAATATTGCTCTCCTTACGCCGCTAATATAAATGCTAGTGAATAGATGGAAAAGGATAAAGCAAATCACCTTACGTCAGTTCTTCCAAAAGAGCTCTCAAATTACTTATCCTGTTTGGGATGATACCCACTAGGTATAGGCAACGTGATTAGAACACCAATAATGGGCACTTCAAACTGCTAAGGGAATTACCACAGGTAGGTGTTAACTTCTTTCAGGAATTGTTCATGCTGAAAGTTTGAGGTTTTCACTGAAGACATATGAAATGCTCTTGTAAAGCAATCTACCAGCAATCGTTCCCACATCCGACAGTGCAACTAGCACGACTAGGACGGAAATACAGCGAGTGATTGCAAGTAAGTAAATAGAGCTTCTGAATCTCAACGTACTACTTGAAACAAAACATTTATTTAATTGTCTATAAAAACCATCAATAGGCTAACCACAATTGGTTATGCTCGCCTGAACATAAATTTATAATTTTAAGTCTTTAGGAAACACTAATCCAGGTAAGCCGAACTGAAATATATCTCATGGATAATTGCGGAACATTATGAGCCCAAAGTGAACGAAATCGAGCTATACAGTAATGGCTTTGAAACTGGTAACATAAATAAATGTAATACATATATTAGTGGCGTTCAGATGTGTTGATAGCAGTCACTGTGATGACGGTGCATGGATTCATCAGTTGTTCGAACCGTCGCAAAATGATAACAGTCACAAAGAGGTAGGTTAAACAAGCGAAAAATTACTTTCAGTTACATTTCTCGTTTGAAAAGCTAGATCACGTCAACTAAAGCAGACTAAGAAAGATATATTTGACATACAAATAAATATTACGTAGAAATTCGTCACAACTTGACTCACTCAGACAGCCGCCACACGCCCGGAAAAGCGCTGTGCGCGCATTTCATCCTTTCGGGAATCATCAGCAGTGCGCATTCCATCGGACCTCTGGTAGGGCCCGAACCCGCAAATCGACTGTTGCCAGTCCGTGGTTGAGACCACTGAGCTACGTGGGGGCGGCAACGACCACCGTGAATAAGGTTCTAGATGTGACCACAGCCGGACAACCATCTAAAAGTATCAGGTAGTTTGTCCCAAGTTCAAAAGAAAGCACAGCAATGTGCGTATTGTTTACAGCCAAACAGTTAATGGGTGGAAAGTTCGCAGTCCTCGATACTTAAGGAATCTTTGTAGGAATACTGGTTGTTATTACACATCAACGGCGTAGTGTTTGGCCTAGTAATTAAGCTGTCCGCGCCGCTCATTAGCGTCTTCTTTGAATCACATGTAACTGCAAGACGATTGCCTGATAAACATACCTGAACTAATATTGAACGTGAAATACTGTCGGCGACATCATTACTCGTATTGTAGTTAGCCTTCCATGATATGCATAATGCGGTAAAACTTTAAATATTATGGCTTAGAGTACCTACCTTGCGTCTTGTATTGGGACACACAATCTCGGTTTTAGTCTCATTTGTATATGAAGCCAGCACATGCCATTACAATTACTGGGTTGTTAGGTTTAGTGCAGGGTTTCGTTGTTGCTGTATCTAATGAATGTTGTTTGAAAAACCTTGAACACTTGTTTGGGCTTATCAAGCAGATATATACTGGTCTGGGAGTGGAATTCAGCACATGGTTTTTAACGGTTATCGCCATGATCAATAGGCCAATGGAGTTTTGCGAACAGCGTTAGACTAGGCCACATTTTATGGTCCGATGGTGAACTCAACTTTTTCCATAATTAGGGATGATTTGAAAATTGATTAAAATCTATTTACAAACTCTAGTTTTCGGTGATTTGTTACAATTTCTAGTTTACACAAGTTATCAGCTCTAATAAGAGCCGCAGCCGCATACAAATGTTTCCCGATTATATGAGAAGCTGTCCATAAATTTTGGACCGATCATGGGTAAAATAACTTTCATACTCATGCATCAGTGACATATGTATTCTGGGGTGTGTGATCTCCAAATTCTCTGGAATCACATAAGTTTTGTTGTTGCTATGATGTAAGCTGTTAAGGCGTTTGGTTTATGGAAGGAACGTATTTCTGGTACTTCAGCATTGTAATGAGGAGTGTGTTTTGACCAGGAAGTGGAAGTTAAAGACGAAAATGCTTGAGCAAATTTTCGTATAGAGAATAAAGCTAAGCTTGGCCCATTTCACTATTTAACTTAGATAACTCACCGGGCATTTGTGTGCTTTCTTTGTTCTCCATAAATATAAATCATTTCTAATACAAACCATAAAAGGATGTTAACATGTGGAAATTTTACCATATCATTTGTTTCTAAATCCTCAGTCAACGAGTTCATCGGACAAGAAAAATGTAGGTTAGGAGCTTAGATTGGGATACACCTATTAAGCTTGTCGATAAGATCTAAAGACATTGAAGGAGCAAAATGGAACCGAGCAAACTGGGAAGACAACTGAATAGTTATGTGGGTATAAAGGGAGGTTCTTTCAGCCTGCTTTTGAATATCTGGAGTAAACCCTATGAATTCGGATAGCCGCAATAATTTAGCTAACAAAATGCAAATGTCAGCTATTTGTAGCGGAATGAACAACGTATTCACCGTGCAGCTGACGATATATTTCTTAATATACAGTTGATTCTAGTAAGTGATAAACATGCTAAATAAAACCTTAAGTATTATCCAGTAAACAAATTAGCGCTTAGATAGATTTCCCAGTATGCAATACATGGCGACCTGCCTGGCTTTGTTAAATCGCTTTGATCACCGGGTGCTCCTTCATAAGCTATTTGCCATAAATGATACCAAATACCTTTATCTATGACTCATATTATTAGCATGTTGACAAAAATTACTTAGAACATACAATACTGCATCTATATAGCGCGCTTCACATGAATTGAGCCTGCGGTCTGTTTTTAATTCATACCGGCACTTGACCTTAAATGTGCATGTTTTTAAGATCATCCTTACATGTAATTAAGTATTTGGTTTTCCAAGCTCTAGATGGCTTCATATTTTATAACCAGCCATTTTCGATTTAATTTTCGATTAAATTCAACTGCAAATACACCGACTTCAAAAGTTGTGTGCCAATAAGCCGAAAAAGAACCGAATGCACTTCGTGAATGCAGTTAATGCGACGAGAAGACAGATTAATTCAGATAGGAGTATACAGAAAGTCGTTTGGGACAGGCCAATACACACACTTCCGAAGTTTTGTGTTAATAAGACGAAAAAGAACACTGGTACATACACTAGCCAATCGTGCACGGAAAATCTGTAGTGAGGACACAATTGAAGAAGAAATGAAGTAAATCAGGCAAACACGTAGCGAAAGCGGTTGTCCAGAACCATTCATTAACATTCACATTAAGTCGAGTAGCCCAAGACCAACTTTACAAACAGTGGAAAAAACAGATATTTCTCCAACTCCCCTTTAAAGGTGACATATCTGCGGAAATATGCACACGACGACTGATACAGACTTGCCGAAAGACCTTTAATACAGCTCAACTGAGTGTCGTTTTTACAAGCCGTTCTCTCTTTGTTCATAGGTTCAAAGACAAGACGCCTGATCTACGCCAATCAATGTTTGTCTACCGGTTCACCTACTCCTGTGAGACTAGGTACATTGGGCGCACTACCAGACACTTGGAAAAGCGAATCAAGGAACATTTACCAACGTCGCTCGTCACCCAACGAGAAAAAAATCAGTTTAATGCCATAACCAACCATCTGATCATCACCAATCATCTGATTGATAAGAGCAAGTTTTTGATATCCTCTATCGAGTTCCACCACAGCTACACCATCGGTCAGGAGCTTGGCTAATCGGTACCGCGGAAGCAGGGTGAATCGGGTTGACAAAAGCAAACCTACGCATTCAGAAGTAACATGTATAAGCATTACAACAACCCTGGCCAGCCAGTAATAAAGATCGGTCGGACCTCACTCAGTGGTGTCACATGCCTTTAGTCACTTGACCACATGACACGTTACGTTAAGCATTTGAAAACGTTTGTTCAATCAATAGTTACTCCCTGTTTTCCAGTATGGACCTCTCAACGTATAATTCTGTACCAAGCCTGATGATGAATAAATCGAAAATAATTGTTCGCTTTAAGCGTACCGCCTGCGTTTCTTCTTACAATATATAACTGCATGATTATTTGATAAACTGCTTTAATTAATATGTACAAATGGGTCAATGAACGAGGGATAGTGGCACGATTTCTGTATTTGAGAGTGATTTAGCGTGGTATTTATCCATATTGTTATTAACAGAATGGCTGCATAATGCCTAAAATCGTACACAATTTCTTTGTACACTCCGTTTGTTCCTATTTCAAATTGTTTAGTGGCATTTGGCTTTTATGCTTATATCAAATGTTGGTGAAACGTGAAATTTAGGTAATAAGTATTATTGTAATTATGCAAATTTACGTTCAAATTATTTGCTTGCTTAAACTTGGCTGATATGTTTTATCGCTTGGCTGACTTAAATTTTGCTCTACACGATTGTGCTCATCCCATACTGGTAGGGTCTGGAAAAAGCACAAAATCGCTCATGTATTTTCTAGTTTTTTGATACGAATGCGCGGGCTCATGGGTTACTCTTGCTCAACCACATGCTCGAATACATCCTACCCATGAGATGCACTCATGCGACCAGTAGTCTGTAGTATGAAATTTTAACTCCGCACAAACAAATTACTAGTGTAATCGGAGACATTCAGCTGGATATTATAAATGGGTCAATCCAACAAGCAGGCAATGTGGTAACTTTAGACGTGCACAAAACTCAATTAGCCAATCGGAGCAAAAGTAAATAATCTGTATAAGCTAACATCAGACAATATAACGTTCGTACCATTTACCCTACTAACGTTTAACCGGTCGTCGATTATGCTGCATAAAACTACTCTATTGCAAATAAATTTTGCCATATTTTAAATATTACTTAGTACAAAGCAGCGTGTATATTAATTAACTAATATTGTCACAAGGAATAGGGTGCTATCATTTGCAAAAGCATAAATAACCGGATTTCGACGAGTGTGTTTCTGAATAGCTGGACGCTGCTTTTGAATTTTATTTAGCACATACTAAGTTTAACCAAGTAGCTTTTTACTATGAACAAGCTGTAATTATACAAGATGGTTTTACTTACAAACTAACCAAGAAATATTACTATCAAATTACAGAGATGGCTAGGCGTTCCATGCTGATGGATGGCTAAAACTTCTTTACATTTGTGGAGCAGCTTGCTCAAGCTACAGCAGAAAGCGTGTGTACTTCAAACAGGAATAATGTTTATGAGGCCAATTTCCTGCGATTTATTTGATTAAAAAGCTGCTATAACCTGCTGCTATAATCTATCTGTAAACTGTATATTCTGGTTGTGTACAACTAGTTATTATGTATATCAGCCATTTTAATCCCAAACAAAAGCACCGTTACACCGGATCTGTTTATACATATACAATAAACACAATCACAAACATTAAGGGTTGTATTTGGCGTAAATTTTCTGTTTCGGATTAATTTATCGTGTTGAATTGGATCTGCCGAATAATTAGAAACTAAGGAATCTTGCCCCAGTTTATCTCTTTGTTGCTCGTGTAGGAGAAATAACTTGTTAGATTGCGCGGCGTACCATATGAAGAAGCACGTAAGCCTTTAACGGATGTTGCTCAAGAAACTGAATCTTTGGAAATAGAAATTAAGTGTGAAAAGGTTGTAGGACAGTTGAAACATAAGTATTAATGGCGAAAATATACAATTAAAATACATGAAGTTACAGTAGCTAATGAAGATGATTCCAGTTACGTTTCACAAATTAAATAGGCGAAATTGCATTTCACTTGCTGTCTGCCTTAAGCTTGAGAGTCTAAACCGAATTCGTGCTACTATGCAGAAATAATGCATATTAGATATGCATACACAATTGTGTTACGCACGCTTGCTCCTTTAATGCATGTTTTACCATATGCTAATACAAATTTATTTGCTTATGTACAGGTGGTCACAAGAGATTCTTATTGGTTTCAAGAATGATTTTATTAAAACTTTTAAATATTTGTAAGGACCTACTCACTTTATAACGTGTCTGCATTACGTTATAAGCCTCGCCGTAGAAATATCAATACGGCGGTAGAAAAGTTGAGCAACTGGTTTGAATATTTATTAAATGTTTGGATTGTGCAAATATTCACGCTTGCAAATTACATATCGCTACGTATATGGACCAAACCGCATTATTTGGGCTGCAAGTTATGCTGTGTTCAAGCAAAAATGATTGAATTGATCAAAAGTATCTTCCGGTGTTTCTTGAATACCTTGCATTACCGTATTTGGAAGCTGGTTGGATGAGCTCTCAAGCAAACAGACACCATTGGTCATTAGGAAATTCAGGAATATCTGGATTATTTTAATGTATTCGTCCCAGTAGTTTACAAGCTACTTGCACAGCCGAGTCCGGAAATGCACCGGACGCATTTCCCCCTCTTGGGATTCGTCAGTGGTGCGCGTTCCCTCCGTAATCTACTGGGGTTGGAACGTATGACCGCTAGAGGCAGATAGCAACTAGCCAGCAACTTAAACAACTGAACCATGGGGCGTTGGCCCAGTTACATAATTCGCAACCTAACTGGGATATAGCACCACCTATCATCCACTGTCACTGAGAGTCGCTAGCCTGCGAGATGATGACGTTCACTAGCTAGACACAATATTCATACCATTTCAAAGTAGGTGAGGCTATTTATTTTATATTACTTGTGAGTATTAGGACTATAGACGTAATCTTTTAAGGCATTCATCCCAGTAGTTCAAAGCAATATCTGGATTAGACCAATCACGATGTCAAGCGGCGCTAATTGCTTCTAGATGCTTTTATGATGTTTACCAAAAAGCTAAAACGCAGTAACTTTAAATATTGTGATACGTAATAGCCTGAATGTATCAGCAAGCATTGCCACTATCCACAAAATCACTGTCCAGTGCTTAAAAGCGTAGGCTATAACGTTTGACTGAGTTATGTCATCTGAATTGTAGTTGCACCAGGCCGAAGCTCACCACATTATTATTGTCGAGTTATTTACAAATTTTTCACTATAAGGGTTTGATTTACAGGAAAAATGTATATGGTAATGCGGTTGCATAGATCACTCCATGGTAGAATATAATTAAAGAATAGGTAAAGTGTCTAAATTTCAGGTTACAAACCAGACAGGCTCTTTAGTTTTCTAACGTAACTCGCCTGTTTAACCGATTAGGAATACACATACTTATCTGTTAAATTGTAAAACAGTTTCTAATGAGTTTCTATTAATTAACTTTTTACTATTGAGAAAGCATTACATATTTTAAAGCAAATGCTTTTTAGGATAAGTGTAATGCAAAAATGAGATAAATTGGTGCGAAAATTATATAATCATGAAAAACGTTGGAATCAGCACTAGTTCTTCGTATGCTTTATGATAGAATCATTTGGATCTTGCTGTTGTTATCCACGATTTTGAGTGAAACCAGGCATGATCTTTAGAAAGGTTGAGGATTTTTAACTTATGAAGGAAAAATAGGTTGCCGTTACAGCATTTATCCAACATTTCATAAGCGATTATCCTGGGAGTAGGTGGGCTTGCCTCTACTTTAATCAAACTATAAAATTGTGCTAAAAAATAATACATAATGTTCATTAGCCAAAGTGGGAGTATGAATACCCTGAGCTGGATAGGTATACCTACCATCAATTTAGCGCAATCACATTGCCCTCGAAATTCCAGCAGAAGCCAGCTAGAAAATAGTAATTCTAAGGCGACATGACCCAAAGCAACGAACAAAACAACCATAATGATAGCACTACAGAAGCGACTAAGAACTCAAAATCCAAAGCCGGACCAGCAAGAAGAACATTGACAAATTCTGTGCCTCTTTTGTTTGAAAAGTTTATGGACAATGACTACTTATATTCATGTGGGTAACCGCCGAATATGTTTTAGAAAATGAGAGCGGCTTCATTAGAGATGTATATTCCGGACACTAATTTTCCAGTGAAAACTTTGAGTTTATCTTACCGCTGATATAAATCTTTGCATTAGATGCACAACGGAAATAAACTTAATGCATGGTGTAACTCAATGCTGCTCCAGATTGTGCCATTATTGAAACGTGTGGTACACTAACTAGCTAATTGCTTCGCAAGCGTTTAGCATTTTAGTAATTGTGTTACCTCACACATCGGCAGGTCACGGGTAATTTTTCAAGCCACTGGCGGTCCAATGGGTGAACATTTGAACATTTCAGTGGCCCCGTCAAAGAGTATTTCGCAGGTTGTTGTAAGTTACAGATATTTTTAGGCAAAGATCTGCTACTGATTTGGTTTCATTCAAGGTTAGCCGTTGGCATATGGGAGGAATCGGTTGCTTATCCTTTTACACGAAATGATTTGTATGTTCGCTAAATTTTAAAGAACTAGATTAGCTGAAACCTAAACATTGGACAGACTGGCTGATGAGGATGACTGACAAATTCTGCTTCCACCTGGCAGCCACACGACGGTATATTACACTTCTATGTTGCAAACATACTCTGCCACATGACAGCCCATCTCTAACGTTCAAGTCGCTTTGGACATCGTTACGTTCAGAAGTATGCTGAAAACTTGAGAACAAGTAAACAACGTTTAGATCGTCAGAAAACAAACAAGACTTGCCAAATTCTATGACAGAAACAAGGTCATTTATATAAAGTTGGAAGAGTAACGGACCTACAACACTCCCCATTACCCCTCCACCGGTGACCAGGCGTGTTGAAGAGATGTTACCTTTGCTATACACAACTTGCGACCGTCCTACTAGTAACGAATAGAGAACAGAGTGAAGCGGATTTGTCACAACCTACCTACTTAATTTTGGTAGCAGCCTGTTGTGTAGGACACGGTCAAACACAATTTTCATTTCAAGGAAGATGACAATGCACTGCTGAGTTGAATCAGTCGTTTCAGTTAGAAGGTTAAGGATGTCAACTTAACAAGTAACACACGAGCGGGACTTTAGAAAGCCCTACTGTGATGTTTAGAGAAGTTGGTGCGATAATCGGAACGAAACTAAGGGTTCCTTAACAATTCTCTCTAACATGAGTGAGAGGATGGCAACGTGGCTAATGGGGCGGTAGCTCAATGATTCATATTTCAACCCCGATCTTTGACTCGGCATGACCATAAACGACTCCCAATGTTCGCGATAATACTGTATTGGAGGAAAAATGATTTGATTTTCAACAGAAGGAGGTATCATGTCCACCGTATTTGACTAACGTAGGAAACATCCCATCGTGGCCCAGTAAATTGGATGGTCGAGGTAAGCCAGTGACGCCATTTTATTGCGGCGACACTAAGGTCGACAGCCAGGAGTTGGTTGGAGTAGTAAGTGGAGTTTGACAATTTTAGCGCTTCTTTTCCAATTATCAACTATTCAAAAAATGCACCGATGTCATCTTCTAAAGCATTTAGGAAAGCAACCTATTTGCTTGAAGTGGTGGGAGGGCAGATCACATTTGTTGTCTCGCCGTGTTATCAATATTGTAAGCGAATGTTTACTTGTATTCCTACTATGTACGGCTCATTGTACTTACTTTATGAGAGAAGTATAATGGTTTATAAGGCGTTGGAGTTTGTGTAAAACGCTGAAGCCATGCGTTTGTTCATATGTTAGAGTTAGCATTCGTATTTTCCGCTTAACATTTGCTTTGATAATGTACTTAGAAGAGTCTCTCGCATAAGTATGCGTTATCAGAGTCATGTTGTCATGAACGATGTCACAGGCTCCCTGAATATCAATTTCGAATCACAAGCAGAGGGGAAATACTTACCATATTGCTGTTATTCCGGTAGTGTGAAACTTTCACAGACTCAGCTATAATTTTACTTCCGATTATTTTTTATCACATCAGCAGCTAACGGGGGTGTGGCTAAAGTAAAATGTATTTCTATTATAGATTAACCCTGGTAGCCAGCAAAATATGTTGTTCTTGCTTAATACCGATGAACATGAATAATCAAGCAGGATCAATGGTAAGGCATAAATACGGAAGGTTGAACTAACAAACAAGGAGGTTCTGTGAGTGGTAACTTATGAAACCATCTCCTCGTCTTTGCTTTCGAAACTTCCATATAGATTGCAACCTTCGATGGAAAGTAGCTGCCTGGAAGAAAGATAATGACACAAGGTTCATGTGAGTAAAACCAAATCAGGTTTAGAAAAACGTATGAAGCTGCGTAGCAAATGGAGCTTATTCATCGGTGAACGCATATTAAGTATCATCAGCCTTACTTAGTCTTGGCGCTTTGCATCATTGCACCCAGTATGTGGGGAAGTCTAAAAAAGATGTAATGATTTCGTGTGAACAAGTTAACCGGAAAGGGTGTTCAATATCTTGCAACATATTTGGAACCGATCGGGAAGTGATCATTTCAGAAAACTTGGTAGACAACCGGTTAATGTATTTATGGTAACGGACAATGTTTCGCTTTTGACACAAAAGCTTCACCGGATGGGGTGTTATTTTGCTGAAGGGCTTGCAGAGAGCATTTTGATAGAAGGAGGCGGAAGAGAGCATGGAGAGGAACATACGTAGGTTGACTGTTTCAGCAAAGCGATGTAGGTGGCTGCCAGGAGAACAGCGTTGGCATATCACACGAACACTCGGGAAGTGTAGCTTGCTAATCTGTATAGGAGCATAATTGCACACAAATGTCACAAGGAAATGGTGAGTCACTTTGAAAGCCCCTGCTTGAAATAAACCTTTAGGACGTGGGGCACGGCCACCGCTGCTATGTCTAAGCTAATGCGAATGGGCCGTAATGCACCTGCGGTAGCGACAGTCCCACTTGATGTTTTGGACTTGTATCCGTTTCAACCGCTGTGTAGTGACTGATACCAACCCCACTGGTTTGTCAGCAATTGTTGCATTGAGTGCATCTATACTACTCCCTATGTCCACAAAGCAGATGTCGTGTGGACGTGTGAGCATCTCTACTTCCGCTAGGCTGTCGCCCAGATTAACTTCCCTTAGGTGGAGAGTGGCTTTGCCAACATTATCTGCGTTTATAAAGTGTGAAATCCAAACTCAGTTGAACAACCTCCTCCTTGGTATTCCAGGAGGCGCACAAGGCGGATGACTCCGCTTCGGCTAAGGCAAGATATTGGTTGCACCCGTGCGTTTATGTTCACGTTGCAAGGGTGACCTGTCTTCGAATAAAATAACCTTGCTAATATTCAGAACAACTCAAGTATTTTGGCTTTTAAGAAACGCACTTGCGAGACTTTCGCTAAGAAAGCTGAAAAGTGTCGAGCAACAAAAACTTAACCATTATTTCTCTAGTCTTCTAAAGCAATGCTGAGTGCTCTCGAAACAGTATTCTTTTGTCGATCGATATATTGACGGCTATTTTGAAGGCGATGGCAGTTTCCACTCTTGTGCATATTTGGTAACCTAGGCGCCGACTGCTTTTAGTAGGTTTAGTGCTCCGCTTTTGTGCTTTGGAGCTGCATTAACCGTAGTCTGAATTATGTATGAAACGGACTTAAGTATATCTCTGAATAGACCAGTCATTTTTAGCTTCACATGTTGCTCGGATAACTGTATCTCCGACCCTTTTATTCCCACTGACATTGGAGGTATAAATTTGACAACACCAACTGATGTAAGCATCTCGACTAGTCAACGTGTTTACACCAGTGAGACAAATGATAACGACCTACACCATGAAAACACTAACTGAATTTTCAGTCACCGGCCTTTTTGACTAATTTGCCTGCTCTTGTAGCCCAGTTGGCACGGAATGTCTGCAGCAGAGCACAGGTTCTCGGCACTCGTCGTAATCGCAACTGTGTTGTTTACTGCATTTACCCGGTATTATGCTATATTTTCCTCATTGCGCTAATGTTAATGGAGGCAATTTTTCTTGTAATCGGGAAGAGAATGTCTCTCTAGTAGGTTCTATGGCCCAGTGTGAATTATGGGATTACGAAGATCCTTAGGCTAGAGTGAGTGAGCTTTTCAAATTTCTACCAATAAAGCTGATGAATCAGAAGCCTCGCGTAGATCGAACACCTAACGTCACCGTCCGGTCCCGTCGCAGAGAGTTGTCACTGCTTCGAGATGAGTGGCGGCTTGTCACAGGTCTATGTAAGCTTAAACATGATCTATGGATCAACTTGCTTTTGCGCCGATAATGAATCGTGTTGCTTGGCAAGATGATGAAGCGCAAATATGGCACACCGTTCAGACGGCCTGATGTTATCAGAAGGGTAACCGCGACTTTCAAGATTATTGGTGTCAACTGACCTAAGTAATCCAAGGTGGAACTTAATGGCAGGCAGGTCAAGTTACAAATGCATACTGCTTCATCTATCACTATGATCTCCAGCGACACGTGGCGCTAGCTGAGTTGGTCGACACTCGCACAAACAGCCCATAGAGCAAGAAAATCTTCAGGTGGAACAGTATAATTACTGGGTTAATTGGACTGTCAAATTTATTTCACAGGCCAAGAAACTAACACAGCATGCTTTTTCACAGACGTACCGGGGTTAGATTTGTTGAGATTCGATGTGATGAAGGAGTTGAACTTGCGCCACGAGTCGGTCAACAGAATACGCCAACAGTTACAAATCAAGCTAACTACACAGATGTCAATGACGCAGCTTGTATTTCAGAACGGAAACGACGTGATGAAACTTTGCTCAAACCCGTTCACGGTTTCCGTCGCGTAATCAGTGCGGAGCTGGACGCTTGTTGCATTACGCAACTCAATCGCTAGTGGAAGCCGGGCGAAATCGATCGCAATCCGAAGGTATACTTGGACGTCTCAGCTAAGCAGAATGGACCACAGTTATTGTGGTGGTTAAGAAAGCATACCATAAGGTCGGTATATGTGCTGAGTTTTCGAAATCTGAATTTTGAGCTGGAGGCGCAACACTACCAACTGCCTGTACCAGAACTGTTCTCCAAACACAAGGGCTACAAATGATTTGAAAAAGTTGACCCACCTGACGCTTACATGCAAATCCTAGTTGCAGGCGAGTGCAGAGTATAACTGAAGGATAGTACGCACCGCGGGCTTTTCCAGTACAACCTGCTACCATTTGTGGTGAGAACAGCACTAGCCATTTCCAACAACTCATTGATAATCTGCTGAACCATATCCTCAATGCGCTGGTCTACCTGCATGCTGCTTTGATTATGGACGCATACCGGCATGGTTGGTGTACACAACCGAGAGAATATCTTCACGTTTAGAACAAGCTGGACATCAAATAAGGGTTAAGAAATGTGTGCTCATGTCAGTTAGTGTTACATTTCTCAGGTTTATTATAGACCAGCATGTCCTGCACTCGCGTCATGCCATTGTCGAAGCTATCAAACAGATTGAGCCTCCGAACTACGTCACAGAGCGTCGCTAGTTCCTTGGTCTTGTGAGTCAAGACGGTGTTTTCCTGCCAAATCTACATCAAACCAGAGGTTCGCTGAACCGGTTGCTGACGATAAATAAGGTTTGGCAATGGACGAGGGAATGTCAGCAGTCATTTGACACAGCTAAAGCACCACACACTTCATATCTGCATTATTTTTATTTAACCTGGGCTTTGCGATCATTTTTGCCTCGGACGCCTCCAATTACGGTATCGAGACAGTGATTTTCCACCATTTCCGAACGGAGCAAGAAAGTTATTGCATACGCGGCGCGGTCCGTGACGTCAGCTGATAAATATTGTAGCCACATTGAAACGGGTGTGTTCTCAATCATTTTCGCCATGAAGCGGTTTCACAAGATGGTCTAAGGCAGGAATTTCACACTTCTGACTGATTATAAGAGAGTGCAGTTGAACTTCGTCTCAAGGAAAGGAATCCCAGCTTTTAGCGCGAATCGCTTACAAAGTTGAGCGGCTATACGTTTGGTGTACCATTTGCGGTTACATGTTGACCTACGCAACTTATCCGGCAAGGCTTTGCATTGTCTCTTCTTATCAACATGCAACTAGAGAAAAAGTTTCATCATGTATCTTCAGCATAAAGTTCAAGTTAGAATTCCAGCGAATTCTGACCGATATTGTAAGCAGATTACCAGTGACTGCCGACACTTTTCGCGCGTAAACGTTTCGAGACAGACCACTAGGTAAACTGATGTATTACCTGCAAACGGCTTGATCCAATGTTTTTTGCTGCTTATTTGCGGTCTTTATGGAAATGACGAACGTAACTGACCATTTTCGATAATTGTTGAGTAATTTTGACAACGACTGGTAGGACCAAATAATTTAACAGTCAAGTTTTACTTCTTTTCATACCGAGCACCTATATGCCAGCCGTGTTAATGTCTTAGGATGCAGTTTTGTTTATTTTCTGGGAATGTATTCCAAGTGATGAAAAATATTCCAAACTCGAATAGCTATCCACTGGGTACCAAGGCCCTTCCAAATTGCCTTTGGCAAACTTGGCCTGAAGCCGCTAGGCTATGACAGCGAATTCACTTTGAGTATGCAGGACCAGTCGCAGGTCAATCTAATCATGTTTCGGTGGAATCGTTCACTATTTGAACGGAAGTGGTCGAGATGCAAGTCCAACTGCAGAGCACCCGATCAATGAGCAGGATAACTTGTTCCAGCACTATGGCTTGCCAGTGATCACATTGACTCTTCACTTCAAATTCGTTTCACGAGAGGTACAAGGAGAAATAAATTTAGCAATTGTTTTCATGACCCTATACTCCGTAATAACTACCATAAGCTCTGTATTCACATGGGAAAAATCCCTCGATGAGCTATTCCAAGAGGAGTCCAGAAACATATAAACACCAATGTTTTCATAACTAGGCTTTGGCATCAGCCATCCGGCAGTTTGTTAATACATGGAACCCATATTCAAATACTCCACCTATGCATGTCACCCATGCAAGAGCATCGATTCGTCCGCACCAATTGATGTTTATCGCTGTAGATACAGTTTCTCTCATCAAGACAAATAGTCCCAGTATAAATATTATTATTAAAAGTTTGAGCGCTTTCTTGTTCTATTATTTAGCATAATAATTCTTGCAAGGCTCTCGCATGGTGGTATTTTGCTATTCAAATAGAGGTGGATCGCAATATCACTTTTACCTAGCAGCTTGTGAAGCAGGAAGAAGTCCTGCTTCCATGATCGCATTCAAGAAGTTTAGAGATTAAGTTTTGCAACGCTGGCATAAATACATGAAAAAACGCTCGCCAAATAGATGGTTAGTAACAAAATTTGCATATGTTGCAGGATGTCCTCCGCTTTATTTCAAGCCGGATATTTTACTACAGTAATCGCAGTGGAGCAGATGGGTCGAAAGAAGCTTATGCTAAGTAAGGATTGGATAGATTTTGTTGGTTATACTCACCACAGATTTTCTGGTACGTGCTATTTGATATTGTTCCTTTTCGTAACAGCTGAAGATAAATGAGTAACTAACTCCGAGTAGAGAGTTGTTTAGGAACGTGCACTTCTTCAGTGTGATAGAACTTTCGGGCTGAAACAGAGCTAAGACATGATATTGGAATTTTTAGCAAATAAGTTCGTCATCGACGAGTGCACTATGCCTTTATTTTGTTTAGGTCATCTTGCATGGGAAAAGAGATCGGTCCAGTTCGTCAAGTCAATATGTTAGGTTATCTTGTAATCGTTAGCGAATAAAAATGGCCGATCATGATGTACAGACCTAGTAATGCTTTTGAAGTAGAACAAGGATATCAGAGGACCGAGAGGGTTCCTGTCTTTAAACCAGCGCCAGAGCCAGCGTTTCCTTCTCAATTGAGCTGTAATTTTTCTCTGCCACTCTCAGCGACCGTGCTGCTTGCGCAATGGCCATCTCTTCTCCTCCAGAAAACACATGACACATGACAACACCTACCCCATAATTGGAGGCGTCCGAAGCAACAATAATCTCCAAGTTTGGGTTGAAGTGGGTCAAAAGTAAATCAGAACTGAGCGCTGTTTTAACTGATCAAAGGATTGTTGGCACTCCTTTGTCCATCGCCATTCTTCCCTTTCATCAGAAGCTGGTTCAGAGGACTTCTAGTCTAATGTAGACTTGGCAGGAAGGCACCATAATGGCTTATAAGACAGAGAAATGCACGAAGTTCGGCAACATCCTTTGGTGGTGGCATTTGCTTGACGGCTTCTAAATTAGCAAGATCCGGACGTCTGCCATGTTTGTCAATGATGAACCCGAGAAATTTGACACTTTCCATCAGGAAATTGCATTTTTCCGCTCGTAACCGGAAACCAGCTTCTTCTAGACGAGTGAGCACTTTCTCTAACGCGGCCAGCAATGCTTGTGGGTCAGACCCCATAATCAAAGCGTTATCCAAGTATACTGCGAACGCAGGGATATCGTTCAGCAGCGTCTTCATGATTTGTTGAAAAATGGCGGGAGCGGTTTTCACTCCGAATAGCAACCGATTGTACTTGAAAGGACCCAGATGCGTATTGACCGTCAAGAGATTCGGCAGTTTCGGCTACTGGAACGTGTAAGTGAGCATCAGCTAGATCGAGTTTTGCAAACCATTTTCCATCGTTAAGCTTGGTGAACAAATCTTCATGCATAGACAAAGGGTACTGGTGGTACTCCAACATGGAATTTAAGCCGGTTGAAAAGTCAGCACAAATACGTACCTGGCCGTTGCCTTTCTTTATCACAACCATGGGTGCCGCCCATTCGGAGTAATGTACGCGCTCGATTATGCCTTCCGAATGCAATCTATTTAACTCAGACTCCACTATTGGTTGTGTTGCGTACGGCACTGGTGGTTTTGGTCTAAAGACTGGTGTGGCGTCTGGTTTCAGGTTCAGCTCAGCTCTGGCTATCCGGCAGCATCCAAGACCGGGTTGGACCAAACTTTCGTGGCGTCGTTTCAATTCTGCAATTTGACTGTAAAAATCGAGGTTCGTATTCTGCGACTCTGCGGGTTTCTCAACTTATAATTTCTCGCATATACTATTAACTGACTGGTCAAGTAATTTCAATTCATCCTTCCAATCGAGACGCAGCAAATTCAATCCTAGTTGATCTGTCACAAAACAGGTTGTACAAATATGTTGATCAATGAAACTGACCTGACAATGCAACTCTCCGAAAGTTTCAAAATACCGCCGGATGCGTTTCTTGCTGTGTGGTCTGTGTGGACGAGCGGTGGTTGTCCCAGCATACACCATGTGTATCGACAAATCAAAGTGATGTCTGACGCAGTATCCAACTGCAGCTTAACTTCCTTATCGTTGATCTTCAAAATTGTAAATTTACGCCTGCCGACACCGTCAACCTTGAAAGTCGCCGTCACAGTTTTGGCCTCGTTGTGACATCGGAAGCGCACCGGGATTCGACGCCGTACTCCGCTCATTGTTGGTCGCTTCGCAAGACAACACGACTCTTTGTGTCCTCGCTTACCACAACGATTGCAAATGTGATTTCGGAACGGGCAGTTTCGACCAAAGTGCGATTCCGTGCAAAACCAACACGCAGAAAAGGGTTTAGAATGTGATGAACTAACATGAACCGATTTTTTCTGAGGACTTCTGCTGACCTTGCAACCGATGTCCTGACTATTCTGGATTAAGTACCGTTGGATCATTGCAGCATATTGCTTCAAGTTCATCAAACGTTGGCATTCGCTCGCCACTTAATTAAGAACACCATGGCCATGCGTTTGTTGAAGTTATCCATGACATAAGGAGAGATTGCGACCTCTTCTCACATGTCGACATGGGAACTCAGTTCCACTCATTCGATGGGTCACATTAACTCACGCAACATTTCTTAACATAACTGACAGATCGAATAAAATCCGCAGGGATGGGCAGTGTGGAATTTGAGCACGGGCTGGTAATTAGTAGCGTTTTCAGAAACAATTGATTGATTGTTCTTTATTCTATAAGTCAACGAAGGGCTCCATCGCCTTAATTATGGATGACGTTTTCAAATAATTAACCATATTAAATGTAAAACAGTTGGTTCCCTTTAGTAGTTTGAACAACGAAATGAGAAGACGAATATTGACAGATGCTAGCATTTCGTATGATGTCGTCAGTACCAATACAAATACAGGGTAATCCTTTTATATGTCTTACAGGGCACAGTCAAGCCAATCACATTTATGGTGTTAGTTATTTTTGTTGCTTCGATGAGGTCCACGGCAACCGCAGGTTGACAACTAATTACCTTTACTGAAGGTAACGGTTACTTTCGGGTTCTGTTGATACTTACCGCCTACGCAACACAGTACGTACGCTAAATGGTCGAGACAATGCGTTTCCTTATCCTTCTTGCTGCGGTGTCCCCCTTGGAATGGTAGCTCGATATAACCTTTTTCCTATGGGCTATCAACACCGTTTTCAATGACGTTAGCGAACTCGCATTTTGTTGCACGGTAGCCAGCTGTCAACTCTCCGGAACGACGTCCATGCGTTACTGAGGACTTAGCCGGCCTGCATAAGTTGTATTTTTCAACTTTTCGTTTGGATAGCGGTACAATGGATGAGGTAGTTTCCACCAGTATATAAGGGGTCTAATGATGACGATTATAATGTCCATAACCGCTGATCCACATCAGGTCCATTGTTTTATTTTTTCACACTGCTCCAAGCTGTTGACGTTTGCACGTTTGTGTTTGTACTGTCTGCCACTATTTGCGCATAATTTCGATTGGATCCCAAACATAACTGATTTTCAACCTAGCAGCATCTCTGTTGGTGCTTTTCAGTTAAAAACTGTACGTAAGGTGGTATGATATACCAGGAGATATGTCCGTATGCAATCGCTTGTCGGTGATCATTTGAAATGTTCTCAAGTCGCGCGACTTGACCATTCGGTTGAGGGTGGTTGCGTAGTGTTTGCATGTGCGTGCTACCAATTTAGTGTCAAATTATTGCGAATTATTCGGAAGTTAACCGTGATCTACCTTTTAGTAGCAATGGTTCTGGTATGCCGAAACGACTGAACACCTAGAACAGCTGTTCCATAGTGGCTGTTTTGGTTATGTTTGGCATTGTGATGAACTCTGGCCGCTTAGAGTGAGTGTTGATCATACTAGGATATGTCCTGCCAACAACAGGCCAAGGAAATTTGTGGAGAGTATATTGCTCGTCCTGGACAACCTTCTTTCACCTACATGACACCCTGGTTTCAGGGTGACATCGAAACGCAATGTATTTTGCGGTGTTAAGAATTACCCGATTGATTTCCTGCTCTACTCGGACAGTAGCAATTGTCCTCCAGTCGTTACCTGTGGGATGCTCAGCACTAAAGCGAGACAAAACATCGGCTAACAATGAAGCGAGCGTCGAATTTACTTGTTGCTAAACTCACGCCAGTAACGATGGAACCCTTCTTAGTATACAACTTCGGTAGAGTTCGATATATCATTAGGCGGGCCGAATATATTCAGTACTGTTTTGTTTTCCTTAACGAGCTTAAATCTATACCGTTGGCAATTTTGGAACAATTTTAACGGCAGATACAATGGCTAAGGCATTCTTGCACACCTGACAGTAAATCTTCTCTAATGCCGATAACGATTGTGCCACACGGAGGACATTTTTTAAAGCCATCTAAAAAGATGTGGGAAAAGACAGCTCCCATAAAATAGCTACTTACACCGGTGACTAGCACATTCGAAGGTCTTGGATCGTAATCAGCGAGGATAAGGTCGGTATGCAACACATCCTTTATCCTATAGATTGCTATTTGACTCTCATAGAAAAATATCCACTTTACCCTTTTCTGAGCAAGGCCTTTAGGGTTGTTCACAACTAATGCTGTGGGTGTCAATATGCTGATCGTAGCTGTGCTCCCAGGAGATGGAGATCGTCGCTATGATTGATTATCAATCCCATATATTTACCCTGGTAGAAGTGGACTGCACGTCTCCAGCAGCAGGCGGAATCCGTATTCCCTTATTCGATTCAAGTGCTGACCGAGCCACAAAAGTGTTAACATAAAAATACCTATTCACAGAACTCTGTCGACTAGGCAGAAATAATTACTAATTATCAGTTGGCCTCTGATTTCGAGTAGTTCTCATACAAGCGCTAGGATCCTGTAGATGGCGTATGGAGATCAAAGCAATAGTTGCTCGCCGTTGGGGGGAAGATTAGATCTCCGAGCAGACGTCAAAAGGACTCATTCAGCAGACGGGAGCAACAAGGCAGCAATAAATGCGAGGAAGAGTGTATAGATTGCGATGATTAAAAAGTACTTTACAACATAAGATGTGAACAGGAATGATAAATTAAATATGTATAGATGAAGTGTGTAAGCATTAAAAGTTTGTTTTGATTCGACCCCACGACTAAAATGTAATCTAACTAGGATGCGATAACGTCGATGCCAGTAGGCATGGTAATACTATGTAGTTGAAAATGGCTAAAAATTCGTTACTACCGAAAGGCGATCAGACAAATCCATAACAATCTAATATGTGGGTTTATTGTTAATATTTCCATTGGGTCTTTCTCACAGCGAGCTGTAGGTATGTGCAGAGAGGTCAAGTTTAGTCAAAAGCAACGCCTGCGCTCGTTCTCGGACAATGGTGTGGCCAAGGACCATCATGTTGACACGTGAAAAGATATGCACACACAGCAATGTAACTACTCGTTTTTCACACTATCACCTTAGTGGCAGCAGCCCAATCAGAATAGTTGACTGGTTTGTAGCTTTTGCTGTATAGCTTTTGCTGTATGTCGACGGTTAAGTGCATGCGCAACACTTGCTAAGATAGTATGCCGTACCAAGCATGTTGGAGGATAAACAGCTTGGACATCAGTTTTCAACACAACTTGGCCTTCCTTTTGAAACCGAATATGGTACTGTTAGAGCGCAACCAAGGCGTATCACAGAAACCAACGCGATGATTTCATCTGCTGGAGTAATGTATCGACGCTAATGCGGAAAACGTTTAAGTTCCTTGTTAATTTGGACAGTTCTTTTAAAAGGGAAGCTCCAAAGTTTGATCTTAGCTAACCAGGTAACACCGAGTATTTCTAGCCCGGGCTGATTAGTGACCGTTGTACGTCGCTAATCAGTTTAACTCACCAACCGATCTCAGAGTGGTTCTTGATGTGTTGTGGGCAATTTGTTACGTAGTGGAGACTTTAGGACTTCCAATTGCCTCCCAAATAGACTGTGAAATCTTTGCGGCAACCAATCAAAATGCACTTGTGTTTTTGCAAGATAGCTGTCCACATTCATTGCACGCTGACCCTTGCGCGAGGTCGCGTTGACTTTGCAAAGTCAACAGCGTTTCATCTTACCTTCATTGGTGGTGATTCCGTTAGCCGACTGTTCGTGGTTTTATTTCTGCTCCTGTTATGCGCCTTGCAAATACCATCTTTGTGTCCGTGGTTTTGACATGGATTACGCCGATGTCAGGGAGAAGTGCATTGTCGTGCGCAGTGCAATGTTTAGCAGTTCCAGCGTGTCGCATGTGGTTTCCTTTACTTCTGTTGATGCAACCTCAACTGTGTTAGTGCAACCATGTTTTTCAGTATCTGCTCCACCATATTAGAGTCATGCTTGAGGCTGAGGAGTTATTGGCGTTCCTTAGCCATTCCATGAAACCTTAGATTACGAATGAGCATCACGCAGTTGTGCAAAGTTGCTGTCACGAATGCAAGTGTAAAACCTTCGCATTCGCGATTACTTATACCTGCGCAAGTAATGTAGTCAATACGACGTGATTGAACCTATTCCGAAAATGAGACCAAAATAGCATATGCCCACATAAAATTAGAATCGAAAAGCAAACATGGAACTACATAAAAGGTTATGCCAAAAATATTGCAGTACGATAAAGAAGAAAGCAAAATTTTCCTGTTCTTCTATCGGTACTCTATTCTTGAAAGTTAGAAACAGTGTGAGTAAAATATTATATATTATTAGAAGTTGCTTTGCTTTGAATTGTGCGTGCCGTTGCTGAAGAACCGCACGAAAATCTTCTGATAACATTGCCATCATTGTGATACTTAAGTCCGCCCCCTTCTTCTGACATGAACGTTTCTCTTTTGGTGGATAGTATACTCAGTAATACAGGAGGCAGTTAATATTGGTACAGCGAAATCGCAAAGCAATTAAGCGCATATTCGAAGTGAAGTTATATGTTTCAGTGTCAAATGATTTTCGGTGATTATTTGACATTTACCACAGTCTGACTGCATGTGAGCAAATGTTTGGATCGTAAGACGGATGCAATATATAGGCTTGACTTACGTGTAAGACAAGCCGTTTAAACATGTTTTGTAACTGACCGCGCTAATATGTTAGGAAGACAAGTCAAATGTCAAATCTCAGTGAATCATGTGCACATAAATTGGTATAGTTACTTCTTCACTTTTTGACTACAGAAATATACGGCAAAAGCACTGAGTGAATTTCCTGAGTGTAAACGTGTCAGGCTTTTTGATGATGGGACATATGGGATATCCTTTTTGTTTCATAGAGGTATCCTAACGTATAATTAAGGCGTATACCTTTTGAAATATTAATATATGTGTGTGATTAGGGATGTGTTTTCCAATAGGGTGACACCTGAGCAAAAAACAAATAGAGAAAATTATTATCAACCATCATGTGTGTATAGCATACTAAGGACTAGTTACCTTGTATATGAAACATGTTTGACCATACAGAATGCTAACATGATATATGTGAAGCAAACGGCGGTTCATGTAAGGACTGGTGCATGCAAGTCAGCAGGAAAACGCTGGACTACATTACATCTGTTTGCTTCCTGTTGTGATCAAGTTCCTTAGCCCATAGACAATATTCCAGTGATTGTGAGCAGGGGCCCTTGTGCGTAGGGTATGGAGTTGTTGCCATTCATATGCACATAGTTTCAACATTACCTTATTTATAAAAGAACAAGACAGTACCCTACCAGAAAATGAGGACTGGTTGACTGAGTCTACATGAATCGCATCCTATGTTACTACATTATTAAGCATCTGCTGACTTTATGCGTTAGTGCCGAAATTACAAACTAATTTTTGGCTTGTGTACCATTAACAGGCACCACGTGCTTCCTGCTTAATTCAAAATCATGCGCGTGATGCATTGACCTATTTCATGAACCGGAAAGCGACAAATTCGCTCGTGATCTGGGGTATATATATTTGGGTTGCAAAAGGAAGGCACGCTAATGATCACTAGAGATTGTTCGAAATAACTTTATCAATACAAGTATATCTATACGCCTTAAGGAAATATCCCATCGCGCTTTCTTTCATTCCGCTTTTTTGCACTCTTAGCCGCCTTACGAAACATTATCCACAGTACATAAGGTAGATAAAACGGACTGCTTCGTGCATACGTCTGAGAAATTGTTTTGTACAGTTCCAAATGTTCGATTAGATATGTTCAATTTGACTTATGAATGTTGTGGTATTGGCATACTCACCAGGCGATTACATTGCCGCTGTAATTTGGAACATTTTCACATAATTACGCAGGATGGATTTAAATACATGCTGCATATGTAAAACTTCAGCCTCAGAAAGGCGTTCGAAAAGATATGCACTTGAGTATTTTTAAGTTAAGTGCATATTTTTAATATAGCAAAACGCAATAATATTCCAATGACTTTCATCTCACAGGGTTCGCTCGTGTAAAAGTTAAAGGGTTCAATTACATTTATTGCGCCGTAAAATGGATCATTGTTTCCTACTGAAAATTTAAACGAGACTTTGGCCGGCGTAAAACGAATGTACCTCACTGCTTCCAATAACTAATAATGGAGTCAACTTATATTAACTTGCTTTAAAGATAACTTTAGTTCGAAGCCTTCAAACTTTTGCCAAGCCTCAATCGCCTATCTCAGTGACTTAATGATCAAGGTTTTATTGCAACCATTACGCCACGAGTTTCAAACATCTCTCGTTTATTTAAACATTAGCATTTCACACGGGGAAGAAACCAGTGTTGAATTGTAAGCTTGGAAGTGAAGATCACCATAATGCTTTTAAGATGCGAAGGGCATTTAAATTAGGGCCTAGAATTAGCCTTACCATTTTGTCACATATTACAACTAAATCGATCAATTTGAAAAACAGTGTAAAGCTGAGAATATGCAATAATTTTTTCGCAGTCATCGGTGACTGATTTAGTTTAACTTTTATTACTTTTGTTTACTTGTTCGTATTCGTGTATTCAGTGAAAATGCAGTGTATGACAGCTAGTTAAATACCGGTTTATAAAAAATGTTAATTTCAGAATTTTGGACATATAATAATTGCTAGGTATTTAAGCATTATCTCCCGGATTGTAACTAACTTTTCTTTCTTTGCGTCATCGTTGCATAAAGATGGAGTTTTCAAAACGTACTTGAGGGTAGATTTGATGATAATACGCTAGATGGAACGCATCTAGCCTCGAATACATTCACTATAGTTTTAGACTTTACCCTGATTTGTTCTAGGAGAAGTGCTTAGTGATAGCAGCTGTACTGAATGACTTTAACTATGGGAAAAATCAGTAAATGCACTAACCCATTAAGTCCAGCAGAAATTTTAAACTAGGTTGTTCCCGAAGTGTGTTGAAAAGCACAATGAGAAGACGATTTTAGTCAGATGCATGCGTTTCCTATCGCCTCCTAATTGAAGAAAAGGAAACCCGGTAACTTCACACAACATTTTGTGGGTACGGAACTACACCTAAAAAGGTGATGTTAAAAGTATGTCTTAAACTGTGTACTTGGAAAATTCGCTGTGTAGTGTTACTTTGAGCTCAACCTTTACCGGGACAGCGGTTCACTTTGAGATAGACTTCGGTCATTCCGATTGCAAGGACCGTATTCGAAATGGAAATAGTGCAGTATTGCTCCTAACAACCCAGGAACTTCAGCAAGTGAGTGTTTGTTCATTTCACTGGGGCAGCCTGAAGCGGACTGTTAACCGTTTTTACACAAAAAGCAACTTCTTAATCCGATTTAAGATAATGACTTCGATGAACCAATGTAGCCGGGTATTAATATGGCAAACTAGGGTACTAAACGAGTTATGACCTTAATTCAGTGATCAGAGGTAATAATTGTTGGCCGATCCAAGTTTCCTGTCGACCTGCGCACACAATTAGTAGGGTTAAGATTTGTTTATACCTAGTTTGGTGCATGCTGCTTATTCGCGAACTCAGTGCTCTATTGGTACTGTTATACAAGAATTGGTACCCAGTGTGAGATTTGACCCAATAGATTGAGTTTCCTTCAGTGGAGGCAGCCAAACCACATGAGTTCGATTGACGATTGCAACTTTGACAGCACAGTATGTACCATGCGTAGCGGAAGAGACATCTTGCAACCGTCAAAGAAGCAATGTCACCCATAAAGAGTAGCTCTGATATACTTTTTCTTAACTACGGTATGGTCCAGCAGGTTCTATTTCACGGATTTTGCTGTGCTTCTGGATGTATTTTTGTGGATAGCCATTGCCAATTAGAATGTTCATAATTTGCTCTAGTTCATCGACCAAACACTCGGTCGAAAATTCGTCTGTCGCGAATAAATAGGAACTTCACAAGCGTTCGCTTGTGTCGCCTTGGCGTGAAGTTGTTACAATGCGCTTGCCGTCCAGACCACGATGTTTTCCGGTAGTTAGACCTGTTTGCTAGTCCAATCACGCTGCGGCTGCTGAGAACCCCTAAATACAAAACACGGTTTTGTTTTTCGACTTTGCAAGAAGCTCTCGAATTGAAATTCGATGGGATAAACCGTTACTAGCTCTGTGTTTATTCTTGTACAGAACATTAACTTATTGTCTTTACAACGTTCATAATAATCTAACGGCGCAATTTTTTCAGACAAGCATGGTTCTATTGACAGTATGAAAATCTTATAGCACGGGACTCCCTGGGCTTCGTATGGAGATTCGGTAATTGTCTGAAGTCAAGTCGGACATTCTCTATGATTTCCTTAAGAATACAATCGGTATCGGTAAAGAATATCCGGAACGTTCTGCTAATTCGCAAAGGTAGTTAACGGTCTGATGTAGCGGAATGTAAGTAAACAAGGATTCCACGTCACCTTATCTGACCTGTCCAAGTTATCAAGATACTTGACACTCAAATAAATATTTGAGACCATGTAGATTAAACTGAGCTGTTAGCGGAAAAGTTACACTAAGCAACCAGTCAGCTAAATTAAGTTGAGATGCGTCTATCATGGAGAAGGTCGACCTGAGCGGCAGTTCGCTCTTGTTAGTTTTTGGAAGCCCATATAGCTGCGGCGTAGTTGATCCACTCGGCATTGAAGTGTTATAAGTTCGAACCAAGGGAAAGTGTTTATCTGCTAACTATACCGCCTTGTGTTGAAGTTTATCACAAAATAACCGATTAAGTGATACATCTTTATATCTCAGAAGAAAAGCAACATTGTACAAATCGTACTAGTTGACTTATATTTTGTTTACTGTGCTCAATTTTAGTCAAATAATGCATATATTTCACTAGATTATTTTACATATCAAATCAGGCAATACGATGGGCTGAAAGCTCTTGCAACATATTTACAAACGTAGCATTTTTTTAATAAATATTCAATGTAAAGAGATTATGTTTTCCCTCTCCGGTTCCAATTAGAGGTGATTCAGCATAACACATACTGCCACACCCATTACATATTTAGCTTTATAATCCAGATTGCTTGAGGGTACTAAAATTTATCACGCCATGGCTTAAACCTTAATACCGTGCTGTTGCAAAGGAATTCACCAATGATAGCTACATCTCAAATTACAGTGTAATCTTTCTTCTCTAAATGCCTCATCAAAAGCAAATACTAACAAAAAGGTTGTTAGCGTCAACCGCTTACACCGTCTGCTATGCGAAAAATGATATGTTTAAATGTGAAGCTACCCTCAGAGTATGGTTTTATATTATGCGAAACTGTCTACTACGATACCCGAATTGCCGTTCAAGGATGAAGTAGGGAGAATTACACCGTGTAATCTGCATTTGTAATACCTTGGCTCAGTCAAGTAACTAAAACATGTCTGTCTATGCACAGAGGGACTATTTATCAATTTTGGTAATCAACACTATTGTGTCCCTGGGGATAAAACTCACTGTTCTACTCCTAAGACCTCATTGTGAAGATCACATTGTCAAGTGATGAAAGTTTGAGCTTTACACTGAATGTACATAACTTGCTCTTGCAAAGCAAACTTTCAACAATCGTTTCCACATTCGACAGTGTAACTAGTTCGACTAGCACGGAAATACAGCGAGTGTTTGGGAGAAAGTAACTAAAGATTCTGAACCTAAACATATTCCTCGAAACCAAACAGCTAATAAATTTTCCATAAAAACACTATCAATACATTAACCACAATTGGTTAAGCGCGCCAGCACATACATATGAAAGTGTAAGTCTTTAACAAACAATAATTCAGGCTAGACTGACTGAAAAAGCTCTCATGGATAATCGCGGAACACTATTAGCCCAAAGCGAAAGAAATCAAGGTATACAGTAATTGTTTCTAACATAGTAACATAAATATATGTACAACACACATATTAGCGACATTCAGGTCTGTTGATGACAGTCACTGTAATGAGGGTGTATGGATACATGCTGTTGTTCGTACCGCCACAAGATGGTAAAACACATAAAGTGGTAACTTAAACAAGCGAAGCATTAATTTGAGTCACACATCTCGTTTGAAAAGGAAGCGCACCTCGACTAAAGCAAACTAAAGAGGTTATAATTGACATACAAATAAATATTATCCCGACACAGGCGAACCACCATCTGGACATATCAGGTAGTTTGCCCCAAACTTCAAAACAACATATAGTAATGTGCGTATTGTTTACAGTTGAACAGCTAATGGGTGAAAGCTCCTCAGTCATCGGTACTTAAGGAATATATGTGGGAATACTGGTTGCTATTAAATATCAACGGCGTAATTATTGGCCTAGTAATGACGCTGCGAGCGTCGAAATTTAACGTCTGATTTGAATCACGTATGATTGCAGAACGATTGCCCGAAAACTATAACTGAATTAAGTATGAAGTGCAATACCCTCGGCGACATAAGTACTCACGGACGCCGCGGATTTTTGGATTCACGTGCTGGATTCCACTTTTGCTTCAGAATTTCTGTGTTTTGCGTTATCCTTCTGTGTGAATTGTGCACCAATATATTTCATTTGGTGTATTTTTCTATTTGTGCAAATATGATTGAGGATCTCTTGCTAACTGTGGAGATCTCATCGATTGGCCATTCACGACGAAACTGCAAAATTCGGCAATGGTTCGTAGTACAGCTACAAGGAAAACAAGTGCTCGTCGGCCCACACAACAGCAAACGAAAGTGATTTGTGCTTTGAAATCGTGCTCTAAAACAATCCGGATTGCAATAACTTGTAATATATGTGAAAGGAGCTTTCATCCCCGGTGCGTAGGTGTGGCAAAAATGAAGGAACGACCTTGCACATCAGACTCCATTTGGTTCTGTGCTGTGCATCGCCAACCCGCTGGTGAGGTGCGTTGCTCTACTGACAGAGAAATGTGACAAACTAACCCAAATTGTGCGACTAGCAACAGCTGAAACAGCGGGTGGATCGCAACCAGCTGGTGCCGCACTCGACTCACGTTGTCTAACCGTATGCCCACACCTGGCACAAACCAGTCAAAACGATTGCTTAGTAGAGAGCATACATCCCGCAACCCCACTCACAATAGGCTGCAAATAGAGAGTTTATGAAGGACTGCCAACCCCGGCGAATCCAACGTTGCAGAGTTCGTTTTTCCCTAGTGATATGGCTGTGGCTCATGATACTCCAGTGCATTCCGATTTACCGAATAACACAAGTAGTCCGACTACCTATGCAAATATCGTCGCTGATTGTCCACCCGTGGCAAATTTAACCAGCGTGTCTGCAAGCACACCGAAGGTTGTTAGAGGCGACACTAATAAAAATGTGTACACGAAAAGATTTTCCCCCACGCCGCCGGTAATAGGAGGCATGCCGGTATCCAAATGTACGAACTCCAAGAAGATGCAGAGTTCGATGAAGATAATATGCTCTAACGTGCCTGAGTCAAAGGCAAACTCTATCAAAGATAGACTACTGGACGACATGAAACAGTGGGAATCCATATGCCGAGCAATTGGAATGCAGCCTACACAGGCTAGCTTATGTCGTATCATCCGCCACCCCAACTCACTTCACTGTGGCGAGCCGAGACTACTTCAAGTGACATTGCAGTCCGGTAACGAAGCAGAGACAGTCCTCTTGTCAGCTCACCGTCTTCGTGATTCATCATGCGGAGTTCGCATATTCCCGGATATACCTTGGAGTGAGCGTCGACAACGAAAACAAAATCCTGGAGAACACCGCAAGCAAACTGATGAAAGATCCATCTTTGTCCATGGTGTCCCCGAAATACAGGCACCGGAAGAGTCGCAGGTCAAAGCTCATGACTTGGAAGAGTGGCGGTATATCCGCGAAGCACTATCTCTCCACGACGTAATTGCCAGCTCAACATCGAGGTTACCCATATCGCCAAACTACAAAGGAAGTGGTCCACGAGTGCTTAAACTCTTGCTTTACTCCAAACAAATGGTTGAAACGGTGCTCGGGAATTGGCACAAATTCCGCACCAAATTGCCATCAGAAATACGTCTGAAGGCGGTTGGAACCAGGCCACCAATGGATAAGGGAACACGAAACCAGCAAGAAGTAGTCGCGATCCCCGCTGTCTGCATTTCTGTACCGGAACACAATGAGACGCCCCAGCCGTTCGATGAAGAAGGAAAAGACAGCCTGCTGCAGATCGACTCAGGGCGCGGTAGGCTTCCCACCGTAACGGCCCAGGGAAGTTTGCAAGAGACACATCAAAAAACGTCCCTCAGCCGACCCAACAAGGGTCGGCGTAAATTCAAACACGCTTCTAACATCTGTAGTTCTCAATTGCCTTTATACAAACGCCCAAGGGCTTCTAAGCAAATTGGCAGAACTTCGATCTCGTCATAGCTCAATGTGTTGGGACCTCATCATGATAACTGAGACGTGGCTGGACGACATGATTAGTGACGCTGAGATCGAACTACCTGGCATGTCACTACTGCGTAACGATCGACTCACCAAGGGCGGCGGTGTAATTCTCTACCACCGTTCGGACCTTCTCATCGAGCTCATGAACGACCCTGGGATTCAAACCGTAGACTCCTTATGGTGCTGCCTACACCTAAAGCACGGCGATAAATGCTTATTGGCCATCGTATATCGTCCACCAATGTCCACTTTAGAAATGGACAAGGCCCTGTCTTCTGCTTTGAAGAATTTACTGGAACGGTCATACGGTCACGTTTTGCTGGTAGGGGACTTCAACCTGCACGGCCTAGAAACCCCAGCCACCATGAGTGAACCATTCAAAGCTGATCTACAAGAGCTAATTGCAGGATCACCGCTGTACAACCATGTCACATCCCCAACGCGATTCAGGACAGGAAACAAACCGGCCATCTTGGACCTCGTTTTCACCAATGAGGAACTGATGATTGACGTAGTAACCACATCCACTCCCTTGGGCCGCAGCGATCATGCGACACTATTGTTCCAATACTTGTGTTATGCAGATTATCCTAATGAAAGCAACGTGGAATCTTACGTCGTAACCAACTACGATAACCTGGCAGAACTCATTAGTGCTACGAGCTGGTCCTTCTTAACTGAGTGGTCCCCAGAAGTGGCATGCGGGAAATTTGTCAACAAATTCAACACGCTCGTAGCATTGGCATCTAAAACCAAAATCCCCCGACCCGACAAGGCGAAGTCGTTTCTCAGAAGCAGGACCCGGAAATGCATGGGATTGAGGGATCTGGCATGGCGCGCCCATATAGCCTCTCCGAGCGAGGATACTTGGAGCACCTATATTACACAAAGAAACCACTGTGTCACACTCGTCAGAGAGGATAAGGTAAAGAGCCAACAAGATCTTGTGTCAAAGTTCTGCGTTAACCCAAAGCTACTATACAGACACATAAATAAGCTTCGCCGCGTTAAGCGCGGAATTCCGGCTCTGCGCACAGCTTTCGGATTAGCACATACGGCACAGGATGCGGCGAACGTCCTAGGACAACACTTCGGCCGCACTTTCCAGTGTGTGTAAACATCCTGCACCATATCTAGGCAACTTATTCCGCCATCAGGCCTTAACCACATTTCCTTCACAACTGCAGCTGTATTGAAGCGGTTGATGTCGTTGCGCGAATTTAGCTCCCCGGGTGCGGACGGCATTCGGCCGAAAGCGCTAAAAGTTTCCGTCACGAGCTTAGCTGAACCTTTGGCGACACTCTTTCAGCGATGCCTTAACGAGATGCACGTCCCAACGATGTGGAAGCACGGGATCATCACTACAATCCACAAAAATGGTAGCCGTGCTGATCCAACTAATTATCGTCCGATTACCCTTCTTCCGGTAATCTCCAAGATCATGGAGTCCATTGTAGCCGAGGCCCTCATGGAGTACCTGGAGAAAAACAACATCCTCGTTCCGGAGCAGCACGGATTTTGCCAAGGCAGGTCCTGCACAACTAATTTGCTGATTGCTCGTTCAAACTGGACAGAGTCTGTGGACGCCGAAGTCGGAGTGGATGTAGCCTACTTGGACTTCTCTAAGGCATTCGACCGACTGGACCATCGGATTTTACTGAACAAGCTGTAGCATTGTGGTATCGGCAATCCTATTCTAGGATGGCTAGGCGAATTTCTCGTTCAACGTCACCTGAGTGTGAGAGTCCGAAATGCCCTGTCGGAACCAATCGAAGTTCAGTGTGGCGTACCTCAGGGCTCGGTACTCGGGCCTCGCTTGTTCATTGTTTTCATAAATGATCTTGCAGCTGCACTATCTTCCAACTTTCTGCTGTTTGCAGATGACCTAAAGATATAGCGTGCCATAGCTTCAGGAGAGGATCACGCAGTCTTGCAGGATGATTTTGAAAAAGTATACAAGTGGTCGAACGAGAACATGCTACAGTTCAACACCACAAAGTGCAAAATCTTGAGCATACGCCATCAGAGTGCGTATAACTACCGCTTAGGACCTGACATTCTACAGCGGACCTCTCATGAGTGCGATGTTGGCGTGCTTGTACAAGAAGATCTTGGGTGCTTAATGCAGACCGAAAAGGCCTCCAAGAGAGCAAACCAACACTTTGGCCTTCTGCGTAGAGCGTTTGGGAAGTTTGACGCCTCAATCTTTCCGAAAATGCTTAGCGCTTTTGTTAGACCGCACACAGAATACGCTATTCAAGCGTGGCAACCATGGCAGAAGTGCCACCTCACTGCACTCGATACTGCACAACGCAGAGCGACAAAATACGTCAAAGGTCTTTCCAGCCTTCCCTACCTACTCAGGCTGAAAAATCTTAACTTATACAGTGGACGTTACCGTCGTTTGAGAGGCGATCTCATATTGGTGTACCGGATACTGAGAACCCCCAACCACACGTGTCATTCCCTTTTGAAACGTAGTCAAAACGCATCCCTAAGAGGTCATCAGTTTAAAATGATCACACAGTACAGTCGACTGGAATGTCGACGCAATTTCTTCTCCCTCCGAGTGTCACAACCTTGGAACGCCCTTCCAGAACATGTAATTAACGCTCCCACCCTATCCCTTTTCAAAAAACGCCTTGACGAAAATCTGACACGACTGCACTATGTGATATAACGTGCGACCATCGGATGATGGTATTAGTGAACAACGAACGTGGACGGAATCCACTTAAAATTCCTATTGGATTACTTTTTTATGTGCATCTCCAATCCCTTGGTGAGTCATGCATTTCACACGTACTTTCTTCGATACGATTCTTTTAATTTTACGACGTTAATTCTCATCATCCTACGGGACCTGTCAAGCATTGCTTTTATACCCGTCATAAACCATTGTTCCATTGTACTCATATTTTTGTTAGCCTTCCCTGATATGCATACTGAAGTGATATTTTAAATATTAGAGCTTAGAATACCCACCTTGCTTCTTGTGTTCGGACAAACAATCTTGGTTTTGGTCTCATTTGAATATGATCAATGTCATTACCATTACTGTGACGGTAGGTTTAGTGCGGAGTTTGATGTTGCTGTATCTAATGAATGCGCTCAGAGAAAACGTTAATACTTGTTTGGACTCATCAAGCAGAGGTATACTGGTCTGGGAGTGGAATTCAGCACATTGTGTTTAACGGTTATCGCCATGATCATAAGGCCAATAGGGCTTTGTGAACAGCGCTAGACTAGGCCATACTTTATTGCCTGACCGTGAACTCAAAGTTTTCCATAAGTAGGGATGACTTGAAATTTGATGAAAATCTATTTACAAACTAGATCGTGGTGATTTTTTAAACTCGGTAGTTGGAACAAGTTATCAACGCTTATAAGATCCGCATCCGCATGCGTATGTTTCCCGATTATACGAAAATCTGTCCCTGAATTGTGGACCGATCAATAGTACAAAAAATGTCATATTCATGCACCAGTGAAATATGTATTCTGGGTGTATTAAATCAAAATTATTTGGAAGCACATAAGTTTCACTGTTGCTATGATGGACTTTGCTGAGGCGTTCGGTCTATGGAAGGAACGTTCCTAGTTCTTCAGCAGTTTAATGAGGAGGGTGTTTTGACCAGGATCTGGAGGTGCGAGACGTTAAAACATAAGCACAGTTTAATACAGAGAATAAAGTTAGGCTTGGCCCTATTTACTATTTAATTTAAATACCACACCAAGCATTTGAAGGATTTCTAGGTTCCCGTAAACAGTAATCGCTTCTCATTCAAAAAAGGATAGGAGGTTAAGATGTGGAAATTGGACCTTTTCATTTGTTTCTAAATCCTCAGACCTCGAGCTAGATTGCCAATGCTCATTGGCCAAGTAAGTTGCAGGCTAGGAGCTTAGATTAGGCTCTACTTATATCGTGTTTTCTAGTTTAGAAACTTCACACCGTCACCTCAGGAGATCAGCTGATTCGTGACCAATAATGATATACCGATACGTAACATAAGAGACATTGAATAATAATATCGGTAGTGTCAGAAATACGAAGACAGCATGTTTTTCAACAGCGGCACGAAAAATGGAAGAGAGAAAGTTGCACGTGTTATCCTTAGGCAAAAGGTACTAAAAGTAATCGTCCGAGTCCTTATTATTGACAGGTATTGGTACAATAGGGAACCCGATACCGTAAATAACTTAAATCCAGTATTTGTTTCTGAACTTTTAACCTCAGAAATGAAGACAACTAGTAAGCATTACCGAACAACTGTAGCGAAAAGTATCTCAGAACAAATAACATGCAGCAGTCAAGTGAAGGGGATTATGACGATAGTTCCTAGCCACACACCAATATCTAATTTTGCTTTCGGTTTTAGATCAGCAGACTGTTTTGTTAGGAATTAAAGTGTACTCGAGTAAACTGTGTTAGGGCTGCGCTAGATACTAGCATGTGGGGCGCTTATAATAGCAACACTAAGATGATCACGAATGCGCTGGTGTACCTGTTGAACCTGATTCCAGTCGATGTTCTCCGGTATATCTGATCCGACTCTACTTTATTTAGCTTTCCATTACCAAGTTGCTTTATTAAAATGCAGTTTAGTCTGTCAGGTGACAGATAAAAGTTTCGCACGTTTCTAACATACTTATTGTTCAATACATCTAATCTGTTTTGCCAGCTTATTCCATATGCTTTCATACCGAAGGAAGTAGCAATTTCTGCTTAGGTTGGTATTGAATTCCAGGAAAAGGACTATACGTTTCCTATCTCTCAGTTCATTACTCGTGTTTTCCCGAAAATGCAATTGATAGGTTGAAACCTATACTTCCTGCCTCGCGAGTTTGTGGAGGAAGCACAGATGTATATGCATCCTTCATATCCACAGAGGTTAAATATTAGTTCTTGTAGCTACCTCTATAAGGATATGTGGTTAAGTAAACTAGTGTTAGTTTTGTGAATGCTATTGGAACATTTCAGAGCCTTGTAAATCACTTTTTCCCAGATGGTTATAAGTTACACAGAAATAGTTAAGCAAATGTCTGCTACTGATTGGGTTTCATTCAAGGTTAGCCGTTAGTATATGAGCCCAATCGATTGCATATCCTTTTAAACGATATGATTTGTATGTTTAAAGAAGTAGTACCTGAAACCTAAGTCTCAGACAGACTGGCTGCTGAGGATGACTGACAAATTCTGCTTCCACCTGGCAGCAACACGACGGAATACTACACTTCGATGTTGCAAACATACTCTGCCACATGACAGCTATTCTCTAACGTTCAATTCGCTTTGGAGATCGTTAAGTTCAGCTGTATGCTGAAAACTTGAGAACATATAAACAACGTTTAGATCGTCAGAAAACAAACAAGACTTGCCAAATTCTATAAGAGAATCAAGGTCATGTATATAAAGTTGGTAGAATAAGGAACCTACAACACTACCTTGTTCCACTCCACCGGTGACCAGAGGGGTTGAAGAGATGTTGCCATTGCTATACACAACTTGCGACCGTCCTACTAGTAACGAATGGAGAACAGAGTGAAGCGGATTTGTCACAACGTACCTACTTAATTTTGGTAGCAGCCTTTTGTGTAGGACTCGGTCAAACACAAGTTTCATTTCAAGGAAGATGACAATGCACTGCTGAGTTGAATCAGTCGTTTCAGTTAGAAGGTTAAGGATGTCAAATTAACAAGTAACACACGAGCGGGACTTTAGAATGCCCTACTGTGAAGCTTAGATAAGTAGGTGCGATAATCGGAACGAAACTAAGGGTTCCTTAACAATTCTCTCCAACATGAGTGAGAGGATGGCAGTGTGGCAAATAGGGCGGTAGCTCAATAAGTCACATTTCAACCCCGATCTTTGTCTCGGCATGACCATAAACGACTCCCAATGTTGGCGATATTGACCAGATTGGAGGAAAAAGTTTGTGTTTTTTAACAGAAGGAGATATTATCTCCACCGTATTTGACTAACGTAGGAAAGATCCCATCGTGGAACAGTCTGTGGGAAGGTGGAAGACAGACAATGACGCCATTTTATTGCGGCGACACTAAGGTCGACAGCCAAGACTTGGTTGGAGTAGTAAGTCGAGGTTGACAATTCTAGCGCTTCTTTTCCAATTATCAACTATTCAAAAAATGCACCGATGTCATCTTCTATAGCATTTAGGAAAGCAACCTATTTGCTTGAAGAGGTGGGAGGGCAGATAACATTGGCTGTCTCGCCGTTTTATCAATATTGTAAGCAACTGTTTACTTGTATTCCTACAGCTCATTTACTTACTGTTTGAGATGAGTTTGCTGTTTTATATCCGTCTTAGTTATTAGGCGTTGGAGTCTTAATAACACGCTGAAGTCATGCGTTTGTTCATTTGTTGGAGTTAGCACTCGTATTTTCCGCTTAACATTCGCTTTGATAATGTACTTAGACGAGGCTCTCGTATACCTATGCTTACTCAGAGTCATATTGTCATGGATTATGTCAGAGGCTCCCTAAATATCAGACGAGGAAAAGAAGGGCCTCAATTTTGAATCAAGTTAGAACTTTCGTCACATCTAGGCTCACTCAGACAGCCGCCACACGCCAGGAAAAACACTGTACGCGCGTTTCATCCTTTTTGAAATCATCAGCAGTGCGCAATCCATCGGACCCTTGGTAGGGGTCGAAACCGCAACTCGACTGTTGCCAGTCCGTGTTTGAGACCATTCAACTCCCCCTACTACTCTTCTGTAATCAGTACACAGAACAAACTGCTTATAATGCCATAAGATAATTGGCGGTTTAAGTTTGTTAAGCTCGTCGCTTGGTGAGGGGGCTACCATGTCCTCTGCACGGCAGTAACGTGTAAGTCAGTGGATAGTGAGCGGCGCTGTATCACTTCTAGTAACTTATTCACGATGGTCGTTGCCGTCCGCTGCAGCTCAGTGATCTCAGCCACGGACTGGCAACAGTCGAGTTGCGGTTTCGACCCCTACCAAGGGTCCGATGGATTGCGCACTGCTGATGATTTCAAAAAGGATGAAACGCGCGTACAGTGTTTTTCCTGGCGTGTGGCGGCTGTCTGAGTGAGACTAGATGTGATGAAAGTTCTAACTAGGATTCAAAACTGAGTCCCTTCTTTTCCTCGTCTGATATTTAGGGAGCCTCTGACATAATCCATGACAATATGACTCTGATTAAGCATAGGTATACGATTGCCTCGTCTAAGTACATTATCAAAGCGAATGTTAAGCGGAAAATACGAGTGCTAACTCTAACATATGAACAAACGCATGGCTTCAGCCTTTTACACGAACTCCAACACCTTATAATAAAAACGGATATAAAACATTATACTCGTCTGATACAGTAATTACAATGAGCCGTTGATGGTAGGAACACAAGTAAACAGTTGCTTACAATATTGATAACACGGCGAGACAGCCAATGTTATCTGCCCTCCCACCACGTCAAGCGAATATGTTGATTTACGGAAGTGTGAAACAATCACAGACTCAGCTATCATTTTACATCCGACTATTCGTTGGTTACAACGTAATTTAACGGGGGAGTGTCTGAGGTAAAAGTACTTCTGTTATAATTTTACCTCTGGTGGTCACGACAATATTTTGTTCTTAACTACTAGTGATGATTTAGGTTTTGAAATGTACATGTTAAACGTTTGTTATTGAATTGTCGTGCAGCTTAAAATATCCGACGACGACTTTATCAGAAGAAGAAACTTCCGATATTAACAAAATTTTGAAACTAACTAATCCTCAACACTGAGGCTGATACCGAATGAGCGGTACACGCAACCTACAAGCGTTCGCTTCATAACGACAGAGATGAGTAATCAAGCCGGATCAATGGGGAGGCATAAATACGGAAGGTTGAACTAAGAAACAAGGAGGTTCTGTGAGTGGTAACTTATGAAACCATCTCCTCGTCTTTGCTTTCGAAACTTCCATATAGCTTGCAACCTTCGATGGAAAGTAGCTGCCTGGAAGAAAGATAATGACACAAGGTTCATGTGAGTAAAACCAAATCAGGTTTAGAAAAACGTATGAAGCTGCGTAGCAAATGGAGCTTATTCATCGGTGAACGCATATTAAGTATCATCAGCCTTACTTAGTCTTGGCGCTTTGCATCATTGCACCCAGTATGTGGGGAAGTCTAAAAAAGATGTAATTATTTCGTGTGAACAAGTTAACCGGAAAGGGTGTTCAATATCTTGCAACATATTTGGAACCGATCGGGAAGTGATCATTTCAGAAAACTTGGTAGACAACCGGTTAATGTATTTATGGTAACGGACAATGTTTCGCTTTTGACACAAAAGCTTCACCGGATAGGGTGTTCGTTTGCTGAATGGCTTGCAGAGAGCATTGTGATAGGAGGAGGCGGAAGCGAGCATAGTGATGATCATATGTAGATGAAATGTTTCAGCAAAGCGATGTAGGTGCCTGCCAGGGGAACAGCTTTATCTTATCACGCGAACACTGGGGAAGTGTAGCTTGCCACTCTCTGTAGGAGCATAATTGCACACGACTGTCACAAGGAAATGGGAGCCACTTCGAAGGCCCCTGTTTGAAATAAATCTTTAGGACGTAGGGCACGGTCACCGCTGCCATGTGTAAGCGTAATACTAATCAGCGGCAATGCACCTGAACTAGCGACAGTCACAATTGACGTTTTGAACTTGTATCCGTTTCAACCGCTGTGTAGTGGCTGATACCAAACACACTGGTTTATCAAATATTCTTGCATTCACTGCATCTACATACTTCCTATGTCCACAAAAATGATGTCGTATGGATATGTGAACATCTCTACTTCCGCTAGACTGTCGCCCAAATTGTTATCTCCTGTGTGGAATGTGGCTTTGCCAACATTATCTGCGTTTAGAAAGGTTGAAATACAAACTCTGTTAAGTGACCTCCTCCTTGGTATTCCAGGAGGCGCACAAGGCGGATGACTTCGCTTCGGCTAAGGCAAGAGATTAGTTGCATCGTGCGTCGAAGTTTACGTTGCAAGGGTGACCTGTCTTCTAATAAAATAACTTTGCTAATATTCGGAACAACTCAAATATTTTGGCTTTTAAGAAACGCACTTGGGAGACTTTTGCTACGAAAGCTGAACAGTGTCGATCAAGGAAAACATAACCGTTTTTTCTCCAGTCTTCTAAAGCAAACCTGAATGCTCTCCAAACAGTATTCGTTTGTCGATTGATATATTGACAGCTATGTAGAAGGCGATGGCACTATTCCATCTTGTGCATCTTTGTTAACCTACGCGCTGATGGATGGCAAAAACTTCTTTACATTTGTGGAGCAGCTTGCTCAAGCTACAGCAGAAAGCGTGTGTACTTCAAACAGGAATAATGCTTATGAGCCCAATTTCCTGCGATTTTTTTTATTACAAAGCTGCTATAATCTGCTGCTATAATCTATCTGCAAAGTGTATATTCTGGTTGTGTACAACTAGTTATTATTTATTTGCAAAATTTTGATCCCAAACAAGTGCACCGTTACATCGCATCTGTTTATACCTATGCACTAAACACAATCACAAACATTAAGGATTGTATTTGACGTAAATTTTCTGCTTCGGAGTAATTTATCGTGTTGAATTGCATCTGCCGAATAATTGGAAACTAAGGAAACTTGCCCTAGTTTATCTCTTTGTTGCTTATTAAGGAAAAATAATTTGTTAGATTGCGCGGCGTACCATATGAAGAAGCACGTAAGCATCTAACATATGTTGCTCAAGAAACTGGATCTTTGGAAATAGAATCATAATTAACGGTGAAAAGGTTGTAGAACAGTTAAAACATAAGCAGTAATGGCGAAAATTTACAATTAAACTGCTTGAAGTTACAGTAGCTAATGAGGATGATTCCAGTTACGTTTCACAAACTAAGTACGGCGAAATTGCATTTCACTTGCTGTCTGCCTTAAGCTTGAGAGTCTAAACCGAATTCCTGCTACTATGCAGAAATACTGAATATTAGAGATGCATACACAATTGTGTTACGCACGCTTGCTCCTTTAAAGCATGTTTTACCATATGCTTATACAAATATATTTGCTTATGTACAGGTGGTCACAAGAGATTCTTATTGGTTTCAAGAATGATTTTATTAAAACTTTTAAATATTTGTAAGGACCTACTCACTTTATAACGTGTCTGCATTACGTTATAAGCCTCGCCGTAGAAATATCAATACGGCGGTAGAAAAGTTGAGCAACTGGTTTGAATATTTATTAAATGTTTGGATTGTGCAAATATTCACGCTTGCAAATTACATATCGCTACGTATATGGACCAAACCGCATTATTTGGGCTGCAAGTTATGCTGTGTTCAAGCAAAAATGATTGAATTGATCAAAATTATCTTCCGGTTTTTCTTGAATACCTTGCATTACCGTATTTGGAAACTGGTTTGATGAGCTCTTAAGCAAAAAGATATCATTGGTCATTAGGAAATCCAGGAATATCTGAATGCTTTTAATGTATTCGTCCCAGTAGTTCACAAGCTACTTGCTCAGCCGAGTCCGGAAATGCACCGGACGCGTTTCCCCTCTTGGGATTCGTCAGTGGTAGGCATTCCCTCCGTAACCTACTGGGGTTGGAACGTATGACCGCTAGAGGCAGATGGCAACTAGCCAGCAACTTAAACCACTGAACCATGGGGCGTTGGCCCAGTTACATAATTCGCAATCTAACAGGGATATAGCACCACATTTCTTCCACTGTCACTGCGAATCCCTAGCCTGCGAAATGACAACGTCCTCTAGCTAGAAATCATATTCATAGCATTTTAAAATAGGAGAGGCTACTTTATTTTCTATTATTTGTAAGTATTGGGATTGTAGACGTAATGTTTTAAGGCATTCATCCCAGTAGTTCAAAGCAATATCTGGATTAGACCAATCACGATGTCAAGCGGCGCTAATTGCTTCTAGATGCTATTATGATGTTTACCAAAAAGCTAAAACGCAGTAACTTTAAAAATTGTGATGCGTAATAGCCTGAATGTATCAGCAAGAATTGCCATTGGATATTTATCCACCAACCACAAAATCACTGTCCAGTGTTCAAAAGCGTATGCTATAACGTTTGACTGAGTAAAGTCATCCGAATGGTAGTTGCGCCAGGCAGAAGCTCACCACATCAATATTGTCGAGTTATTTACAAATTTTTCACTATAAGGGTTTGATTTATGGAAAAATGTATATGGTAATGCGGTTGCATAGATCACCCCATGGTAGAATATAATTAAATAATAGGACAAGTCTCTAAATTACAGGTATCAAACCAGGCAGGCTCTTTATTTTTCTAATGTAATTCGCCTGTTTAACCGATTAGAAACGCATTTACTTATTTGCTAAATTGTAAAACAGTTTCCAATGATTTTCTATTAATTAAATTTTTACAATTGAGAAAGCATTACATATTTTAAAGCAAATGCTTTTTAGGATAAGAGTAATGCAAAAATGAGATGAACTGGTGTGAAAATTATATAATCATGAAAAACGTTAGAATTAGCACTAGTTCTTCGTATGCTTCATGATAGAATTGTTTGGATCTTGCTGTTGTTATCCACGATTTTGAGTTAAACCAGTCATGATCCTTAGAAATGTTGAAGAGTTTTAACTTATGAAGGAAAAATAGGTTGCCGTTACATCATTTATCTAACATTTCATCAGCTATTATCCTGGGAGTAGGAGAGCTTGCCTCTAATTTAATCAAACCATAAAATTATTGCTTAAAAATAATACATAATGTTCATTAGCCGAAGTGGGTGGGTGAATCCTCTGAGCTGGATAGGTGTACCTACCATCAATTTAGCGCAATCACATTGCCCCCGAAATTCCAGCAGAAGCCAGCTAGAAAATAGTAATTTCAAAGCGACATGACCCAAAGCAACGAACAAAACGACCATAATGATAGCACTACAGAAGCAACTAAGAAATCAAAATCCAAAACCGGACTAGCAGGAAGAAAATTGACAAATGCTGTGCCTCTTTTGTTTGAAAAGTTTATGGACAATGACTGCTTATATTCATGTGGGTAACAGTCGAATATGTTTTAAAAAATGTGTGCGGCTTCATTAGAGATGTATTTACTGGACACTGATTTTCTGGTGAATACGTTGAGTTTTTCTTACCACTGATATAAAATTTTGTATTAGATGCACGACGGAAATAAAATTAATGCGTGGTGTAACTAAATGCTGCTCCAGATTTTGTCATTATTGAAAAGTGTGGTACACAACTAGCTAATTGCTTTGCAAGCTATTAGCATTTTAGTAATTGTGTTACCTCACACATCGGCAGGTCACGGGTAAATTTGCAAGCCACTGGCGGTCCAATGGGTGAACATTTGAACATTTCAGTGGCCCGTCAAAGAGTATTTCGCAGGTTGTTGTAAGTTACAGATATTTTTAGGCAAATATCTGCTACTGACTTGGTTTCATACAAGGTTAGCCGTTGGCATATGGGCCCAATCGATTGCTTATACTTTTACACGATATGATTTTTATGTTCGATAAATTTTAAGAACTAGATTACATGAAACCTAAGTCTCAGACAGACTGGCTGCTGAGGATGACTGACAAATCCTGCTTCCACCTGGCAGCAACACGACGGAATACTACACTTCGATGTTGCAAACATACTCTGCCACATGACAGCTATTCTCTAACGTTCAATTCGCTTTGGAGATCGTTAAATTCAGCGGTATACTGAAAACTTGCGAACATGTAAAAAAACTTTAGATCGTCAGCAAACAAATAAGACTTGCCAAATTCTATAACAGAATCAAGGTCATTTATTTAAAGTTGGAAGAGTAAAGTACCAACAGCCCTGCCCTGTACCACTCCACCGGTGACCAGAGGGGTTGAAGAGATGTTGCCATTGCCATACACAACTTGCGACCGTCCTACTAGTAACGAATAGAGAACAGAGTGAAGCGGATTTGTCACAACCTACCTACTTAATTTTGGTAGCAGCCTGTTGTGTAGGACACGGTCAAACAAAATTTTCATTTCAAGGAAGATGACAATGCACTGCTGAGTTGAATCAGTCGTTTCAGTTAGAAGGTTAAGGATGTCAAATTAACAAGTAACACACGAGCGGGACTTTAGAATGCCCTACTGTGAAGCTTAGATAAGTAGGTGCGATAATCGGAACGAAAATAAGGGTTCCTTAACAATTCTCTCTAACATGAGTGAGAGGATGGCAACGTGGCTAATGGGGCGGTAGTTCAATGATTCATATTTCAACCCCGATCTTTGACTCGGCATGACCATAAACGACTCCCAATGTTCGCGATAATACTGTATTGGAGGAAAAATGATTTGATTTTCAACAGAAGGAGGTATCATGTCCACCGTATTTGACTAACGTAGGAAACATCCCATCGTGGCCCAGTAAATTGGATGGTCGAGGTAAGCCAGTGACGCCATTTTATTGCGGCGACACTAAGGTCGACAGCCAGGAGTTGGTTGGAGTAGTAAGTGGAGTTTGACAATTTTAGCGCTTCTTTTCCAATTATCAACTATTCAAAAAATGCACCGATGTCATCTTCTAAAGCATTTAGGAAAGCAACCTATTTGCTTGAAGTGGTGGGAGGGCAGATCACATTTGCTGTCTCGCCGTTTTATCAATATTGTAAGCAACTGTTTACTTGTATTCCTACTATGTACAGCTCATTGTACTTACTTTATGAGACAAGTATAATGGTTTATAAGGCGTTGGAGTTTGTGTAAAACGCTGAAGCCATGCGTTTGTTCATATGTCAGAGTTAGCACTCGTATTTTCCACATAACATTTGCATTGATAATGTACTTAGAAGAGTCTCTCGCATAAGTATGCGTTATCAGAGTCATGTTGTCATGAATGATGTCACAGGCTCCCTGAATATCAATTTCGAATCACAAGCAGAGGGGAAATACTTACCATATTGCTGTTTTTCCGGTAGTGTGAAACCTTCGCAGACTCAGCTTTCATTTTACTTCCGATTATTTTTTATCACATCATCAGCTAACGGGGGTGTGGCTAAAGTAAAAAGTATTTCTGTTATAGATTAACCCTGGTAGACAGCAAAATATGTTGTTCTTGCTTAATGCCAATGAACATGAATAATCAAGCAGGATAAATAGTAAGGCATAAATACGGAAGGTTGAACTAAGAAACAAGGAGGTTCTGTGAGTGGTAACTTATGAAACCATCTCCTCGTCTTTGCTTTCGAAACTTCCATATAGCTTGCAACCTTCGATGGAAAGTAGCTGCCTGGAAGAAAGATAATGACACAAGGTTCATGTGAGTAAAACCAAATCAGGTTTAGAAAAACGTATGAAGCTGCGTAGCAAATGGAGCTTATTCATCGGTGAACGCATATTAAGTATCATCAGCCTTACTTAGTCTTGGCGCTTTGCATCATTGCACCCAGTATGTGGGGAAGTCTAAAAAAGATGTAATGATTTCGTGTGAACAAGTTAACCGGAAAGGGTGTTCAATATCTTGCAACATATTTGGAACCGATCGGGAAGTGATCATTTCAGAAAACTTGGTAGACAACCGGTTAATGTATTTATGGTAACGGACAATGTTTCGCTTTTGACACAAAAGCTTCACCGGATAGGGTGTTCGTTTGCTGAATGGCTTGCAGAGAGCATTGTGATAGGAGGAGGCGGAAGCGAGCATAGTGATGATCATATGTAGATGAAATGTTTCAGCAAAGCGATGTAGGTGCCTGCCAGGGGAACAGCTTTATCTTATCACGCGAACACTGGGGAAGTGTAGCTTGCCACTCTCTGTAGGAGCATAATTGCACACGACTGTCACAAGGAAATGGGAGCCACTTCGAAGGCCCCTGTTTGAAATAAATCTTTAGGACGTAGGGCACGGTCACCGCTGCCATGTGTAAGCGTAATACTAATCAGCCGTAATGCACCTGAACTAGCGACAGTCACAATTGACGTTTTGAACTTGTATCCGTTTCAACCGCTGTGTAGTGGCTGATACCAAACACACTGGTTTATCAAAAATTCTTGCATTCACTGCATCTACACTACTTCCTATGTCCACAAAAATGATGTCGTATGGACGTGTGAACATCTCTACTTCCGCTAGACTGTCGCCCAAATTGTTATCTCCTGTGTGGAATGTGGCTTTGCCAACATTATCTGCGTTTAGAAAGGTTGAAATACAAACTCTGTTAAGTGACCTCCTCCTTGGTATTCCAGTAGGCGCACAAGGCGGATGACTACGCTTCCGCTAAGACAAGATATTAGTTGCACCCGTGCGTTGAAGTTCACGTTGCAAGGGTGACCTGTCTTGGAATAAAATAACGTTGATAATATTCGGAACAACTCAAATATTGTATCTTTTCAGAAACGCACATGGGAGACTTTTGCTACGAAAGCTGAACAGTGTCGATCAAGGAAAACATAACCGTTTTTTCTCCAGTCTTCTAAAGCAAACCTGAATGCTCTCCAAACAGTATTCGTTTGTCGATTGATATATTGACAGCTATGTAGAAGGCGATGGCACTATTCCATCTTGTGCATCTTTGTTAACCTACGCGCTGATTGCTTTTAGTAGCCTTAGTGCTCTACTTTTTTGATTCGGAGCTGCATTAACTGTAGTCTGATTTATGTATGAAACGGATATAAGTATATCCCTGAGTAGATCAGTCATTTTTGGCTTTACATTTTGCTCGGATAACTGTTTCTCCAACCATTTTATTCCCACTGACATTGGATGTATAATTTGGACAACACTAACTGATATAAGCATCTCGACTAGTCAATTTGCTTACACTAGTGTGACAAAGGATAACTACCTACACCATAAAAACACTAACTGAATTTTCAGTCACCGACCTTTTTGACTACTTTACCTGTTCTAGTAGCCCAGATGGCACAGAAAGTCTGCAGCAGAGCACAGGTTCTCGGCACCCGTCTTCATCGCAACCGTGTTGTTTACTGCATTTATCCGGTATTATGCTATATTTTCCTCATTGCGCTAATGTTAATGGAGGCAATTTTTCTTGTAATCGGGAAGAGAAAGTCTCTCTAGTAGGTTCTATGGCCCAGTGTGAATTATGGGATTACGAAGATCCTTAAGCTAGAGTGAGTTAGCATTTCAAATTTCTACCAATAAAGCCGGTTGGTCAGCTAAGGAATCAGAAGACTCGCGTAGATCGGATACCTAACGTCGCCGTCCAGTCCCATCACAGAGAGTTGTCATTGCTTCGAGATGAGTAGCGACTTGTCACAGGTCTATGCATGCTTGAACACGATCTATGAATCAAGTTGCGGTTGCGCCAATAATGAGCCGTGTTGCGTGGCAAAATGATGAAGCGCAAATATGGCACACCGTTCAGACGGCCTGATGTTATCAGAAGGGTAACCGCGACTTTCAAGATTATTGGTGTCAACTGACCTAAGTAATCCAAGGTGGAACTTAATGGCAGGCAGGTCAAGTTACAAATGCATACTGCTTCATCTATCACTCCGATCGCCAGCGACAAGTGGTGCAAGCTGAAGTGGCCGACATTCGCACAAACAGCCCATAGAGCAAGAAATCCTTCAGGTTTAACATTAGAATTACTGGGTTAATTGGACTGTCATACTCATTTCACAGGCCAACAAACTAACACAACATGCTTTTTCACAGACTTACCGTGGTTTCATTTGATGAGACTCGATTGGATGGAGGAGTTGAACTTGCTCCACGAGTCGGTTAACAGAATACGCCAACAGTTACAAATCAAGCTAACTACGCAGATGTCAATGACGCAGCTTGTATTTCAGAAAGGAAACGACGTGATGAATAATTGCATAAACCCGTTCACGGTTTCCGTCGCGTAATCAGTGCGGAGCTGGACGCTTGTTGCATTACGCAACTCAATCTCTAGTGGAAGCCAGGAGAAATCGATCGCAATCCGAATGTATGCTTGAACGTCGCAGCTAAGCAGAATGGACCACAGCTATTGTGGTGGTTAAGAAAGCGAACCATAAGGTCTGTATATGTGGTGATTTTTCCAAATCTAAATTTTGCGCTGGAGGCGCAACGGTACCAACGGCCTGTACCAGAACTGTTCTCCAAACACAAGGGCTACAAATGATTTGCAAAAGTTGACCCACCTGACGCTTACATGCAAATCCTACTTGCAGGGGAGTGCAGAGTATTACTGAAGGTTAGTAGGCACCGTGGGCTTTTGCAGGATAACGCGCTACCATTTGTGGTGAGAGCAGCACCCGCCATTTCCAACGAATCATTGACAATCTGCTGAACCATATCCTCAATGCGCTGATCTACCTGTATGCTGGTTTGATTATGGACGCATACCTGCATGGTTGGTGTACACAACCGAGAGAATGCCTTCACGTGTAGGACAAGCTGGACATCGAATAAGGGTTAAGAAATGTGTGGTCATGTCAGGTAGTGTTAAATTGCTCACGTTTATTATAAACCAACATGTCCGGCGTCCGCGTCATGCCATTGTTGAATCTATCAAACGGATTGAGCCTCCGAAATACGTCACAGAGCGTCGCTAGTTCCTTAGTCTCGTAAGTCACGATTGTGTTTTCCTGCCAAATCTACGTCAAACCAAATGTCCGCTGAACCGGTTGCTGACGATAACCAACGTTGGCAATTGACGAGGGAATGTCAGCATTCATTTGATACAGCTAATGCAGCACACACTTCCTATCTGCATTAGTTTCATTTAACCTGGTCTTTGAAATCATTTTTGCCTCGGACGCCTCCAATTACGGTATCGAGACAGTGATTTTCCACCATTTCCGAACGGAGCAAGAAAGTTATTGCATCCGCGGCGCGGTCCGTGACGTCAGCTGAGAAATATTGTAGCCACATTGAAACGGATGTGTTCGCAAACATGTTCTCCATGAAGCGGTTTCACAAGATGGTCTAAGGCAGGAATTTCACACTTCTGACTGATTATAAGAGAGTGCAGTTGAACTTCGTCTCAAGGAAAGGAACCACAGCTTTTAGCGCGAATCGTTTACAAAGTTGAGCGGCTATACGTTTGGTGTACGATTTCCGTTTACATGTTGACCTACGCAACTTATCCGGCAAGGCTTTGCATTGTCTCTTCTTATCAACATGCAACTAGAGAAAAAGGTTCATCATGTATCTTCAGCATAAAGTTCAAGTTAGAAGTCCAGCGAATTCTGACCGTTATTTGAAGAAGATAACCAATGACGGCCGACACTTTTCGCGCGTAAACCTTTCAAGACAGACCACTAGGTAAACGGACGTATTACCTGCAAACGGCTTGATCCAATGTTTTTTGCTGCTTATTTGCAGTCTTTATGGAAATGACGAACGTAACTGACCATTTTCGATAATTGTTGAGTAATTTTGACAACGACTGGTAGGACCAAATAATTTAACCGTCAAGTTTTACTTCTTTTCATACCGAGCACCTATATGCCAGCCGTGTTAATGTCTTAGGATGCAGTTTTGTTTATTTTCTGGGAATGTATTCCAAGTGATGAAAAATATTCCAAACTCGAATAGCTATCCACTGGGTACCAAGGCCCTTCCAAATTGCCTTTGACAAACTTGGCCTGAAGCCGCTAGGCTATGACAGCGAATTCACTTTGATTATGCAGGACCAGTCGCAGGTCAATCTTAACATGTTTTGGTGGAATCGCTCACTATTTGAACGGAAGTGATCAAGATGCAAGTCCAACTGCAGAGCACCCGATCAATGAGCTGGATAAATTGTTCCAGCATAATGGCCTGCTAGTGATGATAGTGATTCTTCACTTCAAATTTGTCTCACGAGTAATACAAGAAGAAATAAGTTCAGCAGATGTTATCACCACCCTATAAGCCGTAACCAAACGGACAAGCGAAACGGTTCGTGGGTATCATCAAACTAGCTGTTTTTAAAGCTGGACAAAAAAAGGCCCCAAATGACGCGATCGAGTTCCCTTGCACATGTAGCGGAACGTGCCAAACCCAAACATCTCAGATGGAAAAGCCTCTGCCAAAATTTTGTATGGGCGAATGATCAGTAAATTATATAAAAACCTTGTGCCAAGCCAAAAAAAGCGTTGGGGTTGTCAAGTAGAAAAAATCAGGCAGACATGTTCCGTCATTTCCAAATTGGTAGCATGGTGTACGATTGATACTTTGGAGGCCAGCGCAGGTTGTCAAAAGGCGAAATGATGTACAGAAATGGTTAAATGATTTACGAGTTATTGGTAGAAGAAGGGAAATGGGTCAGATATGACAATCTGTTGAGATCGAATGACGGCCAGAGTCAATGTCCTCCAGAACCGCTATCCTTACCTTGGGATATACCAATAGATACGTTTGAATTGGAAGGTGATGCTGAGCGACTACTTGGTTTGCAACGTAATCTGCAAACATCATATGACACACAATGACGGCCGACCCGAATGCAAATGCGTCGAAGACCACAATGACTGCATGTTGACTCCATGGCGAAAACCTATGAACAGAGTCGAGTTCGAACGGTAAGTAACTAGACTAAATTCGAAAGTAAGGATAATGGTCGAGCGCAACTGATGAACAGAGCAACAAATGTTTGAGACAAGACTTAGACCTATGGCAGATTTCGCAGTCAGCTGACTTACTCAGTTCCTCAGCGTCGCAAGGATTGGCATCAGCCATCCGGCAGTTTGTTAATACATGGAACCCATTTTCAAATACTCCACCTATGCATGTCACCCATGCAAGAGCATCGATTCGTCTGCACCAATTGATCTTTATCGCTGTAGATACAGTTTCTCTCATCAAGACAAATAGTCCCAGTATTATTAATATTATTAAAAGTTCGAGCGCTTTCTTCTTCTATTATTTAGCATAATAACTCTTGCATGGCTCTCGCATGGTGGTATTTTGCTATTCAAATGGAGGTGGATTGCAATATCACTTTTACCTAGCAGCTTGTGAAGCAGGAAGAAGTCCTGCTTCCATGATCGCATTCAAGAAGTTGAGTTTAAGTTTTGCAAACGCTGGCATAAATACATGAAAAAACGCTCACCAACTAGATGGTTAGTAACAAAATTTGCAAATGTTGCAGCGTGTCCTCCGCTTTATTTCAAGCCGGATATTTTACTATAGTAATCGCGGTGGAGTAAATGGGTCGAAAGAAGCTTATGCTAAGTAAGGATTGGATAGATTTTGTTGATTATACTCACCACAGTTTTTCTGGTACAAGCTATTTGATATTGTTCCTTTTCGTAACAGCTGAAGATAAATGAGTAACTAACTCCGAGTAGAGAGTTGTTTAGGAACGTGCACTTCTTCAGTGTGATAGAACTTTCGGGATGAAACAGAGGTAAGTCATGATATTGGAATTTTTAGCAAATAGGTTCGTCATCGACTGGTGCACTATACCTCCATTTTGTTTAGGTCATCTTGAATGAGAAAAGAGATCGGCCCAGTTCGTCAAGTCAATATGTTAGGTTATCTTGTAATCGTTAGCGATTAAAAATAGCCTATTATGATGTAGAGACCTAGTAATGTTTATGAAGTAGATCAAAGATATCAGAGGACAGAGCGGGCTCCTGTCTGTAAACCAGCTATTAATAGGAAGTGGAGAACAGCGATTGATTTCTTAGGTGAATACATGGTGGCGATCACCGAATTATGAAGATACTCATCGTACTAGTGTGTTCTATATATCAAATGTTGTTATCTGCTTTAATCATGGAACCGTTTGGACCAGAGCGAATTGTGGTTTAAAGGATCAAGCTTTCTAAATCAGTTACTGCTTTGAAAAAGCCGGTGGATTCCTGAACTGACACCTGTTACCACATTAGTTCTGCTGGACAATACAGGAAGTGCTGATCAGGTAAACCTATATGTAGGGTTTAACAAACATTCGGCCATTCCTGCACTGTACATATTCCTACCACAAATGAACTTTTCAGAGTTAACACTGATATGTGAACTATCGTAGGTGTGATCAGCCTATTTGAGCTGTCCTTTAACACCATCCTCTGTGGTTTACCTTTAGAGATTCTGCTGCTACGCGGTTCAGACAAATTCACTAATAATCCTCAACAATTTCGCCCCGTCAAGGAGAAACAACAACTTTACAACATGGATGCACGTACTTGTTCAATTGAGGCACAAATTTGCGGTCACCGAAAGATTGACAAATACCGTCAAGCTGACCACATGCCTATCGTGCCAAGCGTCATGGTGATTATAACCAAGGAGCAAATTCATGTAACTTTGTTGCCCTAGAGCATGATTAATACGTTTCAACGCGAAATGTTACGAACTAAAATCTGCTAAACATGAAAATTATTCTTGAAAATCTTAAAATTAAATAAGAACACCATGGTCATGCGTTTGTTGAAGTTTTCCATGACATAAAGAGAGCTTCCGACCTCTTCTCACATGTCGACCTGTGAACTCAGTTCCAAACATTCGATAGGTCACATTAACTCACGCAGCATATCTTAACATAACTGACAGATCGAATAAAATCCGCAGGGCTGGACAGTGTGGCATTTAAGCACGGGCTGGTAATTAGTGGATTTTCATAAAAAGTAATTGCTTGTATTCTTATTCTATTGGTCAACAAAGTGCTTTATTGCTTCAATTATGGGAGAATATTTCAAGTAACTGACTATATTAAATTTAAAAGAGTTAGTTCCCTTTAGTAGTTTGAACAACGAAATGAGAAGACGAATATTGGCAGATGCTAGCATTTCGTATTATCTCGTCAGTACCAATACAATAACAGGGTAATCCTTTTATATGTCTTACAGGGCACAGTCAAACCAATCAAATTTATGGTGGTGGTCATTGTTGTTGCTGGGATTAGGGCCACGACAACCGCAGGGTGAAAACTAATTACCTTTTGACACACAAAGCTGGTCTAATTCGGCTTATCGCGACGGCCTCGGCAAATCGTAAAAGGCGTGCATTAATATGACGTAACAAGATCCGGAACGCCGATAAGTGATTAACTCGGTGACGAGTTGCCAAGATGTGCTTGCCTATGGAGGACGCTGGCGGCTTACGCGAACACGTATCATCGGAGTTAGATTGAGTAACTTCGCGCTGAACCCAGTTTGGTAAGTGCTCCTTCACTCTGGAATATAAAACCCGTTCGGTCCTGCCTATGTAATTGATGCCGCAGTCACACACGAATTATTAGACACAATGGGATTTGGCGCCGACGGGTTCATATTCCTTTACTGAAGGTAACGGGAAATTTCGGGTTCTGTTGATAATTACCGCCTCCGCAGTACAGTACGTACGCTAAATGGTCGAGACAATGCGTTTCGTTGTCATTCTTGCTGCGGTATCACCTTTGAATGGTAGCTAGATATAACCTTTTTCTTAGGGGCTGTCAACACCATCTCCTTGGGCGGTCTAACTTCGCTATGTTTGTCTATGCATAGCTTTGGGTAGCCATTCTCCATAAGTGTCTTAGTGATCAGCTCAAACTCCTCAGCCATGCAGTCGTTGGAGCAGATAAGTTTGGCCCGAGTGGATAATGCTTTTACCAGCCTGCTCTTGTGTGCCATCGGTGTGAAGCTAGAGAATTGTAGGTATTGGCCGGACCACGTTGGCTTCCGGTATACAGATCGCTTAATCAGACCATTATTCCTGCGACTCATGACAAATGTCAAGGTACGGAAGATGCCCATTCGATTCGAATTCAATAGTCACCTCTGGTTGGCGGGAACATTAGTATGTTGGTTTACTAATATTAATCTTGTCATCTCAATAGTTGCCAGTGGCATGGACACTGGTCTGTCTCAAATTCAAGGCGATCTAACCGATGTACCCTATTAGTGCGACTATGGGAAAACAGAATTTTGACCGGATATGTGCAACGCCATTCCCTATCAATATTCACATTTGAGCAGTTGCCGACCGTAAAGGGATCACTACTATTCAGTTGCGTTACAGTACATAGTCTAGGGGTAAACTAATCAAGTTAATTAAACTAAAAGATATAATCGTTTTTGCCTCATTAGAATATGCGATCGGAATATTCTGTGTTTGTCTTTGTGGACACAAATAGCGTGCGTAATGCGGTCAGAGTATCATATCCCCTCTAAGTCGAATTTCCTGACAGAAGCGCAAACACACCGCCCTACGGAATGTAAAAACCAGGGCGACAAAAAGCACATCTTTTTTGTCTCACAGACTGAAAATTTGAATTATACACCCGACCTCATCAGCGTTTGCGACACAATCCCGCAATGCATTCTCAATTGCTAAAACCTTCAACCACATTTACCATATAAATAGTGACAGTAAAATGCAATTATTTTGTGACAATCATCTTTGTCTTGCAAAATAGTACACCGGACGTGAGAGTAGACAGGATTGTAATTATGTGACAGTTCGTCGCAGTTAGACTCAGGCAGTGAGCTACCATACACCCAGAAATGCGCTAGACCGCCGTTTCGTCACCATAGCAGTTTACATGCCACCTCGATTGGTGGCGGCATGCAAAGGAAATCGTGGTTCTTTGAACAATTCTAGTCCTTTGTACGTTTTCAATATGCATGACAATGGAATATGAGCCGCGCCATATAGCACTTAGATATCAGTCATTGCAGTCGCTTACATTGCTCACGGCTCTGTGGCATAATTCGTAAGCATTCGGCGGGTGCGCGCTACTAACTAGTCCTAATAGGACAAAGCTGCCGGCTGGCGCTTTCCTAGATGTGTGGTAGCTATCTGCCTGGGTCTAACTGCGACGAATATTCAAGAAATAATAAATAATTCCCCCTACTACAAACGAACTTCTTTCTCTCTCAGTGCACTTATTTAATGACCTACCTTACCTTTCTGCAAACTAAGGCTTGAGGACACACTGAAACATTTGCACAACGTGATATATCTAATGGTCATCACATAATGGCATTAGTGCAGAACAAACGGTGGAGGATTTCATAATCCATTTGAACTCCATGTGAGAATTATCATAACTGTGCCAATACAAACATCTTGGTGATTCATCTAGCTTTCGCCTTCTTTTAACGACACTGTGTTTCCAGTTTGCCGTTTCCATCCTAAACATTTTACAGGAATAGTCATGCATTTTACTTAGTACCTGTTATGAATCATCGCTTATTCGCTCCATAAGTTCGATGAGTATGCAGGTTGTAGCGCAGATAAGGTCAGAGCACAAAAATAAGTAGACTGTAAATCGAAATCAGATAAAAGCTATGTGAGCACGATTTGAAGGTGCTAGCTACGGTCCCAATTTAAAAATGGTTTATAATTCACCCATTTTGATAAGGATTATAAAGAGTTTTCGAGGTGAAGCCCTAAACAGTGGTGTAGATACATCATCTCAGGTTCTGATTAAGATTGCACTGTGTACACGAAACAGGGTAAGTTATGTAACGCCGCAAAGGTCAAGAAACGCAAACATTTTGGCCGCAACGGCCCCTAAGATAATACTGACCTACTTGAAACGTCAACTGAAAGCCGCGGGGGACTTACCGGTGTTATAGATCTTGGACGGAGAGTAGCTTAATTTAAGCGCAAAGCACGCGGACGCCTTGACTTCTCAATTTCTCCCAGTATTGTCCAGTAACCCAGCGGCCGTTCTTGTACCGGCACAAGTTACACCAGTCTTGCTCGACAGCCTAAAATGTGTTGCAAGGGAAGTGTAGCACACACGCATCAACGTCGATGGTACAAATCCCAATGGACCAGACGGACGTCACCCACTAATACTTAAGTCCATATCGAATGCTATCTGATCATCCGTGAAAAGCTATTCAAATTTCACGCACTGTAGGACCTGTCCCCAACGACTGGAAATGCTAGATAAGGTGATCGCTTCCCAAGGGTTGAGATTTGCGTAAATTAGATAAATACAGAGGGACCTGATTGCATTCGAAATTGTCCAAAGTTCAGGTGAATGTTGTGAAAAATTGCCTACTGTCGTTCTAGGAATCAGTTGACGTGTTGGCAACAGCATTACACGGTTTCATGAAAGAGGGGCCCTGCATCACCGAATAAATGTACGCAAACCAACGGTGCGTACGAGCTCTGAACGAACGGAAGGATGTTGACGTGATGTACATCGACTTTGGCAAGGCATTTGATAGAGTGAACTACTGGGAACTCCTTCGTAAACTGAGGACCTACCCGGTTGTTGGCACGCTACTTCAGTGGTTAAACTAGTTTATTGTGGAAATGAAATCGTAGATACTGGTTACTGATTACCTGACCGACTGGATACCATCGACAAATGGCGTACCTCAAGCAAATGTAGTTGGACCAGTCTTACTTATATCAACGATCTGTTGCTGCGGCTTCAGTCACCAGGCGCACTGTTTGCATATGATTTGAAAATCTGGTGATTCATTGAAATGTAGGACAATTGCGCTCGCTTGAACAATGGATTACATCAAGTTTGTATAGAACGAAGAATCGTAGACGTATAAAATACACTACAACAAGGAATAATAGAAGCTGAATCTGTGAAATGGATCAAGGTACGTGTAATCCAACATTTTGGAAAAATGTGCTTTTGTGAAATCGCGCACATACAACGCAAACTCTGCATTCTATACCCAGAACTATTGACACCAATACGAACTCCCAACCGGAAAAGTATAAAGGAGTAACTGTCCAAACACTGCAGTTGACTATCCAATTAAACCTCTTGGACTTTTCATAACGTAACAAGTTGTACATTAAAGTCCCTACTTGCTCTTAAATGCAGTCGCAGTCCCAGTCTGCTGCACACAAAACAGAGAAAATATCAGAGCTGAGAAATATACTTAACTGGAACTCCATTCGAATTGCGGTATTATATCGCACTTTAGATCGAGCCTATGGATTTTTTATAAGAATCACAACCGGTAGACCAAAATTCACCCGGGTATTCGAAGCACTACTCCTGGACACTCATTTGCCTCTCCAATTGCAAATTTTAAACGAAATTAGATAAATCAATCTCGATATTGGCACGGTTAAATTTTAACAGCATATTATCATACAAGCTGAAAAATACGCATCCACCTTATTTAAATGAGGCCAATGCCTGAAATATAACATTATAAGCTGATCGTGTTTTTTCAGTCGTGACTTGTGCATGTTGAGATTAGAAGTTTATTTCGACATATTTAAATCTTAAGCGCTTGTTGTGCCTGATTCATCGTGTAAATCTGAACTCAAAGCAGTAAATTTACCTTATCCAAGTATCGGCTACGAGTATAGTTCAACTTGAATTGTTCTGTCTTACATGTGGGAAACTACGCGACTCTGAGTGTACTGCTCAATCTACGAATATCATGTATCAACTGCGGACTAATATAAGAATTCAGGACCGAATCTGAAGTGAGATCACCTCACTTGTGTTTTGAACGTAGACTGTCCCAAGTCTGGCAAAGACGGTCAGAGTACTATTTAGGCACTGTAAATATCGTGGAGCAAAACGTTACTAAATTGATCTTGATTATGCAATTTCATGAGTGATTGCCAGCCAACAATGCCCATTCACTATGGTGAATCCCAGTTTAGGTGAAAATTATCACATTTTAATGCACCATACATGCATTTGGAAAACAACTTAAGCATTGCCAATTCACATATGAGGTTTTCGTGTGAAATTTTGATAACATTTCTGTTTGCATGTTTGAAATCTCGATGGGTGCCCATAATATATCATTAGGTTTTCCGTATTTGTCAGGTAAAAGGAAAACATTTTGTCCTTATTTTTATATTCATGATCCCAACGATAACAGAAAACAATCAACGAATGTTGCGCGATATCAAGTTGTATCTCAATGCATTTAATAATGAGAATACTAATTGAGGTTTCGCCTACTGTCGCCTACATAAGGATACTTTAACATACTGTAACCTTCTAACTGTTGCGAAATTTCGATAAGTTTTGCACTCTAAATTCCTGAGATTCTGGGGCTATTAGAACGTAAGTAATGCAGTTAACTAGAGTTTAGATGTAGAAAAGGATACGTATGAAAGCCTGCAGGTTCGTAGTTGTTGCTAGGGTTTTTATAGTAGGAATGGTCAAAAATAGAAGCTAAATGTAGGGCTGTGGATCAGTCTAACATGAGCGGCATTACTTTACGCATACGACTCCATTAACAACGATTCCCTGCATGCACATGCAACAAATACGCTTGTACGTCACCATATGGACAATTTTAGTCTTCTACGTAAATTGCTCGCGCAAACAGACCGAACATTAGCAACAAAGTTATACAATCGCCAGAAATATTTTATGTCCCAAGGTAAATAACGCAAATCAGGGTATCCTAATAAGCGTAGCGAATTCTTATATTTTCGAATTAAAATTGAGCTTGGCATACCGTATTCTTTGATCTAAATAGTTATAAGTAATATGGTATTCTTCACATATGAAGCCGAGATGATGGGACGAAATGCCAACGTGGTCCCACATTTAATCCGACCGAACTGGTTAGCTGGTTATTTGCCATATATACGGATTTCTATTTGCACATTACAAACAATCAGAGGCTCTATTTAGACGCGTGCATTTGTATTCTATCCGCATGAGTACTTTCCACTGATCAACTCTCGAAATTCGCATCACACCCACGTGGGCTCACACCCATTCGCTTAAGCATAGCATGCACTTTTTAGTACAATCCGTCATCCGGACCTAACACTTTCGGAACACCTTTTAAATCCTCACTATAAACTTCATACCCATCCAACAAAAACGCGTACACAATTTTCAATATCCCTGGCTGCACAGTAACATACCAGATCTAAATCTGTGTTAAAATAAGGGTTTTTCTGCAATGTTTTTTTGCAGGTAATAGTCAAATCAACCAACATTTATCATTTGGTCAATACATTCGGCTGGTTCTGACCAATAGAAACATTTAAACAAAGTTATCACAATCTATGACCTCACCGTACAAGGCTTGTAGACGCTGCCCCGATTTCTGTTTGCTTGTGTGAACGCATTGCTCCTCTGGTTTCGGGCTCGATTTCCTAATAGTTGGCAATCACTATCCCCGAAAGTGTCGACACCGCCGAGTTTGTTTGGCGACGGGCATGGGATGGTTACATAAATATACGCATAAGGCGGATCACTTTCGGTACTTTGGAATAACTGCGCAACTTGCCAATGAACTGTTGGTTGACAGGTGGTCCCTTTGGAAAGGGCGCGATGTTTTGAGCGTCGTACCACTGCGAACGCTAATACTGAAATAAGACCAAAGTAATTTTATTAAAATCGAAAAGCACTGATTTGTTAACACTGGCTTCACTTACTGTTAGATTGTTATTGAATGACTGCCTGAAGAACACCGCATTTGGCGGTTAGTGGTAGGAGCTTTTACCTTCGACTATTGTACTCTGTACGTCCAATACTACAACCACTCAGAAATCGAATGATAGCGTGATGTATTAATTGAATTAGTAGATATTTCGGCATCATTTCGTGGTTTACACTGCAAAATGCATTATTATACTCAAGAAAACACGTGTGGGTTGTTCTCTGTCTGTTGTCAAGTGATGAGAGTATAGAAGGTAAAAAGCGGGCCACTGCATCTCCAGTAGAGCTCAAACTACGAGATGTGTTTTAAAATCGTAATTCGAATTGGTTTGGGACAGCATCATTTCAAGAATGACTTTCCCTTAATGCTTCAAGGCTACAGAAGTGCAAACGACAGGTCAGCATTTCTTGGACTCTTTTCTTGATACCGGTGTTATGCTACCGTTCTCAAAAATAGACTGGATTTATTATTGATATAGACAGCGTAGCTTTACTTTAGTAGGAACGTTGTGGCCTTACTAAAACGCCGTACTTTGCTTTAAACACAACCTTCAGATGGAGAAGGAAAACCTGTCCGCACGGATGTTGAGCGAAATTCAAGGACATAGATGTCAAAACAGCAATTTAGACAGCCAAGCTAGCTGTCACAGTACGTGGATACATCGGCTTCTGTAGAGGAAACTAATATTTACATGGACGTTTTCACGAGGTCTATCGATATTTCATGAAGAACACTGTCTGCACTGGCATCTACTTACATCAACTCAATTATAGTCCTCGCAGGAGCTACCCTGATACAATATGCTGACCACATCGTCCTGCGTTTAAATCAACGGAACTTCGATTGCTCGCTGAGGTTGCAATATCATCTGAATGGCCTTTATAGTTGGTCAAAATTTGATCATCTGTCTCTTAATGCATCCGGGTGTCAAAATACGCTATATTCGTGACGAGTAAGAGCTAGGTACCAAAAGCTCCCTACATATTGCCCCTAGCACCTTAATGACAGTGATGGATTGCACTCTGCTTTATCTGTGATGTACCTAACTATGGTACTTGAAGTTCCGCCGGGTGACCAACTGACAAACCTTACATACGTGGACGACATAGCCCTATTTGGGTCTGACTCAGGGGCTATGTAAGCAAACCGATTAAACTGACGTGTAAAGTTGCACGCCACGACATGATTTTTCATCTTCACAGTGCAAAGTGTTGTGTTGGGACATGAAATTAACTCGGATAATATCAAAAGCTCTAGGCTGCTTTTGCCATCCACACCCCTGAGGCTGACTGCTAAGGAGTCAGAAAGTGCCAAAACCAACAGGTGTGTAAGCAGTAAGTGGAGTGGATTTATCCAATAAGTGGTGGGCTGTCTTATCCTGCCAGTCGGAGGTGGGTTCGCGAACGGATCTGGGGCATAGCGAGAACAATGAATCACTTTTAATCACATAACATGTAGAGACATAAGCGTGATAACCACGTACAACGAACCAGCTGGAATCTCTAATGCAACACTTAAAATGACACTTTGATCTGTTAGATGACTAATATTCTCCTAGCATTTATATAGCCGTAATTATTGTCCCTTCTCGTAGTAAAAGTAGTATCAATCGCCCTCTGGTTTACTTGGCCTGACGAAGCTTTCGTGTCGTACGCAAAAAGTTAATCTCTAACTACACCATGAACACGTTTGTTCGGCTTGGTTTTCTTTTCTAAAAATAAATACCTTCATTTATTTTCCAAACGTTGAGCGTTTCGGACTAAACACCTTTGCGGGAGAGGAGGGTGTTGAGAAACGTAATCTAAGCTGCCGACGATCTACGTTGAGCTATTCTATCATAGGTGGCCTTGTGATCTTGTACAACCTGCGATCGAACACACCGACCTGTTGGGATATTTACCGTAACCCCATTAACAAGTTCGGAATGTTTATGTCATTAATGCCTATCAACCCATATGGCAACCGTGCTTGCACATGGACTGCACAATTCCATAGTTTGCAATCCGCCCAGTTAGCTAATTTCCATTCGCTTACGATACAGTAAAGACCATGAAAGGAGAACCGATGTTATTTTATTAGCTTGCTCCATATTGGGTGCAGTACCACATTGCACGTAGCCTGACGGCCAATTACGCTGCACATGACACTTGTGGGCGATCCCGATGACGTCAGCTTTCGTCGCTTGAGTGGTTCCTTTCTCTTGAACGTCGCGACACTAGCAATTAGCAGGCTACTCATGGTGCACCTCATGCGCTTACACAACTAAGACGCTAAAGTGAAGGTGGTTGACCGCACAGCGCTCTGGAATGCTTGTCATTAGGCGACAAACAAATATTTTGCATACTTAGATGGATCAGGGGCAGACATCTGACTCTTTGTGTTCGTGTATCTCACAGTATTTGTCCTCTCGCGACGATTAGTAACCAACGGTACCATGCAACTTCGATATTTCTGTAATATTGCTTAACCGAACGAGTAACAGAATGACGTTTCCTTTTCTGGGCCATTTCCCCTTCTTGAACGAGTGACACAAGAGTACGTAACAGCAAATGACCTTTCTTCATTAGCAGCCTGTAGTCCTAATTGCTAGGAATCATCAGTATACCCTGCAAAAGCATTTAGCCTGAACAGCATCGTTTATACGTGAATGACGAAACAATGGCTTAACGACGCATAACAGTGACAACATTAGTTCGAACGATCTCAAGTTGTCAATAAAATACGAACGATTTACAAATCTATATAATGCACTTGGCTGGCGTAATCCGTCCTCACATGATCTTTCATGTGCTGGCAGTGTTCAGACGTCACACGGGCTTCTTCCAGAAAGAGCAATCTCTACTCGATCTTGCTGTACACCTTACCCATTACCCTGAAGCATCTGGGAATGTCTACGAATCATAGCTAGCTTTACAAATGCATTTATAACGCTCCAGTTACCCTCAACTGGGTTCAGTGATAGAGAATATGGAACAAGGCGCAGGAGGCTGCCCGAACGGTACGACACATATTGTAATACGCTTTCCAGGTTTGTGTGGCATGGCGCGTTGTCGCAGTTCATGAGACAGCTTGTAGGCTTAAACATAGGCGGCCACATTACAATCCGCATTTAAAAAAAAAAAAATAAATTGTATATAATTGAAAAAAGAAAAACCCTAAAAAAGCAATATAAATACAAAAAAGCTTTTTTTTTGGAAATTAAAACGTTTTTTTAAAGGAAAAAAAAAAAGAAAAAGTATTCATGGGGACATTTTGTCAGGTAATAGTCAGATGAAGGACCATGATGGAGCTGTGGCGCGCAAAATCTGTCGCGTCAAGATACAAGTGGGGGGGTAAATTTGCCATGTAATGATCCATGAGCACAGGAGCCCAAACAAGGTTGAGTGCAATCAAAGGCCATTACGAAGCCGGGATGATCTGCACTCCACGAAAGCATTCTTCATAGTAAAATCAGTTGCAAAGGTTGGATGTAGGAGGCTGAGGACTGCGTCAGTGTGAAATGTATAGCTGTAACTTTATCTTGTGGCGAGTCACATCCGCCACGTTGCCGTGTTGTTAAGCGGACATTTGTGGCTTTTTATAGGGAGAACGCTTGCCAGGCGAAAACTCACCACGTCCTGGAACACTGTCATAGCTTCCGTTGAACTGTAGCGCTAGTCGGTTATGCATCGTATAGACCAATTTTACACTCTATTATTCGCAGTCGGTTGAAAGCCAAAATTCTTCCTTTGTTGGCCGAATGGCTTAGTAATGGTCCGGCAGTAGTCGTTGAAGCCGGTCAATGAGTTAAAAAGGTCGCAGAGTCGAATGACATTGATGCAGGTGGGTAAACACATTGTTAATAAAGCCGGCTTTTTCTATTATATTGTCCGGCCCAAAACCCGTGTCCAGCTTTCCATGGTGGACTAGTCATGGGGACGGTGAGTGCAGCTGTTTCTTGTGTCTGAAATTGTCCATAACAGGAAAAAACGCAACATTAAGAAACAATCTAGCCGGACCTCTTTGAAGACAACGCAGAAAGTGCTTGCCAACACCATCAGGCGATAGCTGCTCAGCAAACAATATCAAGAAAGTTAATTTGGACATCTAATTCATTGGTATTTACAGACATTTCACACATTTCAGGTAAACATACGTAAACAAATAAACAAATGCATGTCCTTGATGGCACAAGTGAAACACCATCGAAAGCTTGCTCAGTTACTACAACAAGCAACTCTCTGGTTGTGAAGGCACTAGGTGCATAGTGATAAAATGGGTGTGCTGTCTACTGGTGCCACTACTACGCTGGTGCAGAAAGAAGTCTGAGCGTCGTCTAAAGTGAAGACTGCTGCAAACTTAGAAACTGCTTCTGGCAGTATGATGCCGCTTAGCTGCGAAAGCTTTGTAATAAAGACTTCCGAGTTTGATGGAAACCAGTCATTAGGCTATAATAGCTTTTGTCAGGAATGTTTTTTTATAGATTGCGGTAGCAACCGGCACAAATCGAACGGGGTTAGCGCAAAGCTGGCTGTTGTTCTCAATTGCTAGAAAGCAAGCCACTAGTCATTTCATCGGGGTATTGTTGATTGCTTTTTACCTGCGTTGAAGCCATCTTCTAATGTAGTAAATGATTACAATTCGATTGCGATCTTGGTGTTTGGCCAATATTTACGCTCAGCCAAAAGTTCTGAGTTCCATTGATCTTCCCTGCAACCTTAGACAAACAGGTCCCGCCTCTATGTTTCATCTAACTCCTGCCGACACATTCGACAAACCAATTTGCGCCATTAGACTGTTCGTAATTAAACTTGCTGGGGTACGTCAGTACGTGAGCCAAGCCGCTGCTAGTTTTAGATGTAATTAATGAAATACCCTGTACCGGAGGAAGGGGACATCAAAATAGTGTACTGCATCTACCATGACGGTATGCGACCCGTGTTAAAACAACGCAGTGCCTCCTTGACTTGGAACAAAATTGCGGTAGTCGTATTTCTACGTTTGCCTTCACGACAGACTGTCGCCTTATAACCACATACAAGCACTTTCCAACCTGTATTTCGACTTTGTAGGATATTTTGTCTTTTAACCGCAAGCCTGTCATAACGCTTTGGCACTACCGCACACACGATCATTCGCAGCCATGCACCAGTTACCTGGACACAATGCTGTCGAATGCACGAGTGTTAGTAGGTCGTCCAAAATCTTGGACTGCGCCACGCTAAACTAACCATTAGATCGCTGATGGGGTGACACAATACCTTGTTCGCAGCCCATCCCCATTGGTGTTGTTCGTAAAGCGTGCCTGGTAGTTCATTTACACCCAGTGAATCCTCCACCCAGTCCCACTACATGCTTGGACAACCTGGTGTCCATAAATGGCGTGGAAATAGCTTCAGTGTGGGCACTAGTAGCTGAATGGAGTCTAGAACGCCCACGCGTCTACACTACAGACCACAAACTCATACGCTGGCAAGGGTTGTTATTCCTACCGTCATCGGCTGAGTAGGGCTCACTCAATTCGAAGGACACAATGCGCGCATGTGCAATTCAAATGAGTTAAGGAATATGTCCTATAAGTTTGTGGATGCAAACCAAAGCCTCCTGTGACACTTCAATCTCACTATGAATACAAACCATCGGGAAAAGTTGTAGGGTGGTTTTGAACGGAAAATTAGGATTTTATTCACTTCCTCTAGATCCGAAATAAATGATGAAGGTTAAGCTGTGCTCACACTGTCTTCTCTAATGTTTGCGGAAAATCTCGCTGTTGCACAAAAGCTCAATGAGAGAGCACACGTTGCCCCGTCCGTAGTCCACATAAAGGATCTAAATTCGATGGTAAATTTCTTAGCAAAATGCTACCTTATGACGTAAGTCCTTCAATTGTGCTGTCCGAGGTGGTACAGCTAAGCCCGTCTTCATGTTACGTGTCATTAGGTACTGAAAAGCAAAACATTGGGATGAAGGCACAAATCGTCCGGGCTTTGTTTGCTTTCGCCAATAAAGCAAAATACTTGATAATATTGATAGAACTTCTAAGTAACGTTCTATTTCACGTGCTACTTCGCGAACTATAGTGGAGAGGGCCGTGACAGCCGAAGAAGAAAGTTTTATAACAGTGAAATGTATTTGTCCTCAGTGCCATATTTGTGCACGGAGTTCCGGAGGCTGGGTGACTTGTCGAGTTCGAAACCGTGAATCATGACCAGTCTCATTGGCGCTAGATTGAAGCTAACCTTTTCTTGAAAACTTCATAGTGTAGTTAATCTCGGAGGTATATAAAGCAGCCAGTCACATATTTTATTTTCTTTGGATCATATTGGCGTTACCCCAATCCAGGCGGATATAAAATGAGTTTGGGGTGAGGGTATGCCGATCGCATCAGGATGGTTACCGATCTCTGGCCCAAACTGTTAAGCAAAACATCCGACAGGAGAAATAAACTAGAAACATGTCTCGGAAACCGTACGATTAATGCTACTCAGCTTACTGAGGAAAGAGGTGGGCTCACCATAGTTCACTCCAAAAATAGGTAAGCTCTGATTTAACAGCGGAATGCATGCATCTTCAACAAATGTATTCATTACTGCCCCACCACAGACAAATCGGGGGTCTGCCACACCGTCGGTGAAGCAGCCTACACTAGACATAAGTCCCATGAGTCACCTCTGAAATCAGTAACAATATTCTGCACGTACCCCGACAAACAAAGTCCCCTGAACAAGATTACTGAACTTGGACTAGGTAAAACATCATATGCCAACAAAAGTATTTTCCTATCAAATTCGTAAATGCACTCAAAACCTTTTGGCAACAAATTCGGCGTAAACGTTCCTCCACTTGTTTCATGAAATCGCAAAGATAAGGGATGCTAGGTTCTTGTATATTACCGCGAAGCCTTGCAACGCTAACCAGTCAACAATTCGAAATAAATGACAGAAAGCTCAAGCTGCAGCTACGTGCAACTGAGAATCAGAGTCATGCCTTAATTGGAAGTCTTTTAGCGCCCCCCAAGAGCCAAAAAATATATTTATTCTAGTCTGACACGGTTAGAAAGTGTGTTACAACGACCATCCATCCAAGGTGGTAATGTTTAGGATCTGAAAGCTGCCGCAACTCCCAACGGACAGTTCAAGGCTAGCCAGCATTGGTTTGTTGGATGCATTCTACTCTTTGGTCTTTTATAGTCTTCTTCCCCGGTTTAGAACGTTAAATAAACCGTTCATGATTGATGTATTGCTAACCAATGAAGCGCTGCTAATCGATGATCCGTGGATCACGTCTGCATAATTTCTACTATTTGTATTGTGTAGTTTCCAGAGATACACAACGATTTGTTTTCAAAGAGCAGAAATGAACCACAGTTCAACGGAATAAGTTGTATTCAGCTATTTCAAATACTCTCATCAGCTGTTTACATCCAAGTTTTGGAATGGCTGAGCTGCATACGAAGACATCTAAAGTGCAGTTGATTGGCGAAGTTCAAAGTGGTCTTGTTTTGTAGCATTCCACCTCCAAATATACCAACATAAATTGTTGGGGAAGCCACCTGGACGTTTTCAAATGATGGTTCAAGTAAACATATCTGGACGGGGTTGGTTTGAACCTGCACTGACCTGGCCAATTCCGGGTCGGAAATTATGCATTTTATTTCTGCAAGAGCCCTATCATTCATCCAGAGCAGAAAGCAATAACATATGGCCGGACGAGAAGCAGTTTAGATTACATAGTTTGCAGACCTTAATCCTGACAACTACAGCAACTAATCCTTTATCCGTAATCACCATAACCGTTATCCAAAAGACGAATAAGTACACTGGCATTGTCTACATTATATAGGCATTGTGCCAATTAAATGCTACGGTACAAACATGAGCACAGCCTCCGGATGTGAAGTGTGAAGTTCCAATACTCATTCCATTTAACAACACATAACCAGCCTAGCATGCAGCCAAAGCTCTACGGCTACAATGTGTTCCAATATTCGGACGCGGCACAAGCGTGTGCCACCCATCGGTCACATTCTACCAACCGCCAGTGTTTACACACGCCAATTTTGGCGACCGTTTTGAGAAAGTTGATATGATTTTGCACCGAAGGTTCCAAAGGATTTGACTGTTGTTACCTGAAAGGACTGCAAGTAGCAGTTACGAGACTACCCGTGCCATAAAGCTGAATTTGTCAAAGGTGCTTGAATGGATAGCAGGTTCCTAATGTGTAGAAGTATGGTAACATTACAGCGATTTTTTACGGTGATGACCGTTCGGACCTCGCCAAAGATAGCCTAATGATTCGCCTTGCAGTGGTCTTAATCTTGACATGGTGCTTCTTTGATGAAGCAATAATAGGCTATTCGGAGTGGTCTAAAATTTTGCTGCCGCCGCAACATGCTTCTGGCAACCTTGATCATGCACTCACAATCTGCTAATTGAGCGTGGCAGTAAGATTGAAACAATGGATGGTGGAAACCTATCCGATTTGCCCAAATGTTAATCTTTTTGATACATTTTCTCTTGCCAAGTACTTGTAAAATATTTCCTGCTAATCCCGTTCTTAATACGGGTTTAAGCGGAATTTCTATTAATCGACCTAAGTGGCATCTTGGCATCATCACCGAGCGTCAAGTCTTAATCCCCACATTCAGACAAAAAAGATCTTCCAAACAAACTTGTTTATTTTCTCGATGTTTACACTAGCTTTCAATGATCTCAACAAGTTCATCAAATATTATGTACAATTGTTCAACCCGCAAATACTTTTTACAAATTTCACAGCGCACTGTTGTCATTGTAAGAAAAATATACATCCTTACACAGGTCCTGACACTCATCTGGTGAAGTTCTCATCAAGGAATGTGTCATACGGACAGTTGATCGCTGAATGGTCAATTTAAGCTGAAAGGAATTTATCTAAGCAAAAGTTTTATTTATTGGTAACCGAATAAATTACTCCAAGGAATGTCATTATTTTAAGCCAAGCAAATTACTTAAAATGAAGTTCGGTAGTTATGATTGATATAAGCGTTTAACTTTATATTTGTACCGTTAACATAAGGATTCCTATTTTTATCTTCCCTTACCTAAGTTAGAGCCTAAGAATATAATAGAACCATAAAATCTGTGTAAAATGCTAAGGGTTTTATTCCATGAAAAGCTATTTAGTGTATCCTCCCTAGTTAACTATCAGCTAAACGGCCAGAATTTACAAATAGAAACACTTGGGTTACGACGGTCGAAACAACACTTACTGCTCATACGTAAATTACTAGATGCACTATAATATGTCCACATAAAACGCAGCAAAACCTATATTCTACTACATTACTACAGGAGCTGTACTTCAGCCCATTAGCTAATAAGGTACTTTTAGTAATTTTGTATTTATTGAAAAATTTGTGTTTTGGGTCCTCAGAAGACCAAACATTTTACACGGTATTTGGATGTGGAACTTAGATCCAATCTGTACTTTAGATATGATACTGGGACGACGTCCAGTAAAACAGCCGCTTTGAACAATAAGAATACGTATCCACGTATTACGCATAATTATAACATTACATGAAATGACTTTTGTGTTATCACATGGTTCAAAGCACTAATTGCAGTGGCTTATGTTGCCTTGCCCGCCATATGTTTTAAGCTTGCTTTTGCATGCTTCACGCTGACAGCTCCGCCCTTTGTGCTTTTGCTACAATAATTGACGCATCTGGTCGTGTAGCACCGTGATAACCACCCTTGGTAATGTACGTAACCTCTCCATCCTACCTACTTGCGTTTGATAGTTATCTGCAAATAAACTGTGGGAATTGCTCATCTGGAATTCTTCGCTGAACTTACACTGTGTTGTTGGATAAATGTGCACGGAATCCATGCATTCACTAATGCCATAACAATGTAACGAGTAAACAGGGAACAGTACCTTTTCTTTCTAAGTATGAAAACAACATAGTTTGAAACAAGCCACCCATGTTGGTCCAAATCACTTATATGCGCATCGTAGTTAGACAGAATTAGGCACATCCAGCTTGCCCTTTTGTTTCTGGTCCTTAACTCGTCACTTGACATCATGAAAATGCTCAATGGTATCGTGCTTTGCGGTAAATGCTACAATGTTATTTTCTAGCCACCGCACGAGAAACCCTCTGACGTTCCATCGTAGACGTATTTGCGGGCACAACTAGCTACGTTTAGCACCTATTTGGACGACTTTAAGTGGGCATGTTTTCCTAGTCCTGTTTTCTTATATGTATCGGTGGGTACGAATAATTGATCTGCCTGTTCAAAGGAACTGTTTTCCAAATAGAGAGAATAACTGTATGGTCTAGAAATATATTGTACAACAGTTAACTCCACGCAAATCTATTGCATTAGGTCCAATGCAACAATACAAAAAACTTGTCGGTATACATCGCTGTTATTCATGGTCAAATATTTGTACCCATATAGAATGACTTTTCATTTTATGAGTCGTTTTAGGCTGTTGCACTCAAACTATTTTACTAGCTTTCATCAACTTGTATGTTACTTGAAAGTAGCCAGATTTGTGGGCATTATAATTCAGAAGTACAAACAATGGCTTCATCTTAGATATTCGATAGCCTCGTTGCTGTCCTCATTCGAATTGCTCAGGAAGTGAATGTTACTCATCAAGTTTGGAGGGCGGTTTCGAGACGTCGTATTCCTGATGATAGGTAAAAGTAGATCAGCATCGCTTTGATATTCTGTGTCAGACGAGACCTTATGATATATAGTTAAAAGTGAAATCCCCATAAATATCCTCCAGTCGTCAGCCGCGGTTTTAATTCATGTTCGTTTCTAAAGTCAGTTGAATAACCCACGCTCTATGTAGTCATTATAAATTATACTTTTGGCGAAAAGAACTCTTCAAAACGTTGCACTGGGGCAATTGGTCTAATGATTTTCTCCCATTAATAACCTTTTAGAGCGCTGGCGCTTCCATTCGGTACGTAATTCTTTGGGACGGGCAAAGGTTTCTGCTTTGTCCAGAACGACAAATTACAGTAACGTTTGATGAAGTTCTAGCAGCGAGCACAGAAATTGCTGATTGCTGATATACTTCTGCTTCCGTATTATTTCCATCAATAAAACAGCGTCACCTGCCATGTCATCTCCAACCATTTAGAATTCCCAATCAATCTGTATATGTCGAATGCAACTGCTAGATTATCATCAACTTCAACTTCTTCTGACAATTCGCTGGTAATTGGTGGTAGCAAACATATAGTGGTAATAGAGTATTCTTCCTAGCACAGTCCAATAATCGCTTCCAATTCTATCAGGGTAATACAGTTTCACTATGAAAATGGATAACATAATAGTCACATTAGAGCAATCAAAATTCCTACATCCTCCCAATGTTCTACTTGCAAAGCAGTGGGAAATGTGTCAGTATTATGCTTGAGGTCGTTTGACTGTTCTATTTCTCAAAGAAAAGGACGGTCTCCCAGCTTGTGCAAACTAATACAACATGCCTATAAAATTTCTCAAATTATTGCACTCTTAACCTAAAGCCATTAAATCATACCAATCAGGATCCTCAGCAAAAAAAACCTTAATCCGATATGCACATAAATTGCGTCCACGAGGTCAACAATGAGTTAGTCTTCCGCTGAACTCAAACGGAAATTTCGTTGGCTCAATCAAACTAACCGTATTTATGGCCGCGCAAACGCATCGCGCAAAAACGTGAAAGATGGGAGAGTTAATGAAATGGCTCCAAATACCAAAGCTTAGGATCTGAAGGTTACACGAAGTCATCACAGAAGCATCATCAAGAGAAGTGAATTATCTCAACATTGGCATTTTATAGCGATCATGGCTAAGCTACATACAAAAGCTACATACATGGCTAAGCTACATACATACATAAGTCATAGTAAGTGTGCAGTCGTTCTCTGAAGCGAATAGAGGCAAAATACAAATCTAACAACGTTTTGAACTGTTGCACAAATGCCTCCACCGCATGTTCAGGCAAACGTTTCCAAAGGTTTACCACTCTGCGTTCGAAGCATATTGGTGGGGAACACGTTTCACATCCGGCACGACAAGTTTGTATCTGTGTCCGCGTGTGCTGCATGGCCCTCGTAAGTGCAGTATTGGCCTTAGCATTGGGAACTCACCAAGATGTAGAATTCGGTAGGTCATAATGAGGTCGACTCGTACCCGACGGTAGGACAAAGTGTAGAGCCCTAGTTTCTCGCATCGGTCTTCATACCCAAAGCCACGTAAACTCGGGATGAGCCTGGTAGCAACGTGTTGGACCCGTTCGATCTTTTGTGCCTCGCCTCGGGTAATCGGAAAGTAGGCGAGCGAACCGTACTCTAGCATTGGTCTGATGATGGAAGAGAAGAGGCGAGTGGCAACCTCTTCAGACCATGTTCCGAAGCTACGTTTGAGCGCCCAAAGCATGCGCAGTTCGTTACGAAATAGCCTGTTCGTGTTGTCCACGGACTTCAAATCTTAGCGTGAGAGTACACCTAGGTCATTCACGGAGGGTGTGGGATATAGCGTTCGGCCGTCAAGGGTATAGGTTCGGCCGTAAGCCCCCTTATCCAGGCTCATAAATACGGACTTGGCTTGGTTGACCAGAAGAAGAACTTCTGCAGACAATGTGGATAGGCGGTTGAGGTCTTGCTGAAGTAGGCCACAATCATCGGGAGCGTCGATTTCTCTCCAAATCTTCATGTAGACCGCAAACAAGACACAAGGCGACCGGAGAAGCAACGGTAGATCGTTGATGTGGATGTGGAACAGAGTGGGCCCCAGCACAGTGCCTTGAGGCACGCCTATTGTACAGGGGTACCAGTAAGTTAGATGATTGTGGACCTGTACCCTCTACTTTCGTCCAACAAGAAAGTCGCGGATGCACCGGTTCCGTGAGCCACCGACAAGGCACATTATGAGTTTATGAAGGAGTATCTCATAGCTGAACTTGTCGAACGCTTTACTGAAATCGATGGATACCACGTCGACGGACTTCCCCTTGTTTATTGCCTTCAACCACTCATGACTCTTCACAAGCAGGTTCATAATACATGAGCGAACTTGCATAAAACCGTGCTGTGCGGGTGTCAGGACCTCCTTTGACTGTAGCAACTGCAGCAATCCTTTCTTCACGATTTTCTCAGCAACCTTTGACAATATGGGTGTCAGACAAATTGGCCTGTAATTTTCTACTTTGCTAGGGTCGCCGCCTTTCGGAATAGTCTTCACTAACGAACATTTCCAGTCAACCGGCAACAAACCTTCGGACAGCGACCTGTTGAAAAGTTCAGTCACGATAGGATGGAGGATTGTTGAATGTGACTTGAGTACCAGTGGGTGAAGCCCATCAGGTCCGGCAGGTTTGGTGCCGTCAAGGTTGGAAATTAGTTGAGCTACCTCTTCAACGCCGCAATGCAGACTATCGAGTTCAGTAAAAGCGGTACACGTCGAACTCGGAACAGACACCTGGTTATTCGCAAATACAGAAGCAAAGTGTGCCGCCAACACGCACGCACGCTCAATGCTGGAGGTTAGGGGCTGTCCATCAGTGCCATCCAAGGCTGGCAAATCACGTGCCGGCTTCAGGCGTCGCTTTACGTATGCAAACATCCTCTTGGGGGCGGTCGTCGCGTCTACTGCGAGTTGCTCTTCACAATGTGCGGTGTTTATTCTTTTTTGCACTGTTGCAGAGGTTCCGCTGGATTGTATACCATTTGTAATCATTGGCAGAGCCAGAGAGGTGGAATTTTTCCCACAGTCTGCGCCGCCTCCGTGCCAGGTTTCTGTACTAGTTGTCAAACCAATGAGGCTTAATCTGTCCAACCTTTCGACATTTCAATGGCACAAATTGGGAACACAATGATGTTAATCTCTCTTTTATAAATATCCAAAAATATTCCACAGATGCAGCTTGTGACAGAGACCAATCCATTTGGCTCGCGGCTCTAGCTAGACCATCAAAGTCCTTTTTCCAGTAGTTGGGAGCTGGTTGCAGCGGATGTGAATACGGCAAAGATTATTACATATCAGCCATCAGTACTGTGTGGTAGCTCGTAGCCAGGGACACCAGGATCCTAACGTCATGCACTCGTTGTTCGTAGCTCGTTAACATCAGGTGGAGATAGGACGGGATTGAACATGTTGATATGCTAATTGGCTGGCATATGTGTTGCGATGCACCAGTTTCAAGTACCAAATCCACGAACTTTGCTTCAACCTCACTATGTCCATGCATCAAATGCACATCAAGCCATCGTATTCGAGGACAGTTTAAATCGCCCATAAGTAGAAAGTGTGGACGACTCATGTGGGTCCGAAGATGGGGCATCCAATCCAAACCACGACTCAGGGGACTGCGAAAAACTGCGCCCACAAGCAGTTCTCCTCGCCTGAGGCGGATAGAGCACCACAATAGCTCACACAGACCACCGTCACTTCGGTAGGTGTTCACAAGTCTCCCACGCAGGGAAGACCGTATGTAAAGTAAGACAATACCGTGGGCATTCTGTAGTCTAACGCATCGGAAACACGAGTAACCGTTGAGTTCAAGTTCTTGGGTGGATAACTCTGCATGCAGCCATGTCTCTGCGAGTCCCACTACGTCTGGCCGCTCAGACGCAACGAAATAACAAAGCTCATCACGCTTATTCATAATACCGCAAACGTTTGTGAAGGCTACTCGCAGGCCACAGCAGGAGCCGCCGGGCGTGCTTGAAGTGTGAGCAGCCTGTTTATCCTGATTCGCGGATTGTTGGAAACCACCCGAAAATTTACGATACGAAGATTTGTTTCCCCCTCACCAGTGCGTCATTTCAACTCAATGATGGCAGACTTGAGCCGCTCCCTGTCTACTGGGTCCAGGTCGGGACGAACATGGACCTACAAACCTTTAAACCTACTTAGGCGGAACATGATCAGTCTTGGACTGGCTTCGTCCACAAAAGTTATTCTCATAGGCCGATTTTGTTGATCAGCTTGCTTTCCAAGACGGGTAATCTGCCTCACTTTTACCGAGTCCTCACCAGCGTCGAGGAGTCTACCAATTAGACCCTGGGAAAATGCGACATCGTGATCTTAGAGCACTTGGGGTGATGGATCACTGGACTCCGGTGCGTGAAAGATCACGAGATTATAACGCCTCTGCTCGGACAAGGTTGGCCTTGCAGGGCAAAGTATACTACCAGCCTCAAGTGGTTTGGCTAACTGTTGACTTACAAAACGTAAACGCCCAACGTTCCTTCGTACTTCCGTCCTCTGTGTTTTCCACTGGTCTTCAGCACTCAGACTTTCACCTGCTGGGACATCAGTGTCCGTTGGACACAACAAAGGTAAGCAATTGTGCCAGGTGCAACTGGGCTTCGCACAACGGTTTGACTTCGTGTCGGTGAGTTTGCACGGGTAGAGGAGGACCACTGAGCCGAAACCTGAAGGCTCTTTGCGCTAGGTTGTTGGGTCAAACACGCGGAGCTGTTCGCAACGAAACGCTGAGGTCTACACATCGCCTTTACTCTTTCTGGCTGTATCCTATTTCGACAATTTTCACATATAGTTTGGAGGAAATCGTATTGGATCTCGCGAAGAAAATGAAAATGCTCAACTGATAATCCAACACATGAAATGTGGTATTTAGCATAGCACAAACCACCGGTTAAGGCCTTGGCACGGTATCAGTCTAGTTTGGAACAAGTACCACAGGATGACTGCTTCGGCATTGTGAATAATCCGAAAACAAAATGGAGGCCACATGACCGAGAAAGTGGCGCGTTGCAGGTCCGTCAAAAATCCCCGCAAAAACGCGCCAGGAACCCCGGCATAATGGCTGTGGAAAGCGAGGTTCAATTCCTCCCCACAACGCAGCAGAGCTCAGCCACTCCGAGATGCGTCCCAACTGCGCACCTTTCGACAATGCTCATTCGCAAACTACCCCCAATTCGTGGTGACTGTTTTCCCCAACTTAATAACCCATAGCACTGGCTGTGATCGCCCTTTGTCGGTCGTAAAAGAGCCTACAGAGGACCACTTGTCTTTTCTTTCTCTTCGCCTCAGTTGGGAGTCAGTCGGGTCGCGTGATTGCGTGTGCATCGTTAGCTGGCCAGTCTTCGCCTCTAAGTCATTAGCGCGCATCTATCGCAAACCCTCTCTCGTCTGCGTCCGTCCGAAGCTCAGCGTCTATCCGAACACGTGCGGCTAGGATCGTTCGCAAGCTCGCTCAATTATCCGCCTCACCGGTTAAGTCAGCGTCATCAGGACAGCGCAATTCCGTTCGAGTGGTCAGCGTAGCAAGCAATTATCGTAGGCGTGCCAGCGACCCTCTTATCAGGCAATTACGCAATCCATATCGAGAGGCGGCGTTCCCTCAATTATAACAGTGGCGACAGAGTTGGCGAACCATGATTGACGAATACGCAGATTTAAAACTGATGCTGCAGCAACAGCTTAAATTGATGTCCGTGCTAACCGAGAAGCTTTCCAGTTCTTCCCTTCATGCAGGTCCGAGCGCCAATTCTCAGTCAATGGACCATGTGGTTAGCGGCATCAACGAATTCCTGTACGACGCCAAGGCCGGGGTAACGTTCGAATCCTGGTACAAACGGTTCGAGGACCTGCTTACCGTTGACTTGGCGTGCCAGGACGACGCGTGGAAGGTCCGCCTGCTTCTGCGCAAACTTGGTACCCTCGAACACCAGCGCTACACCAATTTCATCTTGCCGAGGAACCCACGCGACGTTACCTTTGACGACACGGTCCGAACGTTGTCACAGATTTTTGGCGAGCAGTCCTCTCTGTTCAGTGCTCGTTACCAATGTCTGCAGCTGGCCAAACGTGATGCCGATGACTTCATCACGTACGCGGGCGTGGTCAACCGTGAATGCCAACGTTTTCAACTTGGCTCGCTCACCGAGGACCAATTCAAATGCCTGGTCTTCGTCTCTGGCCTCCAGCCTCCACACGATGCCGGTATCCGGACGCGCCTCCTGTCCAAGCTACAACAGGATAGCCCAGTTACACTCCAGAACCTGGCCGAGGAGTGTCAAACGCTGCTCAACCTGAAGCACGATTCTGCAATGATCCAGAAAGCCGCCGCACCTGGTATGGTCCAGGCAGTCACAGCACCTAGAGCGCAATCGTCCGCGCGCCCCACCCAATCCGACCGAGCGAAGTCCCCACCCTACGCATGCCGATTCTGTGTTGCCTGGCATTTCCACCGCGACTGCAATTTCCGCCAGCATCGTTGTCAACGTTGTGGCAGGGTGGGGCACCGCGATGGTTACTGCCATCCTCCATCTCCCAAGGGGGCCAAAACTGGGCTGGCCCCCACTCGCGATCCAAAGAAGAGGTCCCGACCCAGACGCACACCCAAACCTGGTCCGGTTGGCAGCTCCCTGAGCCTGCTGGCCACGTTCCAAATCAACGCTGCGGATCGGAGAAAGTTCGTTAACGTCTTGATCAATGGTCAGTCGGTCCGATTGCAGTTGGACACTGCGTCGGACATCACAATCATCTCCGAGGATCTCTGGCGATCCCTTGGCAAGCCACCTTTCGAACCGACCTCCCAATCTGCCACCAGCGCCTGTGGTGGTCGCGTGCAGCTAACTGGGCAGCTGCACTGCTCCGTCTCCTTCGGGGGCGCCACATTCAACGCGGCCTGTTACATCACAAGGGCGAAGCTCAACGTGCTTGGTCTCGACTGGCTCGAAACCCTTGGCTTGGCCGATCTTCCTCTTCGGACCATCTGCAACGTGGTACATTCCCCGACAGTACCAAACGACCGAACCGACGAAGCCAGTCAATCCGACCCTGTGTCCCAGGATTGTCAACAAGCCTCAAAGATGCCACCACACCAATCACCAGTTCCTTGGCAGCCGCTAGCAAAACCGTGGTCTCGAGTGCACATCGATTATGCTGGTCCCATCGATGGCATTTCCTATCTGGTCGTGGTCGACGCCTATTCCAAATGGCCAGAAGTGGTCGCTGTCAACCCGCCAACCGCATCCGCCACTCTGACTTGTCTCCAACGTATCTTCAGTCAACATGGCCTCCTCGAGGTCTTGGTGTCCGACAATGGTACCCAGTTCTCGTCTTCTATCTTCGAAGACTTTTGCCGCCGACACTGCATCGAATACTTCCGCTCCCCGCC
>OX104063.1:4429365-4541387 GCA_944474145.2 Dicrocoelium dendriticum | reverse complement strand
CATCGGCCTGGGTACACTCATTCAATCGGGCTCGATCAGGTCTACCCATTTCGCGAACGCTCTCGAGGCTACTATTAACGGATCAACGTCTAACGCCGGTTTTCATTTCGGGCTGTGTTTTAGCCTTGTCGTTCGCCTACGAGTGCACCACTTTTCTACCTTCATCAAGGTTTTTGGAATTAACGGAAAGCTTATTGCTAGCTCTACTTCAGGAGACCTAAACCAACCCTGTCAGTAGCTGGATAAGGCGACTAGAAGCAATTCCATTTTCGTACACTACCTTGGTTGACCAAGAGCTCTCACGCTGCATTGTGAATCGCGTTCTATCGAACGCACACAAATCTCTTTGTTTGGCCGGATTTGTACGTGTGCGCCTGTTGGAACTTGCGGCATAACGTGACACACGGAGTTGACCTCAGGGATACCTGTGCACGGAGCGGTCGATCACTGCAGGACAATCTACCCTTGGCGGAATTTGGACAACTGAGCACTCTTACATCCGGTTGGTTTGTATCATTGGTTGTATCTGAAACAGTGGCCTGTCTGTTGACTTGAATAGGTAAATCACTGGACCTTAGCGACCTTTGTTACTCCAGAATTCACGCTTGGTTATAGCATATACTATAGATAGCTTTGATCTTCTCATTTACAAGATTGATGACTGCCATTAACACTCGTGCAATGAGGAAAAAGCGTGTGGAAAACCGAATAATCACGGTAAATAATGCTGCCGTCACGAGTGTCGAGGAACCTGTGCCCTGTTGCACACATTCCGAGGCTGGGATACAAGAGCAGGTAAATAAGTCCAAAGAACAAATCACAGAAAGTTCAGTTAGTGTTGTCGACCTTATATCTTCACTGTCAGCCAAAATAAAGACGTTGGAAAAACAGTTAGAGGAACAAAATGAGAAACTAAAGTTGTTTGACTCATTCGGAGATCTCCTAATGTCAGTTTCATACATAATTCAGTCTCCGGCTAATCCAGAGCAAAAGCACAAAATTGGAGCCTTAAACTTCCTAAATGCAATCGCCTCTGAGGTTAATCAAAGATGCAGAAGGGGAAAAAACGTCATCGCCCTCAACATAGCTGACAATATCGCAATTGACACCATTAGACGCTCTGTTTCGAGAGCGTGCAACATCGCTGAAACCGATATTAGTTGTAGAAGACTGAGGAAAAAATCTTTGCGTTTTCCTTGTCCGACTCTGTTTAGCTTCCGTAATGAAAGTCTCGCAAATTCGTTTATCAAAAGTCAAAATACTTTAAGATCTGTCCCGAAATTTTGCAAAGTTATTCTATTTGTAGACAGGTCACCTTTGCAACGTGAGCTTCAACGCATGAGTGCAACTAATGTCTCGCCTGAGCCGAAGCAGAGTCATCCTCCCTGCGCGCTTCCTGGATTGCAAAGAAGGAGATCATTCAACAGTGTTTGGTTCTCCCCTTCTAAAAAGGCAGCTAATGTTAGCAAGGCCACTCTCCACACGAACGATGCTAAGACTGGCGACAACGTAGCGGAAATTGAGATGCTCACGCCTCCACACCACATTAGTCTTGTGGACATAGGAAATAGTGTAGCTTCACTTGATGCACCACGTTCTGACAAACCAGTAGGGATTGGGATAAATCCCCACACCACTATTGAAACAGATACAAGTCCAAAAACATCAAATGGGACTGTCGATAGCTCCAGTGAAGGTACGTTACGGCCCATTGACATTATGACTACACATAGCAGCAGTGGTCATGGTTCGCGTCCTAAGCGTCTTAGATCAAACAGGGGCCTTCGTGCTGGAGAGGTGACTCCCCGTGTCCCAATGACAGTCGTGAATTATAATGCAGCTGCACAGAGTGGCAAGCCAAAATTCCCCATTGTTCCTGCGATGAGCCAAGGCTGTTCTCCTGGCAGGCCTGTACATGGCTTTGCTGAATCACAGACCACTTATTTATGCCCCTATCCATACTCTATTCCGCCTCCTCCTCTCACAATGCCTTCTGTGAGCCCTTCGGCAATGACACCCTATCCAATTAAGCTCAATCGCCCCGACTTACCACAGCATTCTTTTTGCATTCCCCCACCCATTCCCCCACCCCCCCTAATCCCGATAGGACTGGCGAATCTCACGGTAAGGGATTTGCTGCGGAAGGCTTTAGAACTAATGTGATTGCAAGAATAAATACTGGACGGAGTGATAAACAACGCCAGGAGTTTTTAAAACTGGTGATAATTAATATCCGTTCTCTGTTGAATAAACTTCATTTACTCCGCACCTTCATAAGTCTGAATAAACCAGATATGATTTTACTCACTGAAACCTGGTGTCATGATTCTATGCCCAGCCAGCTGCTTTCTATCGAAGGTTATAAGCTTATTAGAAGTGATCGAAAACAAGGCAGAGGAGGTGGTTGCATAATTTACTACTCACAGAACCTCACTGTGTCTGAATTCACACTTCCACTTATATGCCCCACTATCGATTCCGCTTGGTTACTCTTGTCCTTTGGTACTAAGCGAATTCTTGTAGGCTGTATATACCGCTCACCCGGGACCAGCCTCAGTGATGAGAACCAGTTGGTTGACATCTTCAATTACATATCGGACCTTGGTTCCTTCGATAAAGTTGTAGGTGGAGATTTCAACCTACCAGATATCTGTTGGTCAAACTTAGTAACAAACGCGAAACATGCAGAGTTCATAACCTCCGTCATCACTGGGGGTTGGGAGCAACATGTTCTCGTGGCTACCAGGGGAAAAATATATTAGACCTACTTTTTACCTCAGGCACCTCCCAGATAGCTACTGATGTAATTGACGGTCTCCCTGGATGTGATCACAAAATAGTCAGATTTAAACTTATAGCTGAGTCGTCGCATGTGAGGTTTGCGATGGTTCCACACTTCCTGCGAAATATTAATTGGGTAGATTTCTCAGCTTTGCTTAGGGTCCAAAATTGGGACCATTTCTTTCTTTCGTCTGATATTAAGGGAGCCTCCGATATCTTCTATGACAATGTGGCTATGTGCTTAAGCATACTTGCCTCCTGTGATAACACGAGAGTCTCTTCTAAATACGCTAATAATGCAAAGGACAAGCGGAAAATTCGAGTGCTAACTCGAACATTTGAACGTACTCATGACTTTAGTGTATTATTGAGACTCCAACGCCTTATAATTGAGATGGACATGAAACATCGAACTCGTCTCATGCAGGAAGAACGACGGGCTGTAAATAGTAGTAATACAAGTCAACTGGTGACTGCATTACTGAGGAAAAGGAGAGGTGGCAAAACTGACCTACCCTCCCACATCGTCATGCCTGAAGGTGATTGCATTGATTCCCCAATCGCCATGGCGGAAGCCTTTAACTCATACTTTGCTAGATCCTTTAATGTTGAAAAAGAAACCCTGGATTTGTCAACCTCATTTCACTTCTCTGAACAAGTCCCAGCGATCGAGCTTAGTGTTGCTACGATAAAACGTATGCTTACTTGTCTACGACCATCCTACAGACCTGGCCCCGATGGGATCTCTTCTGCTTTAATCAAACACGGTGGAGATGATATCCCTCTTATAGTATTAAATATCTTCTCTTTGTCTCTCCAGTCTGGTCAATACCCCGAACGTTGGAAAACGGCTACGGTCATACCGAGACATAAGTCCGGGTCGAAAACTGACATCCGGAACTACCGCCCCATTAGTCACACAGCCATTCTCTCACGCATGCTAGAGAGAATTGTTAAGGAACATTTGGTTTCGTTCCTAATATCGCACAAACTTCTCTCACCTTCACAGCATGGCTTTCTGAAATCTCGCTCGTGTGTTACCTGTCAAGTTGACTTCCTTAACCATCTAACTGAAGCAATTGACTCAGGTCTTCAGTGCATTGTTATCTTCCTCGACATGCAAAAGGCTTTTGACAGAGTCCCACACAAAAAGCTGTTATGTAAATTAAGTAAGTACGGTGTTACAAACCCGCTTTACTCTTGGATCCAATCTTACCTTGTAGGACGGTCGCAAGTTGTGGATATCAATGGTTACATCTCTTCACCTCGTCCGGTTACCAGTGGAGTGGTGCAGGGCAGTGTCTTAGGCCCGTTGCTCTTCCTACTGTATATAAATGACCTGGTTTCTGTCATACAATTTGGGAAGCCTTATTTATTTGCTGATGATTTAAAGGTGGTCTACACGTTCCCAGGTTCTCAGCGTACCGCTGAAGTTAACAATATCCAAAGCGACTTGGAAGCCATTGAGAGATGGGCTGATATGTGGCAGATGACATTTGCAACATCGAAGTGTAGTATTCTATCGTATGGATGTCAGATAGCAGCAGAAGTGTTCAGGCTTCATGATGAAGTCATTCCCATCAGCCAGTCTGTTCGTGACTTAGGTTTAAGATATTCTAGTTCGTTAAACTTTAGCGAACATACAAATCATATAGTGAAAAAGGCTAAGCAGTCGGTCGGGCTCATATGCCACCTGCTAACCTTGAAAGAAACCAGACTAATTGCTTTCAAAATCAGTATCTGGCCTTTGCTTGAATATTGTTGTGCTGTGTTCAGTAACTTGCGAAAGGCTGACTTGTGAGCAGTGAAAAACGTCCAACGCGCCTTTACGAAGCGCATATTTGGCTGTTCAACCGCTCTTTCATACCGAGAGAGGTGCAAGCAATTGAATCTTGATCCTCTGTGGTTACGAAGAATGCAACTGAATCTGTGCTTCCTCCACAAACTCGCGTGGCGGAAAGCATATATTGGAACCTATCAATTGCACTTTCGGGAAAACACCACTTATGAACTGCGAGATAAAGAATGCATATTCTATTTACCTAAATTCAAGAGCAGTCTAAGGAGAAATTTCTATCTTCTTAGGTATGGCTCCATTTGGAATAAGCTGCCAAAAGAGATTAGATGTATTGAACATTTCTGCATGTTCAAGAAAATGATAAAGGCTTATCTGTCAACGGACAGAGCAATTATAAGTATACGGCTCGATCGATTTCTACGCCGATGTACAAAACATACCTGCCTATTTTTTACATTAACGATATAGTACCCCTTTCATATAATTCTTCTTTTCTATATTCTTCCTTATTTCATAGTTGGCCACGAATGGGCTGATTTCCTGTGGTGACGGATCACAGCTTCCAGATTATAAAAGACCTTACCTATACAAGGTAAATTCCCACCAACTGTCTGGCGTATAAAAAAGTGCCAAAATAGAATGATCCGCATGACGGACTGGGCTGAGCCTTTATGGCCCATGATACATGTTCAAAAGCAGCTCTAAAATGAACAAAACATATGATATACAGGTGATGGCTCATATGCTACTATGCCACACCGGCACACGGCCAGTTATTGCATGGAAGTGCGAGCGAAACCTTTCGAGGGAATACCTTGCATGGAAGCAGGTCCCCTGGGGATGGTTCCACGAGTGGCCGTATTACTTTAACTGGACATCTGTTTAAATCTGCTTACGTTATTGTTCCTGCTTTTTTAATTTCTTTAATGCCTTAATCCTGCCAATTAGTTTAGTACCTGTTTTGGATCCAGTGTAAAAAGCGTGAACAAATTGCTTATTTTTTTGCGATCCTGTTGTACACATTGATCAGACCACATGGTTGGACTGCACCTCGAAACACCGAGGAATATAACATTTATTTATTTATTTTTTTACTAGATTTCAAACTGTTTCCATTCGCTCGATTCCGGTTCTCACCCTCTTATGTCCGCTGACTTCCCACTTCATCGGTTTAATTAATCAACCATTGTACATTCGACTTTACGTCATCTAAGAACTTACCTAGGGTCGACTAGTGTCTTGCACGAAAATTTTATGCTGAGTTAATATTTCTCGACCTTAAGCCTACTTGGTTGTATGTTGACGCCAGCTATAGTATGCTATCAGGAACTAGGAGAAAGCGTAACCCTAGTGACAAGGAATTGAAGCAACTGAACATACAGAGAAACCAACCAATGCATCGCATTTCAAAGAAGTATCTTAACGTCAGTTTGCCGGACCCGTTGCTGATATCTAGTGCCAGCCAGACTGCAGCTTTTCTGTCACCAGTTCATGCTAAAGCCCTTGATCCTACTACATTTGACTGCGATTAACCCGACTGCGTTTGCTCCATGCCGTAGCTATCCCCGTTTTTCTACCATCGCTCAACAAAAACAAGGTAGGCTGTTACCTGAAACTAATGTAGTAAGAGAGCATTCGCCGTTCTCATGACGATTTTTCTATTTCACAAGTGTCACAGTTGGAACACCCTGCTCGTAGCACTCATTTCAGACCGGACACTGGCTGTGCTCTACAATTAACTTCATCGTGTAATTTTCCAATACGTTCAACATGCAAGACCTGAAACGCAAAGCAACTAAACAGGAATGACTCACTTTCGATCGCACATTTTCCACCATCTCTGGGACGGATGACCAGTTTCCTTGTGTAGCATTTACTGCACCACCCAGTATTATATTCTTCTACAACCCAATTTTTGTTAACTCACCAGTCAGCGTAAACATGAATGGATTTGTTCAGACATGTGACTGCTAATTCCACAGAAGTATGCTTGTGCAGCACTAGCTTCAGACCTACACGGAAGGCATCTTTTACTGTCTGAAACAATCAGAGTCAGTAGGAAATCAGTAACCGACACGTAGATCGAGGAACCTGAGAAGGTCCTTACGGATCCGGCTTCCAATAGTGATGTACGCTTCCTTGAGCCCTGACGTTAAAATGTGCGAAAAGGGGCAAAAATGATGGCATGCAGTAGAACCACCAAAAGTAGGATCAAAGATTTTTGAAGGGTATGGTGGTAGACATTTCGGGTTTAGTTGACAAAAGTAACAGCTGTTCAGTTATCTACCACTGGGGTATCAAATACCAAATCCTGCGATGTGTGTGTGTGTGCTGCCACCGCTTGAAGCCCAGTCACAGGAATAATATTAAAGGTAACCAATGGAAGCCGACTGACTAATACAGCATCCTGAATAAAGTTGAAAAGTCTTTCCTGTCCAGCACATATACTATGGAAAGATCACCCAGCTTCAGTCCTTCCCGGTCCCTCACTTGGACGAATGGCGCTAAATTCGCGAATCCTTTGCTCCACGAAGAAACCACAACCGCCAAAGTAAAGATTACCAATAGTGCCTAACTATAACTTATGTGATCCAAGGGAGCGGAAATTCCTGCTATACTCAAAACAAATGCTTGAAAGCATGCTAAGACGACAAAAGTTTGGTGCCACACTACTCTCAAAGCTATGACTGAAGGCGGTAGAAGTTAGGGAAAACAAAACGCTTGACATTTTGACGTCAGCCCAGCTGTTTGCATTTCCGAACCGGAGAGAACTGCAACACCCCGGCCGTCCGAGGAGGAAGGAAGATGCAATCAGCAGTAATTCACCTCTGAAGTAATAGGTAATGGGTTCTCTGCGCGACAGCCTGAAACGGCCATGGGAGGTAGACCATATATACGTAAAAAGTGATTGTTAGCCGGACTCACAAAGGTTGGTATAAACTCGTCAAACGCTTTTGTGTTCAGAAACGCTTCTTGCCTTCGTAGCTTTCAGGATTTGTTATACAAACACGCAGGACCTCAAGAAATTGACCGAGTTTTCATGTCGTCAAACCTCAAGGAGTTGGATATCATCATGGCAAGGGAGACATAGCTGAACAACGTGATTACTGACTCCGAGATTGCAATACCTTGTTTTCCACTCATGCGCAACGACTCACCCACTAAGAGAGGCAGTGTACTTCTTTACTACCTTATCGAGCAAATTATTGGGACCGTAAAAGACCTAGGAGTTTAAGCGGTAAACTACTTATGGTGTCGAGGACACGTAAGATTGGATGCTACGTGCTTCGTGACAATTGTACACTGCCCACAAATGTCCCGTTTAGAAATGGACCAAACTTTAGCCTCAGCGATGAAGAACCTATTGCTATGATCTTACAGTCAGGATCCAAAAGTTCCGGCCACTCGAAGTGAGCATTTCAAGGCGGAACTACAACCGCTAATCGCTGGTTCTTCCCTGTGCAAATATATCGCTTTTCCAATCCTTTTCAGGACAGGAAACAAACCGGTCATTTTTAACCTATTTTTAGCAACCAAAAACGAATGATTGACGAAGTAACAATGTGCAATACTTTGGGTCCTCAGTGATCATGCGACAGTAATGTTCCACCCATGTGCTATGCAGAGTGTCTTAAGGAAAACACCAACGAATATCACATCGCAACCAACTATGGTGATCAGTCCGACCTCTCTGGAATAACAAGCTGATCTTTCCTAGCCGCATGGTCCTCTGGGGTGGTCTGGGGGGAAATTGTCTACAGATTCACAAGGCTTGTGGTAAGCACAGCTGAAAATAAAATTCACCGATGCAAAAGGAGGAAGTCCCTCCTAAGGAGCCGGACTTGGAAACGGATGGCGTTGAAGCACTCGGCATGGCTAAACCACGTAGCCTCTCCAAAGTTGGACGCCTACGATATATTTGCTACAAAAAGGAACCAGTGCGTCAAACTCCTCTGGGAGGAGAATGTAAAGAACCAGCAAGACCTAAGGATAAATTTTGCTCTAACCCCATGCTGCTATAAGCACACGCAAATAAAGTTCGCGGAATGAGTCGCTGAGTTCCTGCTCTGTCCGAAGAACGCGGGTTGTCGCAAAACGCACAAGAGCGGCCAACGATCATGGATAACAAATCGACCGTACCTTTCAAAGTGTAAAATCATCTTACACCCTGCCTACGCAACTCACGCTCCAGCAAAACAACCACCAACCCTTAAAAGCTGTGGCTGAAACTACTGATGTCATTACGCGAATGCAGTTCCTTGGTTGCAGAACGCATTCACCCAAAGGCCTTGAATGCGTCGGCCATGATTTTAGCTGAACTCTTAACAATACAGTTTCAGCCATATCTTAACTGGATGCAGGTCCCAACTAGGAGGAATAACGGGATTAGCACTCCAATCTACACAGTGGTAGCCGTACATAACCAGCGAATTATCACCTGATAAAACAATTTCCGGCGATTTCCAAGCTCATGAGGTACCTAAAGAGTAACAAAATTCGCACTCCGGAGCAGCACGGATTTCGTCAAAATCATTCCTATTATACTAACCTGTTGATAGCTTGTGCATGTTGAGCGGAATCTGTGGATAATAATGTAGCAGCAGATGCTACCCGCCTGGATTTCTCAAAGACAATCTACTGTCTGGAGCGACGCCTTCTACTGCAAAAACTACCGACTTATGCAATCAGTGCTCCCATTCTGGTCTGGATAGGCGACCTACACCCTCAACGTCACCTGGATGAAACATTTCGCACCACAACCGGAGCAATCGAATTATAGTGCGACGTACCTCAGGCCTCGGTACTCGAGTCCGACATGTTCTTGGTTTTCATAAATGATCTCGTGAAGGTGCTATTCGCAAACTTCCTCCTAACCACAGACGTTCTAAAGATATGGTGTGCTATCCTTACGATGGATATTACACAAACCTACATAATTATCTATACAAAGACCACAAATGTCCTATGGGGAACACGATATCGCGCAACGCCACCTATTGCAAATTTCTCAGCATAGGCCACCAGAGTACTCACAACAAGGGCTAGAGCCACAGTTTCTGCAGCGAGCTTCCCACGAGTGCGATCTTTGCGTGCTGGTGCAAAAGGACCTCGGTTGCTTGAGGCAGAGTAAAGTGACATCAAAGAAAGCAAACCAGAAGTTTGGCCTCTTTCCTGGAGAGCTAGGAAGTTCGACGCCTCATTCTTTCCGAAAACGCTTGGCGCGTACTTGAGGTTGCATACAGCGTACGCTATCTAAGCTTGAGGGCCATGGCAGTAACAACAACACCGCGGTTTACACTAACAATGCAGGGCAACGAAGCCTACGAGTGGTTTTTCCGCCTTTTCTACATTTACTGACTAAGACTGTACAGCGAACGTTATCGGCATCTACGAGAAGATCTCACAATGAAGTATCAGAACCTAGGATACTACGCCCACACATCATACACGCTTTTGAAACTCAGACGGAATAAATCAACTATGGGTCATCAGTTATAGTTGTCACGCAGTACAACAGAATTGGATCTGTAGGCAAGTTTCTCTTCTTCCGAGTTACACATTCTTGGGACTGCGTTGTGGTGCATGTAATTAATGCTTACATCTTATCTCTATTCGAAAAAGCCTTCACGATAATCTGACGCGTTTACTCAAGGTCCTTTAATCCGTGACCATGAAATGATGGCGTTCGTGTGGAACAAGCAGTAAACGGTGTCATAATTCTGCTAAGTTCCAGACAGGAATACTCACTAGTGGGCTAAGGCAAACCCCTTGGTGAGCCTTGTATCTCGAGCGTTCTTTTATCGACACTATTGTTTAGCGTGTACTGTTCATGGTAACCATCCTAAAAGAATTCTCCAGCATCTGCTTTTAAACCCGTCATAAGCCATTGCTCCATTGCTGTACAGCACACTGATTAGTTCCCTAGGCGTTTGTAGTTTGCGTCTGTACGTCTTCACATAAATAGCAGAATATTTTCTGTAGGCTCGCTTAATCACATCCGTTTGTTATTGTATGGGTTATGAAAGCGGTGCGATAGCGAAGGTGGTTTTATTCTTCTTAAATTATATATCAAGCATAACCGATTTGCAGGTAATATTAATGCAGTAGTTGAATTCCCACAGAGTCTCCAAGAAAGTCACAAAAATTATTTGCTTCTTTGCTGATGATCCATAATCGTTTGCTTACAAGTTTGTCAAATTGTTCTGGACTATAATCAGGGTACTCAGAGCATGAAGTTCCCTCTGATAAACCAGTGCTTCACACAACTGCTGATTGTGCTGTTTTGTATCTAACTAGTTTACTAAATGCTGGAGCCTAGAAAGACACTCTAAATTCATTTCTGCCAGTTTGGACGCGGTTTCAAAAGACCTGTACTCTTCGGTCGTTTAACCAATGTCAAACCGCATTTGAACTGTAATACGTTACTTCTTGGCAAAGCCAATGACCGCGAACCAAATACGATCGATCGAATATACCTAAAGGATTAATTTGTTCGTTCATGCCACAAATAGTGTTACTACAATGTACACCAACGTGTCATCATCTGGCTTTATTAAACATATTTGAAACATCTTCGTGAATCAGACAGGGGTTAGTTATTCGTCATTGCTCACTCGTTCGAATCCTACGGGAAGTTTCCACCAATCAACTTTAGGAAACCAGAGTAATTGTTGCAATAAAAGAACGCTAACTAACGCTAATTTTGTAATCACCTTAGTGCATTCTAAAGAATTTGATGGAATTAAGAAGTGCATTATTCTGATGCAGGCTGAATTAAGTGAAAATGAACAGACCCTTACCTCAACCGATCGATGTGGCACCCATTTAGAGGGCAACATATTAGCCAGTTCTGCGTCCAAGGCAATCACCATCCTTGGCACTAAGAGAAACCCCATTACTGATACGAAGAAAGGAGTGGTTAATACTAGGTAGAAATACCAAAGCTAATGCTACACTACTTAACGGACTAGGCGGGTGACCAATCCCGGTGGACCATATCCAGCTGTCCGGTGTCGTCGAGATATTTTGTCTACACACATTTGAAGCCATTCATGAAGTCAGTAGATCATTATCTTAAACTGTCGAACTCAAGATGCTCCAAAAATTGCGATTCGATGGTTAATATTATGTATTTTGATGAAGACAATGGTTTTCCTCTAATGTCTCAAGTGACAGATGTTACCCATCGCCCAAAAAGCTAATAAAAACTCTATCATTTCATTTGTTCGTTTGAAGGCATAGGTAGTTAACTTAGTTCGTTTCACTTTATTTGAGACACGTGGCTTTGGACACAAATATAACTATAAGCATAATAATCTTATGTAAGTTGACGGAACAATTACGAGTATGCTTTGTTTCACTCCGTATATTTGCATCTTCCAATAGTGCCATTTTAAAATACCAGCAGTAATGATGCATTTACTACAAACACACAATTTTTGGGTATGAAAGTCATTACGTTTTAACTTGATTTGGACAATCGGACGTCGGAAGTTGTTACTCGGTGCGTCGGCCTGTTGAGAAAGAAGTTCTGAAAATGAATGCCTTTCCATTTATCAATAGCAAATATTTATAAATATTCTTGTGTCAGATAAGTAATTCATGCCTAATAGATTATGAATGAAAGCGATTTTATTTCCTCGAAGCAGTCTCGATGTCCAAATACAATATTGCTTATACAAATTCCAAGCTTTCAAAATAGCTAAACTAAAATCAGTTTCGTTTTTTCCTCGCAGTTAGAACACAAACCACACAGGTCAAATACATATGAGGGATAGCAACCGAATTACTCTATCTAGCTACTGGGATTCCTCAATGGTTAGCATCCCTTTGATCTCTTGCTAAATATCGAAACCATGACATCTAGTGGCTTGCAAAACCAGGTAGCAGCCTATGCCACTTAACCATGGGAAAAGACGACCGATTTTCATTTATTGGTCTCTATTGGTGATATAGCTTTGAAAATTTCGTTAAGCGCTATCGGCAATTAAGAGGCGGCAAAATAATGGCCACTTTTTCCTATGGAATCCATGCCATATGTGTCGCTGTTTGTTGAGTTTCATAAGTGATACCAACTTGAAAGCCCACTTGTTGAAACTATCAACTATCAACTATCTTGAAATACATCAGAAATTTCTCTTTCGTTCATGTATGTAATGATCAAACTGCATCCTCCGTATCGGTCTTGTTCGCGCAGCACTAAATCTGTTTAAAGACGGCAGATTTTCGCATTTCGTTTCCAACATTGCACTACTAACAGACTGCATGACTTTGCAGCGACTTAGAAAATAGCTCCTCAGTTTTGTTGACCGTGGTCTACTTATGTTGCTAAATTAAGCGGAGAACAGAAACACTACACTGCAAACACACTAAAACCATCTGACTTCGTGCTAGGAAAGTAATGATAGTCTCTACGACACCGCTTACGATGATTGACAAAGGATCACCTACTAGTATTTTTAGGCAAGCATTTATCAACCTGTATAAGAGTATTTTTCATTGCTTATCATCCCAATTGCTGCAGTGACTGAAACTTACTGAAAACCAGTCAAGCGCGTCACCTAAAAATGGTAGAACGGGTATCAGCAGTTAGCCGGTAGGCAATACCGGGGCGTCGCTGCCGCGCAACCACCAACAGTCCAGCGTGGGCTAAGGCTACTGCGAGATTCGCCCAGTGGTTTGAAATATCTGCGTAATTATTATTTTCCGAATGCTATGATTTTCAGACCCAGGTTGCAAATTTATTTTTAAGGAGAGAGTATAATTGCAGCCTTTCATAAAATGCAGCGCGTTACATCCTGCTGTTGTCCATCATTTTAGCTCTTAAGTCCTGTTTCCTTATTTTGAAGTTTCCTCTCAAAACTCTAGCTTAGCATTATTTGCATACAAAATTTTTTAACTATAATCTGACCAAATAAGCTGACCGACATTGCTTATGAAGTCCTCAAGGTACCGGTAAACGAAAAGTGTGCGCCTAAAAGCCGTCATTTAAAAGCACTACGAAAGCTGAGAAATAAGGGAGTTGTACTAAAACCGGACAAAGATTCTGGAGCAGTTGTCATGAACAAGAGTGATTACGTACAAAAAATGCTAAACGTTCTAAGTGACAAAAACGAGTTTCAACACACCGACAATATAGAATGTCTGACAGAAGTAGAGGCCCGTATAACCCGGCACCTTGAAACGCTTCTCCTACATCGTGTAAATGATGAAACCACCTACAAGCACCTGCAGCCGAGCGGTTCCTCGACACCACAGCTGTACGGGTTACCAAAAACTCACAAGCAGGGCATGCCACTAAGACCCATTTTGTCCATGGTAAATTCCTCGCAGCACAAATTGGCTCGCTGCTTAGATCGGATCATTGCACCACTGAGGCAGCACTATAATTTGCACAGTATTAAGGACTCTTTTGAAATAATCGAAGACCTAGACAAAATCGGCACAGCCGACAAGATTATGTGCTCAGTGGACGTCCAATCGTTATTTACTAATGTCCCCTTGCTTGAGACAGTTGATTACATTTGCCACCTGATAGAAAAGGAGAATTTCCGTCTACCAATACCGGCAGATCTCCTGAGACAGTCTTTGTTACTTTGCACGGAGAATGTCGCTTTCCGATTCGACCACAGCACATATCGCCAAATTGACGGAGTAGCTATGGGTAGTCCGTTGGGACCGGTACTGGCTGATTTTTTCATGCTGATGCTTGAGAGGAAACTAAGTGGACAGATTTCTCAGCTGCCGTATTCCAAACGATATGTGAATGATATCCTTGTTTTCGGTTCCACGAAGATGCAAATCGAACAATTAGTAGACAAACTTAATAGTGTTCACGCCAACCTGAATGGGACTTTTGAATTCGAATCGAATGGGCGTCTTCCGTACCTCGACATTCACATGAGTCGCAGGGATAATGGGCTAGTTAAGCGATCTGTATACCCGAAGCCAACGGGGTCCGGCCAATATCTATACTTCACTAGCTTCTCACTGATGGCGCACAAGCGCGCGCTGGTGAAAACGTTATTCACTCGGGCCAGACGTATCTGCTCCAATGACTGTCTGCCTGAGGAGTTTGAGCTGATCACTAAGACACTTATGGAGAATGGATACCTAAAACGATTCATAGACAAACATAGCCAAGTTAGACCGCCCAAGGAGATGGTGTTGACAGCCCCTAAGAAGAAGGTGTACGTTGAGCTACCATTCAAGGGTGACACCGCAGCAAAAAGGATAATCAAACGCATTGTCTCGGCCATTCAGCGTGCATACTGTGCTGCGGAGGCGGTAATTATCAACAGAACCCGAAAGTTGTCGTTACCTTCAGTAAAGGAAGATGAACCCGTCGGAGCCAAATCACATTGTGTCTACCAATTCGTATGTGACTGCGGTATCAGTCACATCGGCAGGACCGAACGGGTTTTAGATTCCAGAGTGAAGGAACACTTACCAAACTGGGTTCAGCGCGAAGTTACCCAATCCACCTCCGATGATACGTGTTCGCGTAAGCCGCCAGCGTCCTCCATAGGCAGGCACATTTTGGCGACTCGTCACCGGGTTAACCCCTTATCAGCTTTCCGGATATTGTTACGTCATACTAATGCACGCCTTTTACTATTTGCCGAGGCTGTCGCGATAAGCGAAATTAGACCAGCTTCGTGTGTCCAAAAGCAATTAGTTGTCAACCTGCGGTTGCCGTGGACCTAATCTAACGACCATGACCACAACCATAAATTTGATTGTTTTGACTGTGCCCTGTAAGACGTATAAAAGGATTTCCCTGTTATTGTATTGGTACTGACGAGATAATACGAAATTCTGGCATCTGCCAATATTCGTCTTCTCATTTCATTGTTCAAACTACTGAAGGGGACTAACTGTGTTGAAATTTTTAGATATACTTAAACAATTACCCTAGTTGCAACAGCTATTCAAGTGCAAGTAGCAAAATACCTATAATTAAATATCACGTAATATGCCACTGTAGTGAGTTTTTCCAGGTCAGTACCTAACATCTTGAGAAGTCAATTATCTAGTGCGCGAATGTAAGGTAGATGGACAGTAGAAGCCAACGCCTTAATAATTAACAGCCAGTCTGGTGGCGATTTTAACCAGAGAATTAACCTTGAACGTGCAGGCTACAGCAGTCATACATTATGCAAAATCACGACGAGGAATTCCATTGAGGATGGTCCAGCTAAAAAGAAAGTTAGACTACAAATGGAATATAAAGTTGATGACGCACATTTGCTTTGTCACACGCGCTCACATCGTTGGCTTATAATGGTAAAGACACTTCATAATGAAATGGGTCGAAGTTTTGGCAGCTCCTTTTTATGGTTATGTAACAATGTTGGAATATTGAGTAGGTTTGCAAGAGGGCCGTCAAAACGGTATGCACAGAAAGCCTGTATAATCCTTATAACTTCATGTAAATGCGCGTCACTATCCTCCATCGTCCGCTAGTAGTTTCAGTTATTATATATGAATACGGTGAGAGGATCTGGTTCCGCTGATAAACGGCCGGTACTTTCACACTATGTTGGCCATCCTGCTGAATGCAAAGATAACAAAGCTGCCTGCAGTTGGCGAAAATTCCCGAAAACTAGAAGTATTATTGAGACATCTGTGCGACAAATTGCTTTTTTCCCACAGTCGAAAGTAAAAGTTAATTAATTACTTATTTCAGCTGGCCTGTCCAAACCAGTGTGGGGAATTCAAACCAAATTATATTGTTTGCTGGAATTTGGTTGTCCAGATAGATATTTCCTGAATGTTGCGAACCGAATATTTTATGTATACAAACGTTTATTTCTACTCAAACATTATGTCTATTAACGAATTAAAGAAAATATATTTGCGCAAAATTATCTTTTTTGATTAGTCTTTTCAATCATATACATCTATCAAGCAAGTTTTTATTGGAATAGCAAGCTACTGAGCAAATCAAAGTTGCCACTTTAAAAGTCATGTGCAGGTCATCCACGAACAGACGATTCAATAATCAAGATTGTACTAGGCAAATCAACGCACTGATGTTGCCGCCTCGTATAATGGCGAGGCGTTTGCAAGCATTCGATCAAGCTCGGTGAAACGGTCAACAGGTAATATAGTACTAGTTTAGTAAATTAAGCCAGGTTGCTTCTGTGGGACGCGGTAGTCATTAGCCAAATTTGAACACAATCATAGACCAATTAACCTAAAGTTACCTGAGTGGTCCATGGCTATGACAGGTTCAAGTTGCGCACTAGCGCCTTCTGTTTGCATAGATCGGATGTCAGCCTTCTGAGTGCAATGGATTTCGCAGTTACCAGCAAAGGCTATCTGAGCCCCTTAGAGACCCATTTGCGAAACAATTTAAAGCTTTTCGAAGGAGTACTTAGTCTGAACACGATGCCCACTGCTCAAAACTTGCTGTAAAATGGAGCTTTGGACCGTCCTGACAGAGCCATTCCGTAGAGCAGCAGGACTATACGCCGCTATGCGCCTCAACAAGCGTCTGCTTGTTTCCGCTGTAGCTTGCACCACAGATGCAGGTGAAATAATATAAGACAAACGATGCGGACTGGAATGGAAGTTTGTCCTGGTAGTGTTGGGTAAGGAGCTAAGCAGACTCGCTAAGGTCAAAAAGCCTAATGGCTGGATACGTCGGTTTCACCGTGGTGGAACATTTCCTAATCGGGAGGTCAAAAAATATAAAACCTTTGTAAGGAACTAAAACGAAAGTATTCTATTACTTCACAGTCGCTGTCATTGTAGGCCAACTGCGATCAGTGAAATGCTTCTTGATGAACGCGGCGGCTTGCCCATTTTTTGCCAGCTTTCTGATGGAGAATTTCTTTTCGGCCTTAAATGTTCCTGGATTGCAGACGTTTGCGGCAGTATAGAACAGGGAACGCGCTAGCATTCGCTTATACCTTATCTGCACAAAACTGAGGAACAGCGTATACTATCCTACCCAGGTTGGCTTCCGGTACATGCCTCGTTCCAACAAACCATTATCTGTTCGTCGCAGCAAGCCGTGCTGGAATGGTAGCTTGTTGTCTTCCTCTGTATCACAAATAAATTTCAAGGATGGATGGACGCAGTTAAATTGCCGCAGTAGGTGAACATACTCAGTATGTTAACCATACTCAATGAATGTAGCACCCGTATATCCTTGATAACAATAAAGGGATGAGATCATGTGTTGACTAGGTTATTTTCCAATCATTGCAAGAAAAATGTCAGCAAGTAGCACCCAATGCCGACCCTATAGCAACATCTATCTGCAGAAAATGTTTCTCGTCAGACAAGAATTGTCTATTGAATGTGCAGTGCAAGCATAGTTATTTAGCGCAATGTGCGGGGATGCCGATAGTGATGTTGTTTTCTGTTAGGTATTCACAAATACATTTGACGATTTCAATTAACGGAATTTTGTAAAGGATGGTTTCACAAAGAAGAACAGGATGATTTTGTCGTTCACATTTAGGTTTTCTAACCTGTTAATGAATTCATATGTGTCACCCAATGCGTGGCCTGATACTTTATTGGGTGCTAGTTCGAGGGGCTCAACTAACGACTTGGCGACTGAGTGTACTGCTGACCAGACATATCAATTATGAAGCGTACTGGGATGTTGGGTTTGTGTATTTTTGGAAATCCGTAGAAATGAGATCATTGTGAGATCCAAAGCGTTCGCCGTAAAAGCGAAGTGCTATCGATATGCTTCCAGAACTTTAACTCTTCCAAACGATTTGATTTCATTTTGGTATCGGTTCAATGATAAACTTGCTTGAGTAATCCAAAGTAGCGTACACCTTTGACATGTAGTCAAGCTTATCCATGATTACACAACCCGGTCCTTTGTCCGATCTGGATAGTGTAATTGTAGGGTTTGATGTTAATTCCTCCACTGCTTCTCGGTGCTAGCGAGTGCCAATTTCCGAGAGTTGCGGCCTATATCTGAGATACTGTTAATTACACTACAGTGGTCCTGAATGTGTCACTGCAGGTGTTAATTTAATCAGCTGTTGCATTACGTTCTCGTATTGAGGCTGTAAATGTAAGTTCCACCTTCCTGACTGCGAGAAACAAAACTTTGGTCCTAACGAAGGAGCTTCAAGTTGCAGTTTGTTTAGTTGCTAACTAGAAATATTGTTCACTAATCGCTTCGGGTACCCTGGAAACTTCGATTCGGGTAGGATTGGCTCCAAACTTGTAAGTAATTTCATGTATTTTCTTACACCGGTCTTAGTGCATACCCTGCACACATAAATTAAGAAAGAGTAATGTTCGTCGGTATTGAGCTCCATAACCGTTAAGTCATAGTGCCAAAAAGTCGTTCTAAGTCAGGTATTTTTGACTTGATTCCTTCCCAAATGTTATTGGCATGCAGTTTTAGGGACTTAGAAGTCGGGCGGATATGATACCGCTTCATTGCCTTCCAAAACATCCTTGGATACAGGTTCCACAATCAACACACCTAGATAACTTTGATCATCGTCTTCGCATCCGCAATCCTTCGGTTAAACTTCAAATATTTATGGAAGTCAGCAGAAGCTGTGGGCTGCTTGTATTGCTTTGACTGGTAAAATTATATCAATTAAAGAATTAAACAAAAGATAATTACGCAGAAATCTTTTTACGTAAGTCTCTTCAGGCATTGACATTTAACGATTGAAACTTTTTGAATAATCCGTTGGCGTTCAAAATTAAAGACTTAGAAATGACATGCAACCTTCGATTGGATCGAAATGTTCTTTCCTTAACTTACCATCTACATCGTCCGCGCAAAGAGTGGGGTTGTTGTTGGTTACACAACCAAAGAGCGTTTATCAGGTTTTCAAGAGCACAAGCGATTACAGATGTATGAAAAAGTGACTTGGCTGCCCTGGGCAGGAGCCAATGGACTAACAGGAACCATCATTACCTTCGTTGATTGCACCATTCGGATTAACTCAGCGATGAATGATGGCGTCGGTAAAATGGATGTGGTTAGTTTGGATGAACGGCATAAATGCGAAGACAACGGAGAGAAATCCATTCGAGCATCACCGAAACGAACGGGCTACTACGCAAGGGATGGATAGACTTGTATAGTCGGTTTGACCCAACGATGAAAAGGTGTAGCACGATTTTAGCATAAGCAGGGACTTACGTTGCCCAGAAAACAATGAGCGAACAGCCCTGTGAGATAACTAACTTCGGCTATTTGTTTGGCCTAAGATGATAAGCTCATTGTATGGGAAACGAATCAAATGTTTTTCTGTTTCCATGTGGAAATTAATGCTTAAGTCAGAAAAAAAGCGCCGGATTAACATGTTGAACTTAAGCCAAGCTGAACATAGCTCAAAATACAGTAGATAGGGTTTGAATAGACCACGGCGAGTAACTATTAATTGCGGGTCAGTGTATACATGCAGACTGTATGGGATATGACGGCGGAAAATTACCAGCTAAAAGCTGTCACAGTGGGAGAACATTTCAAGTCAAGTTGCCTACTGAATGATTTTTCCTTTCTTGTTAATGTTGCAATCACCATCGAGGATTTGTTTTATCCTCAGAGAATCATCGGAGGGTGTTTTCCCAATATTCATGCAAGTTGCAGGATAGATCTCCAAAATAACTAATCGCACTTTCTGTGATGCCGATTTCCAAAATATTTCTTAGATTTACAATTGCGGGGGACAATGGTGATTGGCCATCTAAGACAACCGACTCACCTTAAGACGTAAACACCGTACACCGTGAGGGCTGCCTTTGACATTTTGGTGCAGGCGATCTGCCTTTGAAAGGAGAAAAAGGATTTGACGTGTGAAAATCTAGTGAACCATACCGATGTTCGGAAGCAAAGCACCTGCATCTGCCTGTAAAAGACATTCACAAACAGCTAGCCGCCCCTTAAAGTTTGAGCCTTATCGACGAACCAACCTTGTTGCCGCTTTTAATGCACCAAACCTTAAGTTACTTGATCTTGCACATATTTTTGCGCCAAGCACGATCGAAACAGGTGGTCTAATTACGATACACTTCACAATTGAACGAGGTAAACCGATAAAAATTGAAAGTGGAAAGGTATTTCGATGGAAAATCGGTGAATGGCCAATTTTAATGATTTATAAAGTAGGGAGTCTGGTATGGCGATGTATATCAAGACGACGATACAAGTACTCAACCAAAGGGATGCCTATATGGGGGCCAAGATATTTGATAAGAATGTGACTATCTCAAATTGAGGCAAATGACTAATGACATATTATCTACGAATGTACGCTAAAAACCTGGTAATTTGAGTGCAGATTTTCCGTTGTAACGTATCTGATGTAACAGAGGACATCCACTTGCTCTGCGTTTATCAACTTTGAATGCACATCACACATGCATGCTGGAAATAATGAGCTTTTCTGTGACAATCTACTCTGCAGAACATTTTTTTTCACCTGGAGACATGACACACAACTTTTAGCGCAACTTAAGATTACCAATTAAAGGGGATCCATGTTAGTGCTGATGCTTACCAGAATCGGTATACGAGTGTATATATGGTGTATCTTAATTGGCTTGTAACCAACCCAACAAAGATATTGTACCACTCAGGCGGGTCTCCTCTTTCCTCTGAAGAAAACATTCCAGGGCATTTCGCTTTGCTCCACATTTTCACTTGATAGGCCAACTCTGAAGTATTCCATACTTTCCTAATCCACGTATAATGGTAGTATTGTACATGATTGCACTAATTTGATTACTCCTGTGCGGGCGAGCTTCGCACTGCCGAGAATAAACCCTTTATTTATTTATTTTATGGTATTGTGCTTTGGCGCCAAACAAGTAAAAGGCTGATGGAAACCAGAAACTGCATGTATTAGTGTAATTTGCTATGTATTAATGGATAATAAAGTTATTTTCTGCACTAAGGTAGTTCCCATGTCACTAGGCGGCTTCTCCTAGTAATAATGACAGCCAATGAGAAGTGACTAGGTAAGCTGTTACCTTTTTATGCGGTAATAGCTTATCAGAAAGCTTGTTCATCAAGCGCGTAATACTTCTAGCCTAATCTCAGAGGAAATCGCTTCGATCTGTAATACTGTGGATAATTTGAATTTGGCGGCACCGGTAAAGAGGAAGTCGACAACCGACTGCTATTCATGGTCAAAAAGCAGCGCTTATTTAGGACTTTAAAGAGAGCACAAAGTGAAATGGCTTTTAATTTCTCGAAATGTGATACCGTTTTATGATAACCAATAGATTTGAATATTCGGTAATGTGCAACAGTATTGGCAGTGCACTGATTGCTAATACGCTTCCTTCATCAGAACTAAACGAATGCAGTGTATAACGCACGGTAGCTTGGAACTGAGGGTAGAGTTTATTAGGGCCACCATTATCCCCCGCATTATCTCCATACTTTTCTCTAGCCTGGTCACTTTTATAATATTTCTGCCGTCATTAGTCTTGTTCTTCTGGTTTCTGGCCCGTAGCCTAAGGTAACAGACTTATCTTGTGATCTCACGGCGTGGGTTCAAGTCCCATTGGGGCATAGCAACCCTGGCAGTATCCTTAGCCCACGAGTGACCGATAGTAATTGCGCGGCAGCGAAGTGTCGGTACTGCCTACTGGCATAATGACGCTAACGGAGAGGTGGTGTTAACACAGCACATCATTAGCTGAGCGTCATCACCGTCCTCGTTGTCATCACTAGCATCAACCGGCTTAAGATAACTGCAAGCACATGGGTTCAGTAATTTAAATCGAGATATTTACAGTTCCTAGACTTAATCTCATGCTAAACGTAATGCAAGCTGTAGCGACTGATTGCTGTGTCTTGTTAAAGCAAACAGGCACTATCATCGAACACCATTCACTATAATCTTATTTAGGTTGTTTGGTGGGCCATTTAGAAACAATCGTTTTGCGAATGGATTGCCCCGCGCATACTCAATGTGGATCGCCATTCATAATGTAGTGCACATTTATCAGTTCAATCACTGGGATCATAAATGATGGGGCAGATGAGTCTTGCGTATTGATTGTTCAAAAACTCTGCACTGCGCATTCGGTTTCGAACTCAGCTGGTCTCACCAAGCTGAGCATTGCGCGTCCTGACTCGGCGACTGAAAGTCAGAGATTCGACCAACATTCCGATGACCCTGGGTCAACGAAAGGTTCGTAGTATATGAGCGGCGTTGGTGTAAGCTGTGCTACTACTGCACAATGATACTGCATCTTTCTAGTAAATGCCTCTGCACCAAGATTTCATGGGTTAAGCAAACAGGAAGAAGTGTAATCGGGCGGTTGTTTGCGAGGCACAGCACGACTGCCTGCTTGGTAATGAGGGTGACTGTTCCGCGCTTATGCATAGTTGGGAGCTGCATCTCATCGGAGCTGCTCTGGAAAAACCGAGACAATACTTTGACTAAGCTCGTGATGGCCACTTTAATTGAATTGCGGCAAACGTTGTCCGGGCCTGCTTAACTACTGGTGTAGCGGGTTCAGTTACTTTAGCATATTTGCGACTGAGAATGATCCGTGCCCAGGTCCTGATGGTGAAGTGTTCTGCTTGAGAATATCATGCGATGGCAGTGCGTTCTGGACAAAACAAGCAAAATGGACTCTAACAGCGTTAGTAGCCACCTGGCCATTTTCCCACCAACTAACTAACATGCGGTGTTTAAAATAGGGTTGTTTCGCTGTAGTTTGCGACGTTTGTTAAGATGCCAGTAAATTAGCTTAGGAGATGCAGTAGTACATCTTAGCTAAACCCTGTCGGTTTTTCAATTTATATTTGCGGACAAGCTTGACAAGTGGTTTTGCTCGATCATGTCAACACCCAAGTCTCGGTGATTGGATCAGTTTGTATGTATTTCAAAGCAAATATCCCATAGTCATTCGTTTCTGCATTCTGCTCCTCAGCAAATATGTTACTTTCTTTGAACCAAGAAATTTAGTCTCTAATGTGTTGTGCTCTAATTTTCTGATCTGGCTGACGTATTTCCCCAGCAAGGGACGATCTATCCGAGACCATGAAATCAGATAAAATGCCGTAACGCGTCCTGTTGCGGAGCTCCTGGACGTACCGATTGCTGCATCTATACCATTTTCCATTGAAGTTGGACATTCGGGCAAAACATTTACGCCTGGGGGGTCAACGGGGTTGCTCCTCCGGGGCAATCAAGTTGAGTCTTCGCTATGCGGAATAGAACCACTCACTGGCATTGTAGAGGCTGTTTCATTGGCCAAGCGCCTGAGGTCCTATTTGCTGAAGGCGCATGACCAATGAAACAGCCCGTACAATGCCAGTGAGTGGTTCTATTCCGCTTAGCGAAGACTCAACTTGATTGCACCGGAGGAGCAACCCCGTTGACCCCCAAGCGTAAATGTTTTGCCCGAACGTCCAACTTCAATGGGAAATGGTATAGTGTAAGTAAAGTAGAGGATTAGTACTGTTGCACTGTCGTTGCGCGCCAAGGGACTGCTCACCTTTAGTGTGCCAAGCATAAGATTCCAGTTGGTAAAAGCGAGACCAGGAATGATCAGTTTGCTTCAATTTATGGATCTCATAGAGAAAGTAACGTACTTATGAGTTGGTCGATGAGCGGCTAAATCGTGCCGTTTGGCAATAAACTACTCACTAATTGCGACCGGAACCGACAGTGTGCAACTCAAAGTCTCCCATATGAGAGAACGTGAGTCTCAGACTGATTCAGAAGTGTTTTAAGTGCAAATGATAGGCGGTCGTCATTTCCAGAGTGGACATAGGATATCAGTATAAAAAATAAGTACACCATTTCCCGACCAAGTTGTACTCTTGGGCAACAGAAATAATCTGATGGGGCATTCAACATGAGTCTATTAAATTAATTTGTTCCGTGCGTAGGAGCTGAAGCGTCCCACCTGCACCCCTACGACTTAGTGCGTCTGAGGTCCAATTGGCTGAAGGCGACGGGCTATACACGCACACTTACACACCTGCACAAGTGACTGGCTACGCACGGAACATATTAATTGAGTAGACTCATGTTGAATGCCCCCTCAGATTATTTCTGTTGCCCAAGAGGACAACTTGGCCGGGAAATGGTATAGATATGTGTCAACTCTTCTTAGTTGCAGGAGGCATCCAGAGGAGTCCACATTTTGAAGCATAGGATACAAACGATTTAGGAATATATGTTACTGCGATACCACAACAATACACTACCCATCCTAATAGGTCAAGCTTTACGTAGTACGAACATACCTTCCAGAGTGACGCTGCATCCGTGATTTGCTAAAAGTCTCTTTACATTGAAGTACACACGTGACGGCGCTTTGAAAGTCAGGAGCATATGTATGAGTGTGAGTGTTAGGTGGGAACATTCCCCGACTTCTTTAAGGTCATAAACGTACTCTTTTATTTGGAAACTGCTGGTATTGAAAACTGATCCGCCTCTTATTGGCTGATAGAGTTCTCAAAGCGTGCAGTTCAGGTTTCCTAAGCAGTCAAGAAATGGTTGCTCCTTCAAACGTTGATAGCGACTGCATTAGTCATTTTTGGAATCAAAGCTTACTGAAGTTATTATAGCACTCTGTTTACTATGCTTACGCTCAGTCTACTGAATTTTGAAGTCATTCGTATTTAGACGTATCACTGAGCAGAACTTTATGCTTCAATTGCACCACAGTTCAAATGCGTTTTTTTGCCGTGTTTGGAATGGAGCATAAATTTACTACCTTGAGGCCGCATCCTTTGTAGTTTGACGATGGGGTTACGTTTGAGAGCGACTTCAGATCATGTTACTGCGTGAGAGAGTCTAGAGACTTTAGAGTCGTTTCTTCTGGTCAGCTACCTGAGCTTTGCATTGATCGGAAAGGTAAAGCTCAAAGATACCTGAATAATGACCGAATTTTGCGTGTTCAGCTAGTGGTACTTATTCGGTTTACTTTTTGGTTAACACTTGCTGGGTGAACGGTACATTAGTCCGTACGAAGACAAGGGCCTGAATAAAGAACCGTTTCAACCGCGTTTGCAGATGGTAACGTCATCCGTAGATGCCGTGGCACATCGTAGTGGATGCCGTGCGTTGCGCCATTAGCTAGCCAGTTTAGCCGGGTCACTTAACAAAAAGCACACTTATTTCCCTTCTTTTCAAACCTTCATGGTCTTATTTTTTAAATGTTCTCGTTGGACGCTAGATCACTGAAAGTTATCAGCGACAGCCGTTCCTGGGTTCGTCTGGAAAGTACCAGTTTCTAAGAGAAGTAACTTCGAGCTTTTGGTGAGCTGGTGTTGCTTTTGGGACACACTTTGCAATTGTGTGATCACATCAGGTGTAGCCACAATATTTGCTACTAATGCAAAGGCAGCAATAAGTAACACGTATGCAGTCACGACTTTATCTTTGGCGTTTGTTTTTTGTACTGTTATGACGTGCTTCACAAAGTTGTACGGATGCAATATCTTTTGGGCCACGACGTGAGATACCGGAGTAAGTAAAACTTTCTATGTCTGGTTTCGGATTCGATGTGCCCAGGTATCTAGTTTTACGGTTGTGCTCTTACTTTGGGCAAAGCCACCATGTTCAGTTGTAGAGCTTTGAGTGCTCAGCCAAGCAACAGCTGAATCTATAAAGACAGGTTTACTAAGTCTAGATTCATTGGTATCACATCTAGGTTTCTGAATTTCTAAGCAAAACTGGCTATGCCGCTACCAAGTGCTTACCCACGCAAGTAATACAGAGCTTTTGATTCCTTTGTGTCATTTCCTTTGCAGGCAAACGAGCACCCTTGGTGTGATAATGTTTGGTGCATCCACAACCCCAAACACCAGTTCAAATTGTTTCTCCACAGTCGTTAATGCTGTGCAGCTGTGGCACGCTAGACTTCTTCCTGCGTTGTAGTTCGTCTCGTGCGATTTTACTGGTTCTGTTTAGGCAGGTGACGAAGGAGACAGTTTTCTACACACACGCGCAAACACACGGTATCAGGCGAATTGTTTTTTAAAGTGAGTAGGAGGGCGGAAACGTAACCTGACCCATGTTAGCCCCACAAAATGGAAAGTGCCGTGCGTTGATTTGCGATGATAGCGAATGTGATGGATACCGCGAATCTGTGGACATTGCAGGGTTGGGATTTAGATGCAGAGCAGTGAACTGACGGCTGAAAAATATGCTGAAGCGACTAGTTAAAGGGTTGCATGAGTAACAGTTTAAAATATTCTTACCGTATGATGCGGAGGTTTTAGAATAACAGAAAAAAGCCAAACAAAACGTTACAATAAAAGCGGCTGCGCGCTTTAATTCCAGTAACCACTCCGTCCAACTCGTCGAACGAAATAAGATGATGGGGTGGTAAGCATGATTTGACACCTTGCTGTACACTGTAAAACAAATAAACCCCAGTGGAATAAGTGTAAACTGGATTTCGAACAGCAAAGTGATGAGGAAGTATCCGCAAAAATCGCCATCTTTAAAATTATGCGACAGCAGGTTAAAGTGTGGAAAGGAAGTAGGAAATCTATATGGTGTAAACCTTTCAACGGTGCCCGTACATCTGTCAATGATGTTACTGGCGGTCCACACTTGCCGACCATTTTCAATCCTTGGGAAACTAAATACATTGAACAGCCTATGATTTACAAGTAGTGTCTAATTTGTCATTGTATACTAACGCTGCTTAATCTTTTATTTGAAACGGTGACATCAATAATCCTGAAATATTTAAGGAAACGAAAGAAATTTACATTTGCTCAAGATCCATTTTTCGCATCTCAACACCATAGATGCAATGAGTCATAGCATAGGTTGAAGCACTGTGGTGGAGTACAGTAAATAAAATATGCTTATATATTCTCAACGTTACATGAGACACACCAAAGAATGTCAGCATTTGCTGGGTCACCTCGTAGCAACCTTTGTACAATCTTTACACAGTCCACTTTTTGGGGCCCCAAAAATATTGTGGTGTTCAAATTTTCGCTGTGCTAGTGAATTGACGTGGACAGTCTTATAATATTGCAAAAGTACGGATAAGATATTTATAGTGATTTTTTTCAAGACATTTATTAAAGGCAGTTTAAAGCAATGCTGACATTCGACTTTGGCTAATAGCTACTAGTAGTCTCTGAATTCGACTACGTTTAAGTGACACAAGCCAGCAAGTTTGAGATAACTCACGAAACGTAAGAAAGACATTATCAGTTTACAGGTTTTTCATAGGTTACATTTATTATACAGTTGGAGGTTAGATCTTAGGTTGAATAAACAGCTAACGAACTGTGGCTAGTGTAAATTCCAGGGTGTCTTATGTAAATTACAAACAGCACATGTCGACTGTAGTGTTTTGTGTCTCAGTCGTTAAAACGCTTCTAAATATGAAATGCAAGGTTTGTAGTAAGCAAACGCGCTAAATCTGGCTTTGGGGAGTAACCTCTGATTCACCTGTAAGCAACACGCTCACCATATTAAAAAAGTGTGTTCCGTATTTTGTATATAAGGGCTTAACTTTCCGTCTCCAGCCACAACTTCGAAATATGGGCTATAGGAATTCATGTACTTCTTCAAGGGCGGCAATTCAGTCATCTGAAACTTCCGTCCGTAACCTTTGCAACTAACAAAAGTAAACACTGTGTTTTTACCAGATAGCAACTTGTACTATTTTATATACGAACTGAACGATGTCACTGGAAGCAGTCGCTTCAGCTAATGAAATCCCTTTTATGCGAATGCTCAAAGTGTTTTTAATAAACTGGTCGAACTGCAAGATCAACAAGCTTCCGGATCATATGATGTACTCGGTATTACTGAGAGGTGGTTGCACACGGGAATGACGGATACTGAAGTCTCGCTACCGGGAATGTCCCTCATCTGAAAATATGGACTCACCAAAGGAGGAGGGTCATCCTGTATTACCGAGGCGTCCCTTTACTAGTGCGAAGCTCGTGCCAGGATATACTCAGCAAGTCTCGCCGACATCTCTTTTGTATCGCTTGCAATTAAAAATGGGCAGAGACTCGTCTTATCCTATTGGCTTTGGTGAAACGCTCCTCACTCCATACCACAGGACGCAAATGCCACTTAAAGAATGCTTTCCAGACTGCTCACCCAAATAAAGGACATAGCTCACCTCCACCATCATTTCCATTAGGTGTTCAAAGTGACATTGTTAGAAAGTCATTTCACGATCAGAGAACGATTCTAAAGACGATCTACAAGATCCCTAACCACTGTTCTTCCTTTACATTCACATCATCTTCTGCCCAGTTCGGTTCAGAAACATTAAACAGGCATCTGTACTGGAATACATGTGCCGTATACCGATATAACGAAGAGCATCCGGTTATGTATGGCCTTACTACAACTGCTGCTAGACTCGCAGTGAATATAACGCAGTCCGCCAGTTTCACATGATTGAGGATTGTACTCGCTCAGGTTCTTTTCCTCACTGCGATTCGCAAGAACTTCGTTTAGAAGTGTTGCTCGATAAACCACACAATCCTGACCAGGATGGGCGTCGCGCTATTGACACTTGTCTTGAAGGAGAACCGGAATAATTTCTCCGAGACTTCAGAGACCGCCTTTGAATACAATCAATGATTTGTTGGTTTGTCGATTAACGTTGAGGCCTCTTTTCTTCTGAATCATTTCTCCGTTTTACGTGGCATAGTCTGTGCGCAGTCTCGCGGTACTTCTCTTACTAAATACTCCAATGCCTCCTTGCTACTGATTTCTGAAGCACGGATACAGTTGTTTTCTGCCTCTAGTTCAGTGCACTCAGATTGAAGTCTCGTGACTAGGAATGAATACGACTGTCCAGCTAAAAAGCCTAGACAGCTCAGCCACGCATGCGAATTTTGACTATCTGAATAATAAGCTCAGTTACTCCTCTCGCAAGATCGACGGAAGTGCGGATTAGTTCAGGCGGCAAATAATGGTAAATATTGCGGCAGAGGTTTTCCTCTTAGAACCACATCGCTCTTTGCGTTTTGGCGAAATGCATCCCGTTTCCTTTTTCATTTTGACCACACGGCTGACGGTTGCCGGACTGACGCCTACTATTCTTGCTATGTCCCTCTAGGTCTTGTCTGTGTGTTCGTGCAAGGTCACGATCTTCATGCGCCTTCTGGGAGGTCACGTCCATCTCAAACAACGACTGAATCACAAAAAATCAAGAAGTTGAAACAAAAACCTTACTAACCATAAAATGTTTGATGCAATCTTGGGTGATATAACGACTAGACATGCGCAGTTATTACATCGTCTGATTCACAAACAATGATGAAATATCTATTCCCAAAATAAAATAAAAAAATACATGCAAAACGGCAGCTTTTATGTATAAAAATATGATATTCATAGAAAAAGAGACACAATCGTAGTTTGTTTCAATTAATGTGCACAAGGATGTAATTTTAGGCAAGAATTTCTCAACCTGTATAAAGTAGTTTTCATTGCTTATCATCTCAATGTGCTGCAGTGACTGAAACTTACTGAAAAACCAGCCACGCACATCACCTAAAAATGATAGGACGGGTATCAGCAGTTAGCCGGTAGGCAATACCGGCGCTTTGCTGTCGCGCAACCACCAACAGTCCAGCGTGGACTAAGGCTACTGCGAGATTCGCCCGGTGGTTTGAAATATCTGCGTAATTATTATTTTCCGAATTCTATGATTTTCAGACTCAGGTTGCACGTTTATTTTTGAGGCAAGAGTATAATTGCAGCCTTTCATAAATATGCAGCGCGTTACATCCTGCTGTTTTGCGTCATTGTATCTCTTAAGTCCTGTTTCCTTATTTTGAAGTTTCCTCTCAAAGCTCCAGCTTAGCATTATCTGCATACAAAATTTTTCAGATATAATCTGACCAAATAAGCTGACGGACATTGCTTTTGAAGTCCTCATGGTACCGGTAAACGAAAAGTGCGCGCTTACAAGCCGTCATTTAAAAGCACTACGAAAGCTGAGAAATAAGGGAGTTGTTGTACTAAAACCAGACTAAGGTTCTGGAGCAGTTGTCATGAACAAGAGTGATTACGTACAAAAACTGCTAAACGTTCTAAGTGACAAAAGCGAGTTTCAACACACCGACAATATAAAATGTCTGACAGAAGTAGAGGCCCGTATAACCCGGCACCTTGAAACGCTTCTCCTACATCGTGTAATTGATGAAACCACCTACAAGCACCTGAAGCCGAGCGGTTCCTCTAAACCACAGCTGTACGTGTTACCAAAACTCACAAACAGGGTATGCCACTAAGACCCATTTTGTCTACGGTAAATTCCCCGCAACACAAATTGGCTCGCTGTTTAGTTCGGATCCTTGCACCACTGAGGCAACACTATAATTTGCACAGCATTATGGACTCTTTTGAAATAATCGAAGACCTAGACAAAATCTGCAAAGCCGACAAGGTTATGTGCTCAGTGGACGTCCAATCGTTATTTACTAATGTCCCCTTGCTTGAGACAGTTGATTGCATTTGCCACCTGATAGAAGAGGAGAATTTCCGTCTGCCAATACCGGCAGATCTCCTGAGACAGTCTTTGTTACTTTGCACGGAGAATGTCGCTTTCCGAATCGACCACAACACATATCACCAAATTGACGGAGTAGCTATGGGTAGTCCGTTGGGACCGGTACTGGCTGATTTTTTCATGCTGATGCTTGAGAGGAAACTAAGTGGACAGATTTCTCAGCTGCCGTATTACAAACGATATGTGGATGATATCCTTGTTTTCGGTTCCACGAAGATGCAAATCGAACAATTAGTAGACCAACTTAATAATGTTCACGCCAACCTGAATGTGACTTTTGAATTCGAATCGAATGGGCGTCTTCCGTACCTCGACATTCACACGAGTCGCAGGGATAATGGGCTAGTTAAGCGATCTGTATACCGGAAGCCAACGAGGTCCGGCCAATATCTACACTTCACAAGCTTCGCACCGATGGCGCACAAGCGCGCGCTGGTGAAAACGTTATTCACTCGGACCAGAGGTATCTGCTCCAATGACTGTCTGCCTGAGGAGTTTGAGCTGATCACTAAGACACTTATGGAGAATGGCTACCCAAAGCGATTCACAGACAAACATAGCCAAGTTAGACCGCCCAAGGAGATGGTGTTGGCAGCCCCTAAGAAGAAGGTGTACATTGAGCTATCATTCAAGGGTGACACCGCAGCAAAAAGGATAATCAAACGCATTGTCTCGGCCATTCAGCGTACATACTGTGCTGCGGAGGCGGTAATTATCAACAGAACCCGAAAGTTGTCGTTACCTTCAGTAAAGGAAGATGAACCCGTCGGCGCCAAATCACATTGTGTCTACCAATTCGTATGTGACTGCGGTATCAGTTACATCGGCAGGACCGAACGGGTTTTAGCTTCCCGAGTGAAGGAACACTTACCAAACTGGGTTCAGCGCGAAGTTACCCGATCCACCTCCGATGATACGTGTTCGCGTAAGCCGCCAGCGTCCTCCATAGGCAGGCACATTTTGGCGACTCCTCACCGGGTTAACCCCTTATCAGCTTTCCGGATCTTGTTACGTCATACTAATGCACGCCTTTTACGATTTGCCGAGGCTGTCGCGATAAGCGAAATTAGACCAGCTTCGTGTGTCCAAAAGCAATTAGTTGTCAACCTGCGGTTGCCGTGGACCCAATCTAACAACCATGACCACAACCATAAATTTGATTGTTTTGACTGTGCCCTGTAAGACGTATAAAAGGATTTCCCTGTTATTGTATTGGTACTGACGAGATAATACGAAATTCTAGCATCTGCCAATATTCGTCTTCTCATTTCATTGTTCAAACTACTGAAGGGGACTACTGTGTTAAAATTTTTAGATAAACTTAAACAATTACCCCAGTTGCAACAGCTATTCAAGTGAAAGTAGCAAAATACCTATAATTAAATATCACGTCATATACCACTACAGTGAGCTTTTCCAGGTCAGTACCTAACATCTTGAGAAGTCAATTATCTAGTGCGCGAATGTAAGGTAGATGGACAGTAGAAGCCAACGCCTTAATAATTAACAGCCAGTCTGGTGGCGATTTTAACCAGAGAATTAACCTTGAACGTGCAGGCTACAGCAGTCATACATTATGCAAAATCACGACGAGGAATTCCATTGAGGATGGTCCACCTAAAAAGAAAGTTAGACTACAAATGGAATATAAAGTTGATGACGCACATTTGCTTTGTCACACGCGCTCACATCGTTGGCTTATAATGGTAAAGACACTTCATAATGAAATGGGTCAAAGTTTTGGCAGCTCCTTTTTATGGTTATGTAACAATGTTGGAATATTGAGTAGGTTTGCAAGTGGGCCGTCAAAACGGTATGCACAGAAAGCCTGTATAATCCTTATAACTTCATGTAAATACGCGTCACTATCCTCCATCGTCCGCTAGTAGTTTCAGTTATTATATATGAATACGGTGAGAGGATCTGGTTCCGCTGACAAACGGCCGGTACTTCCACACTATGTTGGCCATCCTGCTGAATGCAAAGATAACAAAGCTGCCTGCAGTTGGCGAAAAGTCCCGAAAACTAGAAGTAGTAGTGAGACATCTGTGCGACAAATTGCTTATCTCCCACAGTCGAAAGTAAAAGTTAATTAATTACTTATTTCAGCTGGCCAGTCCAAACCGGTGTGGGGAATTCAAACCAAATTATATTGTTTGCTGGAATTTGGTTGTACAGATAGACCTTTCTTGAATGTTGCGTACCGTATATTGTATGTATACAAACGTTTATTTCCACTCATACATTGTGCCTACTAACGAATTAAACGAAATATAGTCTCACAAAATTATCCTTTTTGATTAGTCAATTCAAGCATATACGTCTATGAAGCACGTTTTTATTGGAATAGCAAGCTACTGAGCGAATCAAAGTTACCACTTTGAAAGTCATCTGCAGGTCAATCACGAACAGACAATTCAATAAGCGGGATTTTACAAGGCAAATCACCGCACTGATGTTGCCACCTCGCATAGTGGCGAAGCGAATGCAAGCACTTGATCAAGCTCGGTGAAACGGCCAACTGATAATGTAGTAGTAGCTCAGTAACTTAAGCCAGGTTGCTTCAGTGGGATGGGGTAGTAAATAGCCAAATTTGAACATAATCATAGACCAATTAGCCTAAAGTTACCTGAGTGGTCCATGGTTATGACAAGATTAAGTTGCTCACTAGCGCCTTCTGTTTGCATAGATTGGACGTCAGCCTTCTAAGTGCAATGTATGTCCCGGTTACCAGCAGAGGCTATCGGAGTCCCTTAGGAACCCCATTGCGAAACAGTGTAAAGCGTTTCGAAGGAGTACTTAGTCTGAAGACGACGCCTACTGCTAAAAATTGTTGTAATATTTAGCTTTGGACTGTCCTGACGGCCATTCCGCATAGCAGCAGGACCATACTCCGCTATGCGCCTCGACATGCGTCTGCTTGTGTCCGCCGTAGCTTACACCACAGGTGCAGATGAAGTAATATAAGACAGACGATGCGGACTGGAATGGAAGTTTGCCCTGGTAGTGTTGGGTAAGGAGCTAAGCAGACTCGCTAAGGACAAAAAGCCTAATGTCTGGATACGTCGGTTTCACCGTGGTGGAACATTTCCTAATCGGGAGGTCAAAAAATATAAACCTTTGTAAGGAACTAAAACAAAAGTATTCTATTACTTCACAGTCGCTGTCATTGTAGGCCAACTGCGATCAGTGAAATGCTTCTTGATGAATGCGGCGGCCTGCCCATTTTTTGCCAGCTTTCTGATGGAGAATTTCTTTTCGGCCTTAAATGTTCCTGGATTGCAGACGTTTGCGGCAGTATAGAACAGGGAACGCGCTAGCATTCGCTTATACATTATCTGCACAAAACTGAGGAACAGCGTATACTATCCTACCCAGGTTGGCTTCCGGTACATGCCTCGTTCCAACAAACCATTATCTGTTCGTCGCAGCAAGCCGTGCTGGAATGGTAGCTTGTTGTCTTCCTCTGTATCACAAATAAATTTCAAGGATGGATGGACGCAGTTAAATTGTCGCCGTAGATGAACATACTCAGTATGTGAACCATACTAAATGAATGTAGCGTCCATATATCCCTGATAACAATCAAGGAATGCTATTATGTGTTAAATAGGTTTTTTCCAATCATTGCAAGAGAAATGTCAGCAAGTAACATCCAAAAGCGACCACATAGCAACAACATCCATTTGCAGAAGATATTTCTCGTCAGACAAGAATTGTCTACTCAATGTGCAGTGCAAGCTTAGTTATTTAGCGCAATGTACGTGGATGCCGATAGTGATGTTGTTTTCTGTTAGGTATTTACAAATAAATTTGACGATTTCTATTAACGGCACTTTTGTAAAGGTTGGTTTCACAAAGAAGGACAGGATGAATTTGTCTTTCACGTTTAGGTTTTCTAGCCTGTTAATGAATTCGTATGTGTCACCCAATATGTTGCCTGATACTTTATTGGGTGCTAGGTCGAGTAGCTCAACTAACGACTTGACGACTGAGTGTACTGCTGATCAGACATATCAATTATAAGGCGTATTGTGATGTTGGGTTTGTGTACTTTTGGAAATCCGTAGAAGCGAGATCGTTGTGAGATTCAAGGCGTTAGCCGCACAAGCGAAGTGCCATCGATATGCTTCCAGAGCTTTAGCTCTTCCAACGATTTGATTTCACTTTGGTATCGGTTCAATGATAAACTTGCTTGAGTAATCCAAAGTAGCGTACACCTTCGACATGTAGTCAGGTTTATCCAAGATTACACAACCCGATCCTTTGTCCGACCTGGATAGTATAACTGTAGGCTTTGATGTTAATTCCTCCACTGCTTCTCGGTGCTAGCGAGTGCCAATTTCCGAGAATTGCGGCCTATATCTGAGATACTGTTAATTACACTACAGTGGTCCTGAATGTGCCACTGCAGGTGTTAATTTAATCAGCTGTTACATTACGTTCTCGTATTGAGGCTGCAAATGTAAGTTCCACCTTCCTGACTGCGAGGAACAAAACTTTGGTCCTAACGAAGGAGCTTCAAGTTGCAGTTTGTTTAGTTGCTAACTAGAAATATTGTTCACTAATCGCTCCGGGTACCCTGGAAACTTCGATTCGGGTAGGATTGGCTCCAAACTTGTAAGTAATTTCATGTATTTTCTTACACCGGTCTTAGTGCATACCCTGCACACATAAATTAAGAAAGAGTAATGTTCGTCGGTATTGAGCTCCATAAGCGTTAAGTCATAGTGCCAAAAAGTCGTTCTAATTCAGGTATTTTTGGCTTGATTCCTTCCCAAATGTTATAGGCATGCAGTTTTAGGGACTTAGAAGTCGGGCGGATATGATACCGCTTCATTGCCTTCCAAAACATCCTTGGATACAGGTTCCACAATCAACACACCTAGATAACTTTGATCATCGTCTTCGCATCCGCAATCCTTCGGTTAAACTTCAAATATTTATGGAAGTCAGCAAAAGCTGTGGGCTGCTTGTATTGCTTTGACTGGTAAAATTATATCAATTAACGAATAAAACAAAAGATAATTACGTAGAAATGTTTTTACGTAAGTCTCTTCAGGCATTGACATTTAACGATTGAAACTTTTTGAATAATCCGTTAGCGTTCAAAATTAAAGACTTAGAAATAACATGCAAACTTCGATTGGATCGAAACGTACTTTCCTTAACTTACCATCTACATCGTCCGCGCAAAGAGTGGGGTTGTTGTTGGTTACACAACCAAAGAGCGTTTATCAGGTTTTCAAGAGCACAAGCGATTACAGATGTATGAAAAAGTGACTTGGCTGCCCTGGGCAGGAGCCAGTGGACTAACAGGAACCATCATTACCTTCGTTGATTGCACCATTCGGATTAACTCAGCGATGAATGATGGCGTCGGTAAAATGGATAAAGTTAGTTTGGATGAACGGCATAAATGCGAAGACAACGGAGAGAAATCCATTCGAGCGTCACCGAAACGAACGGGCTACTACGCAAGGGATGGATAGACTTGTATAGTCGGTTTGACCCAACGATGACAAGGCGTAGCACGATTTTAGCATAAGCAGGGACTTACGTTGCCCAGAAAACAATGAGCGAACAGCCCTGTGAGATAACTAACTTCGGCTATTTGTTTGGCCTAAGATGTTAAGCTCATTGTATGAGAAACGAATCAAATGTTTTTCTGTTTCCATGTGGAAATTAATGCTTAAGTCAGAAAAAAAGCGCCGGATTAACATGTTGAACTTAAGCCAAGCTGAACATAGCTCAAAATACAGTAGATGGGGTTTGAATAGACCACGGCGAGTAACTATTAATTGCGGGTCAGTGTATACAATAAGACTGTATGGGATATGACGGCGGAAAATTACCAGCTAAAAGCTGTCACAGTGGGAGAACATTTCAAGTCAAGTTGCATACTGACTGATGTTTCCTTTCTTGTTAATGTTGCAATCACCATCGAGGATTTGTTTTATCCTCAGAGAATCATCGGAGGGTGTTTGCCCAATATTCATGCAAGTTGCAGGATAGATCTCCAAAATAACTAATCGCACTTTCTGTGATGCCGATTTCCAAAATATTTCTTTGATTTACAAATGCGGGGGACAATGGTGATTGGCCATCTAAGACGGCCGACTCACCTTAAGACGTAAACACCGTACACCGTGAGGGCTGCCTTTGACATTTTGGTGCAGGCGATCTGCCTTTGAAAGGAGAAAAAGGATTTGACGTGTGAAAATCTAGTGAACCATACCGATGTTCGGAAGCAAAGCACCTGCATCTGCCTGTAAAAGACATTCACAAACAGCTAGCCGCCCCTTAAAGTTTGAGCCTTATCGACGAACCAACCTTGTTGCCGCTTTTAATGCACCAAACCTTAAGTTACTTAATCTTGCACATATTTTTGCGCCAAGCACGATCGAAACAGGTGGTCTAATTACGATACACTTCACAATTGAACGAGGTAAACCGATAAAAATTGAAAGTGGAAAGGTATTTCAATGGAAAATCGGTGAATGGCCAATTTTAATGATTTATAATGTAGGGAGCCTGGTATGGCGATGTATATCAAGACGACGATACAAGTACTCAACCAAAGGGATGCCTATATGGGGGCCAAGATATTTGATAAGAATGTGACTATCTCAAATTGAGGCAAATGACTAATGACATATTATCTACGAATGTACGCTAAAAACCTGGTAATTTGAGTGCAGATTTTCCGTTTTAACGTATCTGATGTAACAGAGGACATCCACTTGCTCTGCGTTTATCAACTTTGAATGCACATCACACATGCATGCTGGAAATAATGAGCTTTTCTGTGACAATCTACTCTGCAGAACATTTTTGTCACCTGGAGACATGACACACAACTTTTAGCGCAACTTAAGATTACCAATTAAAGGGGATCCATGTTAGTGCTGATGCTTACCAGAATCGGTATACGAGTGTATATATGGTGTATCTTAATTGCCTTGTAACCAACCCAACAAATATATTGTACAACTCAGGCGGGTCTCCTCTTTCCTCTGAAGAAAACATTCCAGGGCATTTCGCTTTGCTCCACATTTTCACTTGATAGACCAACTCTGAAGTATTCCATACTTTCCTAATCCACGTATAATGGTAGTATTGTACATGATTGCACTAATTTGATTACGCCTGTGCGGGCGAGCTTCGCACTGCCGAGAATAAACCCTTTATTTATTTATTTATATGGTATTGTGCTTTGGCACCAAACAAGTAAAAGGCTGATGGAAACCAGAAACTGCATGTATTAGTGTAATTTGCTATGTATTAATGGATAATAAAGTTATTTTCTGCACTAAGGTAGTTCCCTTGTCACTAGGCGGCTTCTAGTAAAAATGACAGCCAATGAGAGGTGACTAGGCAAGCTGTTACCTTTTTATGCGGTAATAGCTTATCAGAAAGCTTGTTCATCAAGCGCGTAATACTTCTAGCCTAATCTCAGAGGAAATCGCTTTGATCTGTAATACTGTGGATAATTTGAATTTGGCGGCACCGGTAAAGAGGAAGTCGACAACCGACTGCTATTCATGGTCAAAAAGCAGCGCTTATTTAGGACATTAAAGAGAGCACAATGTGAAACGGCTTTTAAATTCTCGAAATGTGATACCGTTTTATGATAACCATTAGGTTTGACTATTCGGTAATGTGCAACAGTATTGGTAGTGCACTGATTGCTAATACGCTTCCTTCATCAGAACTAAACGAATGCAGTGTATAACGCACGGTAGCTTGGAACTGAGGGTAGAGTTTATTAGGGCCACCATTATCCCCCGCATTATCTCCGTACTTTTCTCTAGCCTGGTCACTCTTTTATGAATATTTCTGCCGTCATTAGTCTTGTTCTTCTGGTTTCTGGCCCGTAGCCTAAGGTAACAGACTTATCTTGTGATCTCACGGCGTGGGTTCAAGTCTCATTGGGGCATAGCAACCCTGGCAGTATCCTTAGCCCACGAGTGACCGATGGTAAAATTACGCGGCAGCGAAGTGTCGGTACTGCCTACTGGCATAATGACGCTAACGGAGAGGTGGTGTTAACACAGCACATCATTAGCTCAGCATCATCACCGTCCTCGTTGTCATCACTAGCATCAACCGGCTTAAGATAACTGCAAGCACATGGGGTCAGTAATTTAAATCGAGATATTTACAGTTCCTAGACTTAATCTCATGCTAAACGTAATGCAAACTGTAGCGACTGATTGCTGTGTCTTGTTAAAGCAAACAGGCACTATCATCGAACACCATTCACTATAATCTTATTAAGGTTGTTTGGTGGGCCATTTAGAAACAATCGTTTTGCGAATGGATTGCCCCGCGCATACTCAATGTGGATCGCCATTCATAATGTGGTGAACATTTATCAGTTCAATCACTGGGATCATAAATGTTTGGGCAGATGAATCTTGCGTATTAATTGTTCAAAAACTCTGCACTGCGCAATCGGTTTTGAACTCATTTGGTTTCACCAAGCTGAGCTAGCAGGCATTGCGCCTCCTGACTCGGCGACTGAAAGTCAGAGATTCGACCAACATTCCGATGGCCCTGGGTCAACAAAAGGTTCGTGGTATATGATCGGCGTTGGTGTAAGCTGTGCTGCTACCGCACGATGATACTGCATCTTTCTAGTAAATGCCTCTGCACCAAAATTTCATGGGTTAAGCAAACAGGAAGAAGTGTAATCGGGCGGTTGTTTGCGAGGCACAGCACGACTGCCTGCTAGGTAATAAGGGTGACTATTCCGCACTTATGCATAGCTGGGAGCTGCATCTCATCGGAGCTGTTCTGGAAAAACCGAGACAATAATTCGACTAAGCTCGTGATGACCACTTTAATTGAATTGGGGCAAACGTTATCCGGACCTGCTTAACTACTGGTGTAGCGGGTTCAGTTGCCTTAGCACATCTGCGACTGAGAATGATCCGTGCCCAGATCCTAGTGGTGACGTGTTCTTCTTGAGAATACTATGTGATGGCAGTGCGTTCGGGACAAAACAAGCAAATTGGACTCTAACAGCGTTAATAGACATCTGGCCATTTTCCCACCAACATACTAACATGCTGTGTTTAAAATAGGGTTGTCTCGCTATAGTTTGCGATGTTTGTTAAGATGGCAGTAAATTAGCTTAGGGGATGCAGTAGTACACCTTAGCTAAAGCCTGTCGGCTTTTCAACTTATATTTGCAGACAAGCTTGACAAGTGGTTTTGCTCGGCCATGTCAACACCCAAGTTTCGGTGCTTGGATCAGTTTGTATGTATTTCAAAGCAAATATCCCATAGTCATTCGTTTCTGCATTCTGCTCCTCAGCGAAAATGTTACTTTCTTTGAACCAAGAATATTAGTCCCTAATGTGTTGTGCTCTAATGTTCTGATCTGGCTGACGTATTTTCCCGGCAAGGGACGATCTATCGGAGACCATGAAGTCAGATAAAATGCCGTAACGCGTCCTGTTGCGGAGTTCCTGGACGTACCGATTGATGCATCTATACCATTTTCCATTGAAGTTGGACATTCGGGCAAAACATTTACGCCTGGGGGTCAACGGGGTTGCTCCTCCGGTGCAATCAAGTTGAGTCTTCGCTATGCGGAATAGAACCACTCACTGGCATTGTAGAGGCTGTTTCATTGGCCAAGCGCCTGAGGTCCTATTTGCTGAAGGCGCATGACCAATGAAACAGCCCGTACAATGCCAGTGAGTGGTTCTATTCCGCTTAGCGAAGACTCAACTTGATTGCACCGGAGGAGCAACCCCGTTGACCCCCAAGCGTAAATGTTTTGCCCGAACGTCCAACTTCAATGGGAAATGGTATAGTGTAAGTAAAGTAGAGGATTAGTACTGTTGCACTGTCGTTGCGCGCCAAGGGACTGCTCACCTTTAGTGTGCCAAGCATAAGATTCCAGTTGGTAAAAGCGAGACCAGGAATGATCAGTTTGCTTCAATTTATGGATCTCATAGAGAAAGTAACGTACTTATGAGTTGGTCGATGAGCGGCTAAATCGTGCCGTTTGGCAATAAACTACTCACTAATTGCGACCGGAACCGACAGTGTGCAACTCAAAGTCTCCCATATGAGAGAACGTGAGTCTCAGACTGATTCAGAAGTGTTTTAAGTGCAAATGATAGGCGGTCGTCATTTCCAGAGTGGACATAGGATATCAGTATAAAAAATAAGTACACCATTTCCCGACCAAGTTGTACTCTTGGGCAACAGAAATAATCTGATGGGGCATTCAACATGAGTCTATTAAATTAATTTGTTCCGTGCGTAGGAGCTGAAGCGTCCCACCTGCACCCCTACGACTTAGTGCGTCTGAGGTCCAATTGGCTGAAGGCGACGGGCTATACACGCACACTTACACACCTGCACAAGTGACTGGCTACGCACGGAACATATTAATTGAGTAGACTCATGTTGAATGCCCCCTCAGATTATTTCTGTTGCCCAAGAGGACAACTTGGCCGGGAAATGGTATAGATATGTGTCAACTCTTCTTAGTTGCAGGAGGCATCCAGAGGAGTCCACATTTTGAAGCATAGGATACAAACGATTTGGGAATATATGTTACTGCGATACCACAACAGTACACTACCCATCCTAATAGGTCAAGCTTTACGTAGTACGAACATACTTTCCAGAGTGACGCCGCATCCGTGATTTGCTAAAAGTCTCTTTACATTGAAGTACACACGTGACGGCGCTTCGAATGTCAGGAGCATATGTATGAGTGTGAGTGTTAGGTGGGAACATTTCCCGACTTCTTTGAGGTCATAAACGTATACTTTTATTTGGAAACTGCTGGTATTGAAAACTGATCCGCCTCATATTGGCTGATAGAATTCTCAAAGCGTGAAGTTCAGGTTTCCGTAAGCAGTCAGGAAATGGTTGCTCCTTCAAAAATTGATAGTGTCCGCAGTAATCATTTTCGGAAACAAAGCCTACTGATGTTATTATAGTACCCTGGTTACTATATTTACGCTCAGTCTACTGAACTTTGATGTCAGGCGCATTTAAACGTATCATTGAGCGGAACTATATGCGTCATTTACACCACAGTTCAAGTGCGTTTTCTGCCGTGTTTGGAATGGAGCATAAATTTACTACCTTGAGGCCGCCTCCTTTGTAGTTTGACGATGAGGTTACGTTTGAGAGCGATTTCAGATCATGCTACTGCGTGAGAGAGTCTAGAAATTTTAGAGTCGTTCGTTCTGGTCAGCTACCTGAGCTTTGCATTGATCGGAAAGGTAAAGCTCAAAGATACCTGAATAATGACCGAATTTTGCGTGTTCAGCTAGTGGTACTTATTCGGTTTAATTTTTTGTTAACACTTGCTGGGTGAACGATACATTAGTCAGTACGAAGACAAGTGCCTGAATAAAGAACCGCTTCAACCTCGTTTGCTGATTATAACCTCATCCGTAGATGCCGTAGCTCATCGTAGTGGATGCCTTGCGTTGCGCCAATCGATAGCCAGTTTAGCTGGATCATCTAAAATAACACACTGATTTTCCTTTTTTCGAACCTTCATGGGCTAATTTTTTAAATGTTCTCGTTGGACGCAAGATTGCTGAGACTTATCAGCGACAGTGGTTCTTGGGTTCATCTGGAAAGTACCAGTTTCCGATAGAATTAAGTTCGAGCTTTTGGTGAGCTGGTGTTGCTTTTGGGGCGAAGTTTTCACTTGTGTGAGCACATCAGATGTGGCCACAATATTTGCTACGAATGCAAAGGCAGCAATAAGTAACGCGTATGTAGTCACGACTTTATCGGTGGCGGTTGTTTTTTGTATTGTCCTGGCGGGCTTTACAAAGTTGTACGGATGCAATATCTTTTGGGCCAGGACGTGAGATACCGGAGTAAGTAAAACTTTCTATGTCTGGTTTCGGATTCGATGTGCCCAGGTATCTAGTTTCTCGGTTTTGCTTTTACTTTGGGCTCAGCCACCATGTTCATCTGTAGAGCTTTGAGTGTCCAACCAAGCAACGGCTGAATCTATGAAGACAGGTTTACTAAGTCTAGCTTCATAGGTATAGCATCTAGGTTTCTGTATTTCTAAGCAAAACTGGCTATGCCGCTACCAAGTGCCTACCCACGCAAGTAATACAGAGCCAAAAGAACTATGCTTTTGATTCCTTTGTTTCATTTACTTTGCAGCCAAACGAGCACCCTTGGTGTGCTAAGCTTTGGTGCATCCACAACACCAAACATCAGTTCGAATGGTTTCTCCACAGTCGTCAATGCAGTGCAGCTGTGGCACGCTAGACTTCTTCCTGCGTTGAAGTTCGTCTCGTGCGATTTTACTGGTTCTCTTTAGGCAGGTAACAAATGAGACAGTTTTCTACATACACGCGCAAACACACGGTATCAGGCGAATTGTTTTTTAAAGTGAGTAGGAGGGCGGAAACGTAACCTGACCCATGTTAGCCCCACAAAATGGGAAAGTGCCGTGCGCCGATTTGCGATGATAGCGAATGTGATGGACCCCGCGAATCTGTGGACATTGCAGGGTTGGGATTTAGATGCAGAGCAGTGAACTGACGGCTGGAAAATATGCTGAAGCGACTAGTTAAAGGGTTGCATGAGTAACAGTTTAAAATATTCTTACCGTATGATGCGGAGGTTTTAGAATAACAGAAAAAAGCCAAACAAAACGTTACAATAAAAGCGGCTGCGCGCTTTAATTCCAGTAACCACTCCGTCCAACTCGTCGAACGAAATAAGATGATGGGGTGGTAAGCATGATTTGACACCTTGCTGTACACTGTAAAACAAATAAACCCCAGTGGAATAAGTGTAAACTGGATTTCGAACAGCAAAGTGATGAGGAAGTATCCGCAAAAATCGCCATCTTTAAAATTATGCGACAGCAGGTTAAAGTGTGGAAAGGAAGTAGGAAATCTATATGGTGTAAACCTTTCAACGGTGCCCGTACATCTGTCAATGATGTTACTGGCGGTCCACACTTGCCGACCATTTTCAATCCTTGGGAAACTAAATACATTGAACAGCCTATGATTTACAAGTAGTGTCTAATTTGTCATTGTATACTAACGCTGCTTAATCTTTTATTTGAAACGGTGACATCAATAATCCTGAAATATTTAAGGAAACGAAAGAAATTTACATTTGCTCAAGATCCATTTTTCGCATCTCAACACCATAGATGCAATGAGTCATAGCATAGGTTGAAGCACTGTGGTGGAGTACAGTAAATAAAATATGCTTATATATTCTCAACGTTACATGAGACACACCAAAGAATGTCAGCATTTGCTGGGTCACCTCGTAGCAACCTTTGTACAATCTTTACACAGTCCACTTTTTGGGGCCCCAAAAATATTGTGGTGTTCAAATTTTCGCTGTGCTAGTGAATTGACGTGGACAGTCTTATAATATTGCAAAAGTACGGATAAGATATTTATAGTGATTTTTTCAAGACATTTATTAAAGGCAGTTTAAAGCAATGCTGACATTCGACTTTGGCTAATAGCTACTAGTAGTCTCTGAATTCGACTACGTTTAAGTGACACAAGCCAGCAAGTTTGAGATAACTCACGAAACGTAAGAAAGACATTATCAGTTTACAGGTTTTTCATAGGTTACATTTATTATACAGTTGGAGGTTTAGATCTTAGGTTGAATAAACAGCTAACGAACTGTGGCTAGTGTAAATTCCAGGGTGTCTTATGTAAATTACAAACAGCACATGTCGACTGTAGTGTTTTGTGTCTCAGTCGTTAAAACGCTTCTAAATATGAAATGGCAAGGTTTGTAGTAAGCAAACGCGCTAAATCTGGCTTTGGGGAGTAACCTCTGATTCACCTGTAAGCAACACGCTCACCATATTAAAAAAGTGTGTTCCGTATTTTGTATATAAGGGCTTAACTTTCCGTCTCCAGCCACAACTTCGAAATATGGGCTATAGGAATTCATGTACTTCTTCAAGGGCGGCAATTCAGTCATCTGAAACTTCCGTCCGTATCCTTTGCAACTAACAAAAGTAAACACTGTGTTTTTACCAGATAGCAACTTGTACTATTTTATATACGAACTGAACGATGTCACTGGAAGCAGTCGCTTCAGCTAATGAAATCCCTTTTATGCGAATGCTCAAAGTGTTTTTAATAAACTGGTCGAACTGCAAGATCAACAAGCTTCCGGATCATATGATGTACTCGGTATTACTGAGAGGTGGTTGCACACGGGAATGACGGATACTGAAGTCTCGCTACCGGGAATGTCCCTCATCTGAAAATATGGACTCACCAAAGGAGGAGGGTCATCCTGTATTACCGAGGCGTCTTACAGTGCGAAGCCGTGGAGGATTCAGACTCGCAGTTCCCCGAATCTCTTTTGTATCGCTTGCAATTAAAAGGCAGAGACGCTTTCCTTATTGTCTTGGTGCACCGCTCCTCACTCCATACCCGGAGCCAAATGCCACTTAACGAATGCTTTAAGATGCACTATAAAGCGAAAGCTCACTCACATCATTACCATAGGTGGTTTCAAAGTACATTGTTTAGAAAATCATACCACGATCAGAGAACGATTCAAAGCCGATCTACAAGATCTCGTAACCACTGTTCTTCTTTACATTCACATCACTTTGCCCAGTCGGTTCAGAACATTTAACAGGCCATCTGTACTGGATCATGTGCTTATCAACGAAGAGCATACGGTTGATGTATTGGCTTTACACTGCCTGCTAGATCGCAGTGATCACGCAGTCAGCAGTTTCAATGATTGAGGATTGTATCCGCTCAGGTTCTTTCTCACTGCGATTCGCCAAGAACTTGTTTAGGAAGTGGTTGCCGATAAACAACACCAATCTGACCAGGATGGCGTCGGCGCATATTGACACTTGTCTTGAAGGAGAACGGAAATTTCTCGAGACTCAGAGACGCTTTGCATACACACTCAATGATTTGTTGGTTTGTCGATTAAACGTTGAGGCCTTTTCTTCTGAAATTCTCCGTTGTACGTGGGCATATTCAGTGCGCAGTCTGCGGTATTCTCTTACTAAATACACCAATGCCTCCTTTCCTACTGATTTCTTGAAGCACGGATACAGTTTGTTTTCTGCTCAGTTCATGTGCACTCAATTGGAAGTTCTCGTGCTTGGAATGAAATACCGACTGCAGCTAAAAGCCCTAGACCAGCTCACCACGCATGCGAATTTTGACTATCTGAATAAATAGCTCAGTAATCTCTCGCCAAGATCGACGGAAGTTGCGGATTAGTTTCAGGCGAAAATGGTAAATATTGCGAACCAGCTCCTGTGTACGCCGAGAAGTCAGATGTGCTGTCTGTAATCTGAACACTATACGGCGATCAAATAGTTGAAACAATTGGAGCACGTAATGTCCCCCAGCCAGATAAAGGATTAAGCTTTGTAGTAGTGAACAGGCTTGACTATTCTTAGAAGACGGAGTTCATTCTTGGAGACCCGCGGAAGTTCCAGCTAGATAAAACACCGGAAAACAACACCAAGGTAGAACATCATGTAGCAAAGAAGCTCCAGTTCCTCCTGCTACTTGGTTACGTCAATGACTTGTAGTACAGGCACTTAAAACCTACTGGGACACAGACATCTAGAATGAGAGGCGCTCCCAAGTTACACGAAGCAGGATTCCCGCTACTTCCGATTAGGTGCATGAACAATTCACCTTATCACAATGTCGCGCGGTGGCTCGCTAAACTATTAAGTCCGGTGCGTAAACTCCTTGCTAAATATTGCCTGAAAGAATCGTTTGAACTGGCTGAGACGCTGGAATTCTTGTCACTGAGTGCAGAGCTTATGTACTCAATAGATGTGGACTCCTTATTCACAAACCTGCCTTTACGTGAGGCGGTTGATAATTTATGTAATTTTATCCCGAGTCAGAATATGTCTGTTGGCCTAGCAGTGGAGTAGTTGAAAGATATGATGCTATTGTGCACCGAGAACATACGGTTTGAATTTGAGGGGACCGCATACAAACAGTTCGACGGGATCGATATAGGCAGCCATCTGGGACCAATGTTAGCCGACATCCTCATAGGCCTGATAAAAAGGCAAGTTGCTGCCAGTATTGATGAGGCGAAATTATACAGGCGATATGTGGATGACATTTTAGTCTTCACTGGCAGAAGGCATTTTACCCTGCTGCTGAGCATGTTGAATTCTATTCACCCTAATCTATTGGTATCCCATGAAGTGGAACAACGCACTTGACTAACGTTTTTGGAGATACATATTAGGAGACGGGCTGAAGGTACGTTGCAGCGCACTGTTCACTCTAAATCGATTTGGACTGGACAGTACCTTCATTCTGCAAGCTTCGCCCCTATCACATACAAACGCGTCTTAGTGAACTCTGTCTTCTACCAGGATAGACGTAGTTCAGCCAGGAAAGATTACAAGCCTAAGAAAAAATTTCTATGCAAGACCTTAATTTCTAATGGATATCCTGAGAAGTTTATTAAACGACACAGCAGACTGCCCTGAGTGAAAGCACCGGTGTTAATGACTGAGAAAAAGGAAGTTTATTTGTTCATACAGTTCAAGGGCAGCATGTGGCAAATGACATCGGACGCAAGTTTCGGTCCACCATAACGCGAACCTAGACGACGGCCCAGTTGCTACTCAGGCATAACACGCGAGAATTTGTACTTCATAACCGTCAGAGCATCTTATCGGCAATTTGTGAGGCCTTGTTAATTAAGGTCTATTTTCTTGCGCTATGTGCACAGAAACGCTGGAGGCAATCAATTGAGTTTCCAATGGCTTGAATGTAACATTTTGCTTGATGATGCTTATATTTTCCATGTATATAGTCCTTTGTGTTTCTGCTCGTATTGCGTTTGCGATTGACGAGAACAACGGAAATGTTGACATTTCGTGACCTCTGTCTTCTCTCTGTCCTGCGAAAATGGCTGAAGGGGTTCCACTGTTTTGCTTTTAAGTCTCAGCTTCTTCTGCTATGCAAAATAACAATAAGAACGATGAAACTATGCAAACCATCCCAAGCTACGATTGATAAGCCCAACTCGTCAGCGCTGCAACGTGGTCGTTCCTTTCCGAAGAACCCCCAGAAATCGTCTGGCTCGAGTTCGTCAACAAATGCAGTCAGCTGATAGTAGAGGCTTCAGAAATAACCTTGCAAGCAGTCTACATCGACTGCTTTCGTTGGGACCAGAACTCGAAAGTGGATGGCAGTGCGCAACGCAGCATGGCCAATATACAGAAAACCTGCAAAGCCAGCAACTTGGGACAAGTACGTAGCCTAACTTATCTAGTGCATACAAGTGCTCAAGGAAGATAAAGCCGCATATCAGCAGGGCAACGTAAAACCCTTCATTGCTAACCTCAAACTGCTGGATAAGCAAGTCAATAGACTAGGAAAGGTAAGGCAAAGGTTTATTCTAATTAAAACTGCAAATGGTCCAAGAAAAAGGCTGTGGAAGCAGCAAACGCGCTGTTGCTGCAATATGTCCCTACGTGTCAGCCTGTTCTGCCACCAAGCGATCTTCTAGAGTTTATCGTCTCTCCACCAGGTCTAACTCAGTTCACCAACACCGAGGAGGCTGTATTGTAGAAGCTGACATCTCTAAGCAAACACAGCACGCCGGATGTCGATACCATTAGTCTGGAGGCGTTGGAAGCAGCAACAAGCAAACTAACAGGACCAATAGCTCAGTTTTTCCAGCGCTGCTTTGATCAGAACCAAGTGCCCGGTATGGAAGGTTGGAATAATAACCAGGATTCACAAAGTTGGAAAAAAAAGGAGCCCTGCAAATACTGCCCCGTATTTCTTTTTTGTATACTCTCCATGATTATGAATTCATTGTGGCCCATACACTGGTGTGTTATCTGGAAAACTAAAACCTCATCGCGCCTGAGAAGCACGTTTTCCCTCGACAGGGGTCATGCACAACGGTTTTTTAATTGCATGCAGTGGTTAGACCGAGTCAACTGACGATGGAGAAGATATTGTTCTTATCTACCAAGATTTTTGAAGGTGGTTGATCGTCTTGACCATCGTATACTACTTTCCAAGCCAAGGCATCACGCGATCGTAGACACTCTTGGAAGCTGGATTGCCAACTTTCTACTTCAACGGCAATCAGTGGTCAGAGTTCGGAGCTTCTTATCGGTCCCCATACAAGTCGAGTGCGGTGTGCCGCAATGCTTAGTTCTAGGTCTACGTCTGTTTGTTTGTGTTTATTAACGACTTCGCACAGAGAATCGCTTTTAGCGTCCTGATGTTGGCCGAGGATATCAAGGTTTGGTACAGGATTTAGGTGAATGCGTACCAGCGTCTTCTTCAGAGTGACCTAGACACGGTATAACTCTAGTCAAACCAAAATTTACTGCAATTCTACGTAAGTAAATGCAAGGCACCTTCCATCTGACATCAGAGCAGCTACTCTTACGGGCCCGGAACGCATTAACTGCAACAATCAACTGTCGAGCGTTTCTTGTGTGTGTTGGATCAAGATGGCTTGGGTTGCTCCAGGCAATCTAAAAAGACCTCGAAGCCTGGAAACCAACACGTCGGGCTGTTACGACGGGCGTTTGGAAATATTTCGACAAATGCTCAGTGCGCATGTATGCCCCCATGTCGAATACGCAGCTCAAGCCAGGCATCCATAGTTGACACATGGAATTAACACGCTAGATGAGCCCTAACATCGAATACCTAAGAACGAAAATGGAATGCTCAATCCTTCATACGAATAGTGACTACAACGATAGGGGGTATTTAGCGGACACCATCGCAGATTACGAAGCGACCTGATTATACCATACTTTATTCTGCATGACCCACATCATATATGCCGACATTTACTACGATTCAGCACCTATACAACCCAGACGGGCCACTCATTGATACTCGCTGTACATTATAGCCCACTGGAGTTCGGCAGAAAATACTTTTCATTCTTCTGTCACCCGTGGATAGCTCTCTCAGAATCGGTTGTCTCTGCACCAAAACTAGCAGTATTTAAAAGACTGTTGGATGACGCACTCATCCACGTACCATTTGTCAGTGAGTGCTGAGTCTCCACCCTACCGTTGGAGTTTACTATGTATTTACTTAATGTTAACTGTGGGTCCTGTGAATCTAAGCGGATTGCAGAACTACGAAGCAGCAAAAGGTAAGTGCTTATTTCATATTTATAGTACTCACTGTTCTACTATATTATTATTCTTATCATTATTAATATGTTTTTGATATATCCAACAATTGTCCAACGGGACTTGTAAAGCTGCGCTAGTTAACCCGTATACATTTATTGTTTATTGTTCATATGTGGTTGCATAAGCGTAGCTAAACGAAACTCTGTCATTTTTTACAGGTTTCAATTTTACTTTTGCACGTTAGATTTATGGGACGCCACCTGTTGTGATAGAAACAGCTAACAAATCGATTTCGGAACACTCCACACCTGATGTCGTGCTAATTCATGCTTACGGTGTGTTGCCGAGACCACAGCTGAAAGTCGGGCTACCCAAGCGTCATTAGCAGCAAAGAACCAAATATCTGTGTTCCTTGTTGCTTGCTTTGACATGCCTAAGCCGTCTCACTAGCGTTGTTGCAGTAGTAACGCTGTACTACGAAACCCAGACAAACGTATCTTCATTTTCGCACTGTGTCATTCAAAACCCCCAATTCCTCCTTTGTGCGGTTGACTTGTAGACGTTACGTTTGGGCAGTAAGCAAGCGCAAATTATTTGGGACTTACTTATAACTAACCAAAACTGCGTAGGAGTGCATATGATATACATACAAAATGCGCTGAGAATCTACAAACAGACAGCTGAGATTATGGTCTCTTCTAACTTATCAAACGTAAGATATCAAAACGTTCAACGCATGAAATTCAACAGCTTTACGACATAAACTATTATACAATGTTGACACCGTTGCTTCCGTTCAGTAGTTTGAACGGCATACTGAGCAGGAAACACTGGTAGATGCATACTGTCCCTTTGGTAATAATATAAGAACAAATAAATATTTTAAAACAAGCAAATCACTTCAGGACTGTAAAAAACGCAGTGAGACAACGAAAGCTGGTATACGCATGCATTTCGTATCCTATGCATGCATCTACCAGTGATCATCTTCTTTCCGCGCTTTCAAAAAGTGTTTTACATAAAGTTCAAATGGTGTTACCAAACCAATTATTGTGAATGGCGACGATTTCTCTAGCACTGAGCAACTGAAGCTTGACAACCAGTTTCCTTTCCCCATATAAGGCACGTCTTAGCTAGATTATCGTCACAGCTTCTGCGAACTGCATGGAGCGTGAATCTGACGCGCTGAGCCAAGATTAACCCATGCCGGGTCGCAAAAGTTTACCCACCTATTGATGAGGTCGGCGCTTACGGAAGGACGGAATATTAGACTAGGCTTGGTTAATCTCACCTTGGTTGACCTCAAGTTAAACCCAAGTGGCGCAGGTCTGTATCACTCTGGAGTACAAAACGTTATCCTTGCTGTCTATGTAATCGCATCCACTATCACACAAAGAAAGTCCGATGGGAATCTCTTCTATTATTGAACGTTGGGACAGTTTTCGAGTTCTATTAATCAGTAAAACTAGAATGAAACTGATTAGACTTGGTTGTCTTCGCTGTGGCTGCGTTACCTATAAATGGGAGCTCTAGATATACCATATTCTTGGGGCTAGTTAACACTGTTCCTTTCGGTGCTCTAACTTGGCTGTGCAACTGGATGAAACATATAGGGTAACCAATTTCCATTAGCTTTCCGGAAACAGTCTCCACCACCTCAGGCAAGTACGCCGAATCTTAGCGGGGATACTTTTTTTCAAATTGCACGCTTGTGGTCCATCGGTGTGCAACTGTTCAAGTGTGGCAAATGACCAGATCATGTTGCTTTCCGTCATAAGGACTGTTTAACGAGCCCGGTACCCGTTCGACTGATGAGGGTCAAGGTACGGCAGCAAGTTATTCTTATCGAATTCATGGATAACTTTTAGGTTAATACACACACTAAAATGCTAGTGCCTTTTTAATAACCAGGCACTTATGTGCAATAGATATATGGTTTTTAGTTTCGTTACGTTCATGTATTATGCTGTTCTTAAGGCAAAACTGACAATTTAATACAACTTCCACTGCTGCCCAAAGGAAGTCGGATGAATCAGTGTTGTTTCTCGGAATAGGTGGAGTCAGCAAACACCACTTATTGATACACCTATTGCTTTCGTCACGCAAGATGTAGAATTTGCTGGGCGTAACAGAATCCCGCTGGGCATATCGTTTTATGATAGAACAGAAACGAGCGCACAGAGATCTTACGCATGACCAGTTGCCATGGCGTCTAGAAATCCGTGGGTTTTGTAATTAAGTTCGGTCTTTCATTGTAACCGGCTGCTTAAGCAGCCGCGTCTTCCAGTAACTAATGCTGTGAACTTGCGATTTTGTCTGAAGTTTGGAGGCAGTGTTCGTCTTGTTTGAAACAATAGACATGTGGTATTTATCTAGGGTCTAAGCGCGATTGTGCCAGCGCGTATGAGCGCGTGTATTAAGCGGAACATTCAGATTAGGTTAACTATGATTAGGCAAACTAATAGGAAGCACGTCCACTAATCTTACAGAGAGCAGAATCCAAGACACTGCCTTTAAAAGAATGAGATACATTTGGAGACAAGCGTGACAGATGAAGATTGTTGAGGTTTGGATCGTGAGATAAAGTTGCTGCGTTTAGATTTGAAACGACAGTTCGTTTACCTTCAAGAAGTATTTAGCAACTGGTGAACTATGCAATTGATGTTGATATTGCTACCGCAAAAGATACTTTTCTGTGAGGTGTACGCTGGTGCTGGTGTCTCAAGATTATGGACGGTGTCCTTGCGTGCATTATTGTTAATGATAATGTAATGAGGGGGCATCTATTGTTATTATTTTTGTTGCCGCTGTTGCTGACGATGAGGATGATCGTGTTGATGGCGAGTCTGATGACGATGACCTTTAGGTAAGGAAGCAGAGCACCGGTTATTCTAATAATCACAATCGGCATGGCATATGACGCTACAAAATGCACCGGCAACAATGGTGGCAGTGATTCAGTCACGGGGCTCCGCACGACTATTAAAATCCGAACGTGTAGTAACAGAGCTTAACGGGAAAAATACGCGTTGAATTCAATTCCAATTTTCTCCGTTTTACGGCTAATTGCCGGTGAAACCTAGCCATGACTGCCAATGCGACTAGAGTGCTTCACGACTTGGTAGCCACCACCTACGCGAACACAATAATAGACAATGATGTATCATAAGTTCGATTAGAAAAACCGATACATCAGCTATCCACTAAGCACTTTGGTTGCGTAATCTCGGCGTTTTATATTCTCTCTACTTAGTATGATTATTTTTAAATTTTGGCACTGCTTTTAGCCCTCATAGTCAACACTTGCTACGCAAAAAGGCACCCATACGCCGGTAAGACACTTTATCAGAAATGAAGCACTTGTGTAAAATGCTCACAGAAGCAAACAGACTGTGCCGAGGATAAGTACGAAGAAAAACAACTAAAATAATCACTAAAATTTCTCTTGTGGGTTTCGTGTTGCCCACCCGTAAACACTGCGCTCTGCGACACATCCCGAATTCATCTGCCCTGGTCGAGTAGAAATAACAGGCTTCGAACCAGGGACCATTGGGATAGAAACTGAAAGCTGTAACGCTGAACCACCGAGTCACAACGGGTCACGCTTGTTTCAACGGTCAATGACTAAGTGGAAAGTTATTTTGTGTTACGCACTCTGTGATTGGTACAAGTTTCAAGATGTCATTAATGACGGCGATTCGCGTTGAAGTGGACCTAGATAAGTTCGATCACAAGAAACATTGCAGAGGAAATGGAACAGTGGTTTTATACAGTTAAAAAATTAAGCTTACTTGGTTCGGTAAGATGCTCAAGGAGAATATTGCAACATATGGACACATTGCCAGCAAAAGTAAGTTTACACCACGGGACTCAACGCGGTACACGTATTATAAGCGGTAAATCCACTATACCTCCATATGAAATGACGACAAATGGGACGTTTGTAAAACTCGTGCATCTCCTGGTATGCGGATGTAGGAGGCGAAAATTCTTGCATGCATTTTAAAAGGGAAACAACAGTTAAGGCTTTAACAGCCACTTATGTTTAACCATGGACAGTGAGCCATTTGAAGTAGTGCAGCTACATAATTGCGCCGTCAACTCTGGTTTTATACTCTACCAGCGGGGTACACAGTTAACGGATTCCGACAGGGTGTTCCACCACTGGCAACTACGTCCGGTAAAGAAATACCAACGTTATTGCAAACGACTATCCCACTCTTCTAGTAAGAGCTGTTGGCCTCTCAGATAACTGTTTTGAATGAGTTTCAGCGGATGCCGGTACGTGTGTTTGGGATTTCTTAATACAAGTTAAAGCAAAATGTGGTCCAAAATCAATCACCATAACGTCCGCCACTGACTCTGTGCACACGAAACCTTCGTTCGCATGACAAATTATACAAATCTTTGACATTCTTGTTTATCCGACGTTATGATATCACCAAGACGATAAGATCTCTCCGCAGTCATGGCTGCCACTTATGTGTTGCGTACCCCATATGTGGGCGAATGTTTGAGCCGAGGAGTTGGTAAAAGAACGACCAAGTGAATCGTTCAAATGAAAGCCATACGAGGCCCATGTTTTCGATAACCCTTCTTGATACATTTTCTGTCTGATTATAACATCGATCTAGAATAAAAGGCCTAGATCATTCAGTCAGAAGTCGTCTGATACTCTTAGTGTCCAAGCTTTTAGTAGCACTGTATATCTTTCCTTATTATATCAAATTAAATTCTGGATTGACTGATAATTAACCCTACGCAGATCGGCTTGTAGTTGTGCAAAGTCATCTGGTGTATTTATCGCCGTCAACACTTTGATGTTCTTGGCTTGATGTAGGCCATTCGAGTTTATAGGGAGTGTGCTATCCATGGCATAAGTCAAGAACAACCGTGGCCCCTGTACCGCTCCCTGTGGTATCCCGCATTCAAGTTGGATGGGATCTGATATGGTGTCCGAGAAACCTTCTAATGCACCCTAAAAAGATACCAAAGTTGTTAGCGAATATACCTTTCGGTAATTTTTCTCGAGTTTGGAGAGCATAACGTAATGGTCACAGCCGTCGAATGCCTTTGAGAAGTGCATAAAAACTGCACCAACTAATATACTACTGTCTCCTGCTTCGGTTCAGCTGGATCTTGTTAGCAGTAGATTTCTAGTGACTGATCGAACCTGCCGGCAGCCATACTGTTCTGATGCAATGCAGGTAAAGTATTCTAAGCCAACTGTTAAGGTACCACTTGCGTTTATACATATCGAGCAGGTGAATTTCGTTAAAGCAGTGTGTTAGAGAATGGAGCGACACTCTCACTTATGTTCTCTCCTACCATAGCAAGTGATTTTGGGTGCATGTTTTTAACTTCAGGACAGCTGTACTTACACATACTCAACAGCTTTTTTAGTGCCGTGTCTGCCGTGAAGAATATATGAGTAACTTTTTGGAGTGAGACAACCGTTGTCATGAGGTATTTAGTCCACTGATCGCACTGAAATGTTAGAGCGTATTGAAGGAGAATATTTCTGGGTTAGTGTCATTGCATCTGTTGTTTGAAGGGGAGAAATTCTCAATTTTATTTAACGTAGACTTTTGGCATTTTGGTATGCAGCTTTTAATTGTACTACCATGTTATTTTATCATCTGGACGATTTTGAGTTTTGTAGTTACCTTGGCTCACAAGACCACCCATGTCTTTGTGCCCGGAGAGAGAGTAGAGATATGCCACCCCGCTTTTCGCACCGATATACATTTGTGTGTATTACTTCGCAGAAGCGAGGCCACTTTTCTCGAGGGGACAGTCTTAATCGCTGATGCTTCTACAACCAAAGTGTTGAACCGGCGGAAGAAGCGTTCACGCGCCAGCCAGTGCATTGTCCACCAAGAAAATTTAGTTGTTTGTCTCACCTAGTCGAGTTAATATGTCGTCGTATATAATTCTTATCGTTACGTCCACAATTTCCGTGAGATATTCTGCATTAGATTGGTGTTCGAAAAGTAAGACTACATGATCGCTGCGATCCAATGGGATGTCAGTGATCGGCCTCATGATACTGAGTTCTTTGTTAGGGGATCTCACGAGATATTTCTGGAAAGGGAGATAAAAAATCAAAATGGCTATCGCAGCGAAAGAGCTAAACGCACTTTTGTTTCAACAGCAGCAGTAATTCGAGGCAGCACGGCTGCATATGATGGGGACTTTACGCGAACATTATCGCTCCAGTCTACAGGCCTCCACAATGCTGAGAAGCTTTCAGTCAGTGCGACAGCCAACAATGTCAATGAGTTCGTTCTTGTTCCTGCTTAAGGGCTGCTTTTCAATGTATGGTTCAGATGTTATGAAGGTATTTTCAGGCCGGAACTGGCAAATCTTGACGATGCATCAAAAGCGCGACTATTTTTGGAAAGGTTTTTCGACTTTGGGAAGTGTGCGGCGATCAGTCATCGGTACAATTACCTGGGAGAGTGAAAAAGGAACAATGACAGACCCATTGCCCACGCCGCAACAGTGAAGCGCGAGTTCCAAAAATTCGAACTGAGCTTCTTTATTGAGGACCAATTTGAGTGTTTGATTTTGGGTGTGCACTCTGCAAACTTCTAAGGATATCGTGATATAGATCAGAATACTGGGGCTTTTGAAGCTAGACCCGGACATTACACTGAATGCTGTCATTGTACAGGCCCAGCTAAGCACTAAGTTGAAAAAAGATACAAATGTAGTCGAGGACACAATGATACTTTCCAATGATTTTGAAGTCCAGAAGATATCCAGGAAAATAATCCCAGCCACAGATCACAAGAATTTCCCAGTTGGTAAGCTGCCATCAACCTGTTGGCAATGCGGTGACTGGCATTCTGTTAGATGATGTCCATTCAACAAACGTACCTGCCAGAAATACCTTAGAGGTGGGACAAAGGAAACTATTGCAAACAAAACACTTTTCCTGCCAGTTCAGGATGGTCGAAAAGACTTACGGCCCTTTTGCAACTAAAGTGTACGCAAATTTTAGTGATTCTGTTCGAGGTATAATAAACTACATCATCATCAACATCAATAAAAGGCAGGCGTGCCTACAGATTGATACCCTCTCAAAAAGGGTTGTGGCGCATTTTCGGGGTCGCCCGATATCAAATATAGCAGTCAGCAGGCGAAGACTGCATCAGGTAGGGAGTTGATATGGCTTGATCAAGTTGAATGTGAGTGTCGCTATGCAGGCTTTACTGCATGGGGATCAATTTTTGTCAGTAGCCATCAGAAGTTGTATCTCCTGCGTCTAGAATCGATTGAGCATTTTAACCTGCTTCATGTTCCGATAAACCAGATTTGTGTAACTGTACGGATACACAAACCAACAGCCCCAAAACAGCGGCCATCGAGCACCTGCGAGAGAATTATGCAGCAGTATTTCGGGAAAATCTTGTTAAGTGCACTAGGGTACCAGCATAATTGTCCTTTAAGCCCGATGCCTTTTCAGTGTTTCCCACAAGATGTTCTATGCCTTACGTAGCAACACCAATGACTGACCAGCAGGTTGATCGCTTTGAGACAACCGATGTTCTTCCCCGGTGAACCACTCTTCCTGGGAAGCAGGTGTGGTCTACTGAACCTTTACCAGTGGCCAAAAAGGGAACGAAGTTGCTGCCACCATGCTGGAATGATCGCGTATGGATACCCGTCATCAGAATACACCTACACCCAAGGCAGAGGTCGTACGTCAATTAGTGCGAGGGAAGTGTTACAGAGAGCCAGCGTACATGTGGAGAAGTCTGCAGCAACATTGGATCGATATACAAGTAGAAATGGAACTCGAGCAGAGATTAAAACGCGAAGGTATGTGGGCTCAGCAGCGAGTTGGCCCATGAACTTTAACCGTTTGATTTGTCTTAATTATTATTAATTAGCATCTCCAACATTATTGTATTAGTATTGCCTAAAACCTATTTATTGCATTATGCCACATAGCACACGATTCAAAATCCATCGGTATCTTGGCGTTCTCATTTCGTTGCGCCTTGAGCTGATTGGGAGCATTCACAGCAGATTCAGACAGGTTATCCGTAAGCAGCGCGAACCCACAACAGTAAATATGCGGTCAAGTATAGACGACCTATCAGTTTCCCTGAACCGGGTGAAGTGTAGATTTGACCACCCAGCTTGAAACTAGGGAAAACCTCTTGTAGATATGTCTTTAAATTGTCTCCAGTTGTTTATTCGAATTTAAAAGCGTGCATGTTGATATCTCTGGTAATAAGAACGTCAAAGTACTACATTTTTATCGCTAGCCTTATTGTGGATGTCAGGTTAAAGTCTATCTCCAGCTTGGATGTAGGGGGCAGTAAATGACCACCAACAAGCAGGTGTCGTTGCCCCTTAATCCTAACCAGTGCCCCAAAGGGAATTCTGTACCGGGTTGAATGGATTTAACATAAGGTCGCAATGGACGTCACTGCAGAAGTACAGAGTCACCCTTCCTCCTTTATTGGGCTGGTCGGGCCGAACGACAGACAAGCCTAGCAGTGCGATCTCGTTGTCAATTATGTCGAGGCTTAACCATGTCTCTGTTTTGGCGACGAGGTAAAAAGCCTTTTCTCTTTAACGGAGCTGCAGTTGAGATCATAGCTAAGTAGGACCTTAGCATTATTGTACAAACAGGGAAGCGTATTGGATGTAGGAAGTTTTTGACGAGGTGCATATGAAGTAGATGCAAATGTGCCGACCGAGTAGAAGCCAACCAATACTCGTTTGTGGAATATGTGCCAAATTTTTCCTATGAATGTGGTCTGCTTTTGCTCTCACCTTATATCTAGTCCATCTAGTCTATCCTTGACTCTCTCGATAGATACTGGTCTGAGCACCCAGTTTTCTGAATCGCTGTTGTGGTTACACAGTCGTGGTCGGTTTTGTTTCCGAGAGCACAGCGTGTGGCCGCGGTCCTATAATTACTGTCTTTACTCGTAGTTCCAAAGGGAATTTGTTGCGCAGTATCAGCGAGCTGCACCTTAAGTTTGTCGTCATCTGCTGTGACTGTGATATGTTTCAGTATATTCGGACCACTGCATTTGTAGTGTGGCGACAAAGGTAGCCTTGAAATTGACTGAAGTATGACGACATCAATACAGACTGATTCACGGATACACCCTAATTCTTTCAGGTCACAGCAATGAGCTTCATTGCCACTAGCTGACAGTAACTCGGGCGCGCAGTGACCGAACATAATTCTTCTGCTACAGTCCGTGCTACTCACATATGAATATTTGTCCCACTAACAATGGCTCCTTGGATCAACCGGCAAATGCAAATCTCATTGCCTTCAATCCTCGTGCAGTGATATAAGAAAATCACCATGATATCATCTGGGGTTTGCAAGGTTGCTCGTAACAGACGAGACTAGCCGTAGTACAAATGGATGTTCGGTGTTTCCATCCCGAAAACACTGTGCTGCACGAGGCCTTTCAACCTGAGTGGATAAAACCAGGTAGAGATAACCGCTAATGAACCCGGAACAGTTAGGGTGTTTTTCATAACTTTTATTTCCCAACCACCGAGCCACAAAGGGTAACAATTCTAACGACGGCTTATGGCTGATTAGAGGGTCGTTATGTAGCACATGTTGTGTTCACGGATTAGAACGCGCGATCTCAATGTTCACTGGGATTCATAATGAAATGAACAATGCTCGAGAAACGCGATGGGAGAATAACTGATAATGCAGGTAGATCTTTTGTGTTGCCCGTCCTAAAACACTGCTTTTTACCAAGTGTTCCAAAATCATTTAATCTAATCAAATTGATGATAGCAAGCATCGCTGATGATATCAAGATATGGCGAAGGATCAGAGGACCGGACGACCACCAACGGCTCCATTGCCATCTTAACACAGTATCGAACTGGTCAGTTCAAAACGCCCTACCATTCAACGTAGATAAATGTCGCGTTGTACACTTACGCCATGGACATAACAACACCTACATACTTGGAACAAACGAATTGCAGAATAGCTCCCAGGAACGTGATCTTGGTGTGATCGTATAGAGCGACCTCAACTGTTCAAAACAGGCTGAGGTAGTTGCGAAAAGAGGCAACCAGCACGTCGGCATGCCGCGAAGGGCATTCGGGAAATTTGACCCATCAATCTTCCTAATGATGCATAATTCCTTCGTGCGCCCGCATGTTGAGTACGCAATCCAAGCTTGGCAACCTTGGTTGAAGCGCGGCCTAGAAGCGATAGAGGCACCACAACGAAGAGCAACAAAAAAATGTAAAGAGCCTGCGCTATCACTCTTACCACCGAAGGCTGAAGTTGCTGGGAATTTTCAGCGGACGTTATCGGAGGCTGCGCGGCGATCTCATATTGGCGTATCAGATATGAGTGACCCCAACCACGTTTGCTGCAATTTGCTGAAACTTAGCCACAACACGCAGCTCAGGGGGTAACTGCTTAAAATTGAAGGAACAATATTGCCGTCTAGAGTGTCGACGGAATTACTGTTATCTTCGGATTTGCAAACCATGGAACGAACTCCCAAACTCAGTTGTATCCTCTCCTACCCTGGATGTTTTCAAAAACGATTCGATGTTGCTCTTAGCTCCCAACATGTGTTACCTAAGCTTCTCTGTTGTGGATTACGCTAAACATGTTTTCAACAGGACTAATGTATCAAATGGACCTAAGTGAGTGACCATATTTTATTTCTCAGTCCTTACATCAAAGATCACTGCACCCCAGTGTTTTCCTGAAAGTTTAGGCTCGATAAGTTACTTTTTCATTTTACACTGACGTTAATTATCAAAGTATTTATCTTGGCAGACATTCGATAGATGACCCAGACATATTTTGATTTCGTCATATTCACCCAAACCATCCTACGGGACGTGCCAAGCACTTGCTTTTATCCCGTGATAAATCATTGTTCATTGTTCATTGATCGAAGCTGGAACCATTCGGATGCTAGTTGTAACTACTGCCATGCCACTGTGATAACATTAAGCATTGTTCGCTTTATGGCGAATCACTGTTCAGATAGTAATTCAGAATTGGTATTTTATCCTTTTTGTGCACCCGTTCATCTGGGAGCCAAATTATGACTGAACAGCAATGATTTATAAGCTGCTGCAATCCGTTATACCAATTGCCTGTAAAGCACAGTTGCAATGGGAATACTACTTGTTTTTCACGCCGGAGAATTTTGAGCGAGATGCCTATGATCCATATTACAATCGCAAAGTCCATTGTTATGGAAAAATCCGTTACTAATACTCTATGAACAGAAAGCGAACTTCTTTTCACTATCCACGTTTCCACTTAGTTTTACCTTTCCATCCTTAATCAAGAGTCATCAGAACACAAGGTGGGTATAAAAAGGTTAGGTCCACATCTATCGATGTCACAATGAATTCAAAATCTATCACCTCATATCATTGCGATTCAGACGAAGCCGCTTGGCAGTCACCGACGGTGACCACAACTTTCAGAGGCAAGGCTTATCTCTGAGACATACGTACATTTTGCAAGCATTTGGTTTAGGTTATGTCGATGTCCGCTAACCACTAATTTATGTTACTTTAAGACAGGCAGATGGACCATAATTCCAGAAGACAGCGAGTGAAGCGTTTTCGTGGAGGGGGTTCAGCGGATCCTATAGGTGTTGACTTAGTGACCGCATTAAGAGTACGGCTATTTGTTGAATCACAGCCGTAAAAGCAGCACACTTGGAAGGCAAAATATCATCTTGTTTTCACCTTTCAAAGTTTTGTATTATGCTGGCCGAAGATATCCATCACGTTCTTACTAAAACAACTATGTTTGACTAGAAAAAGCACCTTTTAGAGATATTTTCAGATCTTGACACAAATAGGAGGGCAGTAATGCATTTGAAGGGTCCATTTGATTGCAACTTTGCGGTGTTCCGGTCCAACCTAAATTGGTATTTATTTATTTACATACAAATAACTTGTTGAAGCAGAAGCACGGTGAGGGAAAACTTATTAGATTTTATGGCTACTCACTAGATGTTGAATTTCTGGAACTGAAGAATGGCATCGCTGGTATAGCATCAGTGCTTGGAACAACTTGCCTGTGAGCTAACATTCACAAGATAGATTACGTGAAGTCAATTGATTGAAAGATACTGACTGATGAACATTTGAATGCAATTCCCTTGATTAAATTCAGCCCTTCCCAACCAACTATCAATGATATTTCGGAAGGCAAACACCAGTTTCACCAAACTACTCAGTCTCGTTTCTTCTTACATCGTGTCACAACTAGGTGGGCGCAATACCTCCGGCTTGCCAAAGACCCCCTGCTGTATCAGCTAGGTGATTCTTATTAATCTCGTTCCAGCGATTAGTTCGGCGACAGTGTTTCAGGATGCGATGGGTTAACGCCTGGAAAGCGCTCTCCCTAAAACTAGTTGAAACAGTTAGACATGGCACTTGTGACAAACCACTAAATAAAGCTAATGCATTCTGCCTATTCCACGGACATCATTCGTCCAGTTCATAGAGCTCCTATGAACCCTTATTACGAAGGAGACCCGATGAAACACAGTCATAGATGCTGAGTCACCCAAGCAAATTCAAACGATGGCTTTGTTGTGGATTTGCGTGTTACGCAAGGGTCAGCGGCTTCCAATGCACAGAAAGCAATCAAAATGTTTATGGACTTACATATTATCAACGAAGGGGACGTTAGCAAAAAGCTAGGTAAAAAGGTATAAAAATCGTTTATTCCCCACAATATAAGACACGATGGCACAGGAATGATACTGGCAACACAAATATGAAGGAACAGTTGTAGCATAAAAGATTGCAAATTACTCGGTTACTAACTGGATCGACCTGCGTATATATATATATATATATATATATATATATATATATATATATATATATATATATATACGCACATCGATCAGGTTGATAACTGGTTAATTTGCAGTATATTTTACAACAACAGATTCTTTATGTTTCAGATTCAGTTTCAGGTGGGACTGGAACGATAGGAAACTCCTTTTATTGTTCCTTCTTGAGCGGATCGTTGAGCGAGGAAATGATAAGGTGCTACGAAGTCTTGATGGATTTGAAACAAAGCAGCCGAACCACACCCTGGTCAACCAATGACGCACTAACAGTCCCCGCTGTGTAGGTCACGTGATGTATGGAGGACGTAGAAAGAAATTGGAAGCTAAAGAGAAAGGAAAGTCATTTTAACATCAGAGGAGAATGAGGGAATATGAACTCAAATTTGGAAGATGGATATGGTCATGCCTGTGCAATCTTGTCTCAAACCGTGGAGAATAAACGATTGTTATATCTTTTACCTAGCTTTTTGATAACGTCACCACTGTTGATAGTATGTAAGTTAATAAATATGTTGATTGCTTTCTCTGCATCGCACGCCACTCACTCATACTTAACATGGAAGGCTTAAATTAGTTGTTCGTATTCTGCATTTAGCTTTCGTTTCACCTTGAAAGTGAAGAAGCATATTCCAGTGCGACCTGCGCTGGTCGTTTTGTTTATCATCTGTCCCATTGCGGAAAAATGAATGGTGATCCCTGCTCCAGGACAACGACGCCACCGTAGGTTAGTATTCATAGTCTCCCGTCCTGGGATGTTATTCACCAAAAGCTGGGCTCATCTCCGTTCCACCAATAGGTATCGGTTCGCATCTGCTCTCCTAATTTCATTTGAGCCTTCGAAGTTCTAATCATTCGAAAAATTACTTCGCCTGCACATCAGTCCCCAGTAATTATCCTTCGTCGTCGTTCACTTCACAAATTATGGTGATGGCAAGTAATCCGAAAGTAGTACCAGCACTGTAGCTTAGCCACAAAGTTACTACTTCCGTCGCACAAGCGATTTCGCGGGGTCAAAATAATGCATTTTATTTACTGAGAGGTCGCACTGCACTCACGGGTAACTACACCAAATGTACCAACTTCGGTTGCTCCAGTTACTGTTTCCGCACAACGACTAAGGAGTTCCAATAAATTATCCTATCAGCGGTATTGCTGAGTGTGGTCAGGTTCAGTCTGCACCCACAACACTGATTGTTCAGTCTTGAGGACGTTGGGTTGTCCACCTCAGACCCAGCCCTAGTCAGCTGGGCGGATTGGTAAGCACCACGTGCCCAGTTTGTTTGCAGTACTGAAATCATCCCACTGAGAAGTTCATTGAGTGGGAAAATGAGTGAGACCACTGAGTCACCGCTGGGATGACAATTGCAACCCCAATTCCAATGCACCTTGCATAGTCATGTTTTCACCAAGTGACAGGAACGTGAGGATGAGGGATAAGGCGGTGAGCTGTGGCATGCAATGTCCGGAGATGGATTGAGTTTGGGTGCGACGCGTGCCGCACTTGGGCGAGCAAACGCGCACAGGTCGTACGCCGCACGCGCGCTCCGAAAACAGCTGATCTCCCTCTACATTATAGCTGGATTGAACAAAAGCTCCGCCGTCACCGATTTTGGGTGGGTACGTTGTGAAACGCATCTGTTGGTGGAAATACCTATGGCTATTGTTTGCATCGGTTTGGAATGGGTTGGACCATTTAAACCGGTGAAGTTACTGGTGTACGTGTGTATGTGGCATAAGTGATAAAATCTGCGAAAGGCTGTTACGGAAAACGTCGCCATGCAAGGTGGACGTACATGGCTGAATACGATGCTAAGGGTGTAAAGATGGATGGGAATTTTCATTTTCGAATAGCAAAGCTGTGAATCAATGGATGTGGGCGTAGGTGAGGACGGAGCCGTTATTCTAGCATAACTGGTGCGCTGACCAGTAGGATGGATGGTTGAATGTTTTCAAGGTATAGAAACATAGCTGCGTCAAGTGCGCTGTTACTCGACAAGTGATTGTAGTAGCAGCAAATGGAATAACCAATGTCAGGTGACTGAATACCGGAACTAATCTATAATTGTCAAATATGTGGGTCGTTTTGCAATATATATCTACGGAACACATCATGTCATTTGTCCGCTTCGCATCTGCTAGAATCAGGTGAATTCAAAGAATGTATTGAGAACGATACTGTTGAGTAGATAGGGGTCAAGAAGTGGGAAAGGTAGACTTGGTGTGAGTTAGACACATAAGATTGAGTAATTTGTTCTCAGGCCCAATGCATTTTGTATCGGTCTCAACCAACATGCCTCAAGAAGAAACAAGGCATAAGTTGCGTCATATTTCTGGCACAGGAGGAAAAATATAACGTGGTCGAGTCTATTCTTCGAATAAAAGTCATATGTAAGAGCTTATGGATATGCGGCCTTTCAATGTGCCGTACCAGCTATCAGTATGGATATCAATTACTGAAAAACGTTTACCCTGGGATATCCTCAGCACTGTTCTGCGGGGGTGATGTAGCAAGTGGAGGGAAGATTTGCGGTGCAGGTTGTGACGTATATTGTTTATCCGCGGGAGTTAACCAAACATAAGTTACAGCAAGTGTTAAAGCCATAGTTAGAACCCAAGGTGGAGTGGATAGGTGTGGTAACAACTCCATGAAAGATAGGTACATAATAGGCAATTCGGATGATCCTAAACAAAGAGAATAAAAGAATGATTTGTCAGCGGGACAAGCACTGGGTTAAGCGCTGGTTCGTTCGACGGAACCAATTGTTACGGATAGGAGAAATGACTGCGTCTGCGAAAGCTTTGTCACGTCGCATACATTGATCCATTGACAGGGCTATGCACACGGATTTCAGAACACAAAGACCTAATCTATGACCACCGAGGAAGGTGTACGAATATCGGTTAAGGGACCCGTTTTCTGCGAATTCACGAAAAGCTGAAAAAGCAGGGAGTGTAAAATTTTGCAGCAAAAGAAAAATTTTCCATGATCGCTGAAAAATGACAACTTAATAATGCACGCTACATTTAATTAGCTTTTGTTACAATCAGTATGACCATTTAGGTTTTCACATTTGCCGGTGTTAAATCAATAAATGAAACAGCATTTAAGCTTCTCTGGACAAAGGGAAGTACCTACAAAATACAACGTCGATACCGCTGATAAGCATTTGTTGGTTGTCCTACTTGTGCATTGACTCTGAATCCATCTAGAAAGCTAACCGTGTTTGACAATATTTGAAGCAATAAGCGTCTCCAAAAAGAGCTCACAAAGAGCGCAAAGCAGCTAAATTGTCGCCAAGAAGCAACCAGCTCCGAAAAACCTCGATAACCATGAATTTGAGATAAATGACCGTTTCAACTGTTGCCATGGAAGCCCATGATACAATTCTATCTGACTTTCTACTTGCCCTAGTATCCACGCATGTTCCTATACAGAAGCCAAACACTTCACAGTAGAGGGAATTTGTTTAAAGACACGTAAGAAATGGTGTAGGCACTTCCGGATCTAACGCGATAGACCTGGGAAATCACCCACCATTAAGCGAACACAAACAGATTTGAAAGTGATGTTCTGTTATACCTTTGTCAGCGTCATGACAGATGAAACACCTGTTGATCACGGGAAGGTGGGACTGAAAATCCTGTAATAACAGTAAAAGCAGTCTTAGAGCATACATTATCGACACTGTAAACTTAGAGAGAGTCAATTCTGCCAAAGTTGTAGGAGCCATTCGGTTCACCTTGACAATGATGATTACGGACAAAAGTCGTATGACGGCTTTCAAGTTTGATGGTGCGAGGTACACCATTCGCACTTTAACATGGACGTCTTGAGCACCATATTGAACATTATGAAAACCACTTTAAACGTTTTGCGTACCAAACTGAAAGTCTTGCAAAATAAATGATAAACCTTGCATTCTAAGAAAAAAGTATCCATTTGTTAATCAGAAATGAGGAGTCATACTAATGCGAATACATTGTGTAACCAACGTGTACCACTCCAAACAATTCTCTTGCTCCGGAACCTCGATTACTTCGATCAAAGGCGGTGATTAAATATCACCGTATCTACACATCGGCATCAGCGTAGTTAATAAGGTTGTGTTTTTTTTCATGAACCTGTGTAATTCTGTGACTATTGGAAAGTCAGACTACCAAAACGTGTTTGCTAATCATAATTAAGTAAAGGTAACCTAGCAGTGGAGGGCCATTGTGAAGCAATCTATTTGTGAATAGATTGCAATACGCAACCTCAATATAGACCGTGATTCTCACTGAAGTAAACTTTGGCAAATTCGATCACTGGGACCGTAACTGATAAAGCTGACTCAGCAGTCCCTTGTCAATCTATGGAGCTTCGCTTATTTTGCATGAGTGTGTGGGCGAACCTATGCAGCTGCAAGAATATAGGAACAATTCAGGCTATAACGACTTCAAATACCCCAATCTAGCTTTATTGGTCCACTGCTGCAATTTGTTAAAAGGCACATGGGAGTAAGGCGACCCGATGTTGCTCATGAAACATTTTAAACATACGAATGCACCGGAACTGTGTAAACAGCTTTGCATCATGACTGACATAGGTAGTGGGTGGGAGTGTCTGTATTGCTGTTTCTTTTAGTCTACGCGTGAAAAGCACAGAATTTTATGTCAGTACGGCAGAAAATTCACTATATTTTCGACGAGGATGAAGAAAAATCTCTTAACACTGCAGAAATCTAGTGTTTTTAAATATGGGGCACTTTGAAGGGACTCAGCCGTTGCGGTGCATACGCTCGATGCTGTCAAGTGAAACACGTCAACATAAGATTTATCCACCTTTACGGGTACATTTTCAGCATTTCCACACCAAACACGAGTGTAACAATTAATCGCAGTTAACGCAAATTTGAATCTTCATTCAAGCGTTCGGTCACGAAAGCGGTGTTTTACTACTGACGGGTCGATTAGTAAGCGTGATAACAAAGGCCGGATGGCGTTTCGATTCGACAAGGAACGAGAATATAAAACACTAAATTCCTTCCACTGAAGACGAAGTAGAATTAGTGTAGACTAAGGTATGGTTTAAAGAATGTAAGGAGTCATTGAAAATCTTGGATTAAAAAGTTGATCCATTCATCAAAACGTTTGTTAACAATGAAAGTCCCGAGCACTTATTTCCTTAAACCGCGGCAACAATAAATTTTAGCGAACGGAGAAGAAGTCCTGGCAAAAATACCAGGGAACATGGTAACAAGAGAGGAAGCATACATGCAGTCCCAAACCGTAGAATTAAAGCACGGGGAAGGGAAAGCAGTTTAATTCTAAGGGCGTAAAAAGAGAGCCGCGTAATTTTTTAAAATGTTTCAAGAACATGTGTAGACCAATATAAATTGAGATAGAAAACTCCTAGTTATTTTGCAGTAGACACGTGACGGATGCTTCTGGTCATCCATAATCATAGGAGGAGAGGTAAGAACAAGCGACTGCTGTCTGTTGGGATGTAGAAAACAGATGATTGCATCATAACAATAAAAAGTTTGAGATAGAGGGACCGGGCGCTGGAGCAGTTCACGAGTTCTTCTAACCTATGTTGAAGTTTCAAAGAGTCGTCGATGACTGGGGCTAAGCATCCCAGGATGACGTCATCACAATATTTCCAGCCTAGGGACATTGATGGAATAGCGAGTAATTCAACGTAGGCGGTCAATGGAAAGGGGAGTGGGTGACGCCCTGTAAAACACCGTAATTTGATGGCAGTACCGAGGACCGTTTGCTACAAAGCTGCGTGGAGTAAGTGCGATTTGTGAAGTACTCATGTGTTACATTACACACAGTTGGAGGGAGGCCGATCTCGAACAAACTATTAAGCACTAGTAATCTATCAATGGTACCAAAAGCACTGGTGTAATCTAGAAACAGAAGTCATGTGCTCTTGCATTTATTATTCAAATCTAATTCTACGGACTGTACCAGATAAGAAACGACATCTGGTGTAGGGCACCCTGGTTTATAGGCAAACTGTTTGAAATCATTAGCATGATTGCCTGTGAAAATTTTTGGGTTCAGCAGATTTTCCAATACCTTTAGCAGCAAGGACGTGTACGCAGTTTGTCTACATTTCCGCGCTCCGTTTTTTAGACACTGGTGTTATTCTGGTTGAGTTTGTAGAGGACCGTTACCTACTGAGTTCTAGTGATGGGGCAAAAATGCAATCTTAAGCAAGAACACAAAATAGAGTAAGATATGTCGCAATGCAACAACAACGATGCGGCAACAAGCGAAGTATTGCCATGAACTCAGACTGGCACAAAAGTTTTAAGCAAAACCAGGGATTTATTATAGCTATGTTCAGCCAAGCCTTCGTTAAGGCTGTGAGTTGATAAATTACTGACCGATGACTGTCATCACACCATAGAGAACAAAAAGTAAATCGTACAGACGATAAGCTACATATACCGTAACTATCATTTTGTCAAAGTAATAATATTATGCCTAATATCCTGTTTACTGCAGCGGAGGATTTCGGGATACAGGCTGTTTTACACCCATATAAGTTGGCTCTACCTGATGATGTGCATCCTACCGTTATCAAACAACTGGGTGACATGCTCTAATACCCTATCTTGGAGACGTTTAATATATCCATATGTGAAGATAGGCTACCACAGGACTGGTAGGAGGCAACAGCTGTAGCCATACATAAAGGCAATTCCAAAACTTTACCTGTCAAGTACAGACCTGTAAGCCTAACCAGCGTTTTACTTAAGTGCTTATAAAAGCTTCTTCGAAAGCGAATTTGTGAGCACTGTTTTAATCACAAGTCAAATGGATCCAACTGCATGGTTTTGTTAAGAAGAAATCGTACCATACTAATCTTTTTGTTCCTTAGATGAAAAAATTAGCCGTTTTCCAAGGGGATTTCGATTGAAGTACGATACCTCGACTTTAGCAAGCCATTGGACTCGGTTAAACACCGATTCGTAATCGCGAAACTGGAATGGTTTGGGCTTTTAATCCTCAACTCTTGACTTGGATTGCTGAGTTGCTTTGTGGTAGAAACTTTCGCTTTAGGGTCGCGAAGCTAGTTCAAGCATCGGCACTGCTCAAAGCGGTGTCCCCCTAGTTTCCGTTTTAAGATCATTATTGTTTCTTATGTTTATCAACAGCATGGCTCCTATTCTCCATTATCCCTGTTACATTTTTGCTGATGATCTGTGTATATGATCATCAGGGGTAATAGAGACATGGCTAGGGACTTTTGCACCGTAGTGGATTGGTCGGTTAAATGGGATTTGCCTGTAAATGCCAGCAGATGCCAGTTACTGATTTCTCGAAATGAAGGGATTACGGTGTTATCAACTGTCAGCCTCTCGATCTGCGACGTAGAGATGAAGCACGAGACTTGGGCATCATTATTGCGAGTGACTTCAAACCTCCAGCGCAATAGAAGCATGCCGCCAACCAAGAAAGGAATGCGTTGTTTCCCCTCAAAAGATATTTATGCACACTAGAGCTGAATGTTTTCTTCCATTATACTAAGCGGTGGAAAGACTTCATCTGGAATACTGTGCACGGGCTTGGGCACCGTATCACCAGAAAGACGTGGCCTACGTAGGAAAAGTACAAAAACAGGCGACTAAGATGAATGAGGCTCTATATACGAAAGCATACACTGAGCGCTTAAAAGCTTAGCTATGTATTCAATGCAATGACGCAGACTGAGAGGGGACCTAATAAGGACGTTTAAAATCATGAAGAGTTTTAATGCTATCCAGTATACCGAACCGTTTGAGTTAGCTGGGTCAGGTCACCGGCATGCACAGCAACTGAAGCTCAGGTATTAGAGATCTAGGTTGTATATCAGGGCAAACTTCTTTGCAATTCATGTAGCAATTAGCTACCTCCAGCATTAATAGAATGCAGCACTATAGAGGCCTACAAAAGAGGCCTAGCTAGGTGTTGTTCTGAAGTGTTTCCAGAATTATCGTAATCTTAATTCATCATGTTGCTGCAACCACGTACTATATAGAAGTAACGCAGATGCTCTTGTTTTTGCTTCAAGCTTTTGTAGAAGGCCCGGAAGTTAATCGGGCTTCAATGAACATGAGTCTGGTTCGCTTAATTATACTAATAATCATAATGTGTCAGTTGAACTCTCTAACAGCGCTTTGATGCCGTGCGAACCTAACCATTCGCACGCGGGCTGAATATACCGCAAAGACGCCCACGCCTACACGGATTCGAAGCCGCGCCGCAAGATTGTGAGACAAGCTCGTTACTTCTAGGCTACGGGCCGTCTTGTTCGCTTACTGGTGCAAGAGACATGAAGCTTTCTAAAAGAAAGTCTGTGCCGTCCATGGAAACTGACTTGACTTGACTGGACTTGCGCATTTTTAGAGCCCATTATGGTGGTGCACGATTCTCGACTTGTCATACTAATTTCCTTCAAGTAGAACTCAGTACTCGGCATAACGAGAAAATCGAAGTTGGCGCTCTTGTGGACTATTCCCATCCGGATGTCACCTTTCAGGCTTAACGTGGCCGTACCATGGAACACGTGGCTACCTACCATTAAAGTCGAATCGTCCATGATACCGTTGCGGAGCAAGAATTTCTCTATGCCTTCATTCCAGTTTGAATGTTTCCAGTAGATCTGCTTCCTACTTAACGGAGAGAATAGTAAAAGTTCCTACGGCTGCCTGGTGTGCATTTCTCTGCCAGTCCCGGTCGTGTTTGTTTATGGGGACCTTGACAGTGCTTTAAAAACCTGATTCTATTCGCAATCAGTAATACAAAATGAACATGACAATGAGTGACTTCAACTTGATGAATACTGATTGGCGTAGCCGCCGTTGCGAGGCAATGATCATGGGCTTGGCTGCCAAACACGTAGAGTCGGTACAGCAAACCCCTCCACACCAGCTTACGGACTAACCCATCAGGCTCATGAAAGAGCAAGTTCAATCCATCTTGATCTTACGTTTTCAGCCCGCTGACTTTGTAAACAGCATTATTTACGGTCCGACGCATATAGTATTTTGACTGTGATCTCAGTAGGGTGACAGTAATATGCGGCGGTACCAGAGGTCCGAAAATGTGGCATGCTACATTACGTGTACTTTCAGCCGAAAACGTCCCTGTCATCCAGCAGCATTTCTGCAATGGATAACGGACGGTCGGTATTGGATAAGTTTCATTATTCTCAACTTTTTCGGACTGTCTATACTTTAATTGGGGTTGTCTCTTGCCAAGAGTTCTGGCCTCGATGTTATTAATCCCAATTTGTTTTAGAAATTTTCAGATGGAATTTGAGAGCACGTAATATGCTCGACTGAAAAGCCTCCAAATAGCTGCAATTTACCCACTGACTAAAGAATGTCACATGTCATAAATACCTCACTATGGGCAATAGGCCATCAGTTTAATACACTAGCTAGTTAAACCTGAGTTAGGGATAGATGCCTTCGGAAACAACTTGAGAGCTTTTGGTCTAATCAGTCCGCTGCAACACGGCTTTTCCATAGATTATTTACGCTTAACCGATTTCCTGCTATTTCTAGGAATCTGGGGCGATTTTATCAACAAGAGTCAAAGATTTGACAACGTCCTACATTCCTGTCTTTTTAGCTGCGTTCGTAAAGCTCCACTGAGTAAGCCCTTCCATGAATATTGGCATTTCTCGACGGGAAAGAGATGTGATCTGGTGAGCTGCAGCCTTTTTATTCCGACTGGCTGTTGTGAGACTTGTATCTTGTGGATATGTATTTGGTCAATTGTTTGACGTTAAGGAAATGAACACCAGGAATTTCTGGGGGTGTCTAACCTCATTTATGCATGTGAATTAACATTCTGATGATTCTGAGTTTTGCGATATGCCCCAGACAGACTACCAGACAAATCGGTTTTGTTACAGACGCCACTAACTCACACCGTATTTAATGGTTCGATGATGCATCACATACTAGAAAAAAAAACAATGACCTCATATATCCCGATAGGTTGACGCAGATACCACATTTTCATTGGATTTCAAATCCAGCGAAAACTGGATTGAAAACACTGCAGGGTCCTTCGATAAATCTGCATCTTGATGGAAGAAATGCTGTAATATATTTCACGAACTCTGTTGTGTATCACTTGGAGTGCTGCAAACAGGCTTATCCTGCCTACCTGACTGTGTCATAGTGAGGGTTTTGAAGGTTGGAACTGAGATGCTTCATGGATTGCGGAACCTATCGTAGCCTGACAGATAGCACTTTTTAGATATTCTCGTTACACTTTAGGCGTACCCCCGGTGATTTGTTTCCCCATTATGGCAAATTGGTGAGCGGAACCTTCCATAGCTCTTTCATTCCACTCAGGTTCAAACCCTTTGCTGGCATGTGAAGAATTGGTACATATACCTTGCTAATCGAGTTCGGGTTGAGACTCGTTAGTCACGTACAGACCTTGGTACTTAGAATACGATATCTCAGGACTTTGTGTCGTTATCTATGGCAACGGATTTTAACCCCGCATTGAAACTCGCTGTACAATATAGCCGCCTGGAGTGCAGCAGAAATTGCTTTTCCACTCTTGTCTGTCACTTGTGGAATGCTCAGAATCAGTCGTCTTTGCGCCGACATTGACAGTATTTAAAAGACGGTTGGATGATACATTCTTCCACTTACATCTTGTCACTTAGCACTACGTCACCATCCTACAACTGGAGTTTACTCGGATTTATTTGATGTTAACTGCGAGTACAGTGAATCTAAGCGGATTGCTGGACCATGGAGGAGAAAACAATTTCTAATTTTCATATTTAAAGAACTATCTACTTTACTATCATCACAATCATAATTGTCATGTCGATATCCCCACCAACTATTCAACGGAACTTGTAAAGCAATCTTTCTTGATCCGTATAAATTCACTGTTCATTGTATACCCTCAAGCGGCAGTCCTTGATCATTTTTTGTTACTCTGCTTCCATTCTGTATGTCCATTTTCTTTTCAGGCGTACTCGTTGCCAAACTCCTTTTCGAATTACATCCTTACTTATACTATTCCAGCACACCATTCTGCTTTTCGCTTTCTTATCGTTTGTAATCACAGCTGGCCGAATTGTTTAGGCTAAATTAGATTATGCCAAGCTGGTAAACTGGATTCTGGCTTCAAGGAAGCGTGCTGTGAGATAATTTCTCCATCTATCTCATCGGCCATTGACTTGTGCGACAGACAAATAACCACCGAATTGTATGGCTCAGCAAACATTAGTGCGAAAGCAAATCAAAATGGCTAATTTCCAGCACTGTTTATCGCTTTGTAGGATTACTAATAAAGTGCATAAACCAGAAATAGAGATGTTACCTCCAAACTGGAAACTTGTACATTTGTCAACCTGTCAAAGAATAAAAGGTTATTCAAACAAATTTCGCTGGATCAAGCAGTAGGTGCAAATAAAAGTACTGAGGTGTGAAACGAGTAAATGGGCAAAATAATATCCTTGGCCGAACACATATTGGGGAGAAACGATTACTTGTTAAAGGAGAGAAATGTGTAAAGCTAGACTGTCTGTTCTGCGCGGTCATTCGTTGAAGCTGGACAAACCGCGGTCCGATGGGATTAGGGCGGAAATCCGGCTGTCTCGCCGAGTTATCGGCTGCTGGAACATGCTTCCGGAAAGTGTTATCAGGGAATCAACGGTTAAGGGGTTTGAGCGACAACTTGACGCTCTTGGATAGCAACATGAGACCTTTCCATTTTCCTGAGTAACTTGCATCTTCGTACTTCGAATTTCTTTTCTCTACTTTTCTTCGCGTGATGGTACTATTTTCTTATTTAAGTGCACTTCCTTATTCTGTACCTTTGATTTCTCTTCCTATATTTTGCTTACTTCACGTGACTGCCACAGCAAGGACTGCTAGGGCAGGAAAAGTGGGCATTAACTGGTTGTCCAGGGTGCGATACGGATGTTCCGTTTTAGATCCATCGATAACTGAGCACTTCATCAATTCCTGGCTCAACGATCCACTCAAGGTGGAACACTGACGGGATTCTCCTATCGTTCCAGTTCCATCTGAACTGAACTTAACTGAACTGAAAGCGTACCAATTCTGATCAATAATCATTCATCATAAATAACAGTACGGCTGATATTTGAACTGAGGCTGCGGTGCCGTACAACCACGGTTAGCTAAGGTAATAAGAGGGTAAGAAGAGGGCGAGCAGGGGGGCCAACCTTAATACATAAATGCCCTAAGAAAACATTCACAGTCAAGGTGTCTACACCTCCTCAACAACACATCGTCACAAACAGCTGGCTATCGTGCATAGATAAGGCGGCATCAGCGAGAGAGTTTCTTCGAGACTGTCACAGTGCCGCCTCATAACCGACCTCAGTGTTAGACACACTTTAACATGGTCGACTAAGGGACAAAAACAGATATGTCCCTGGTGCCGACTTCGAACCATCTCCTGCAACGTCTCGGGCCAACAACAAGGCGAGTCAGGTGGAATCCATTCTGGTAGGTGGACTGACCAACGCCAACCAGTCAGTGCATTCCTTTTTATCTACCAAGTTTCATCTTTCCCACCTCGAGCTTTGCGCCACAATACACCTAGTAAAAAATAGCGCGCCGCGGTAGGCGTTGACCAGGCGTACCTAGTACGTGCTCAGCCCAACACAATTTGTTCTACGATGTGTGTCATTCTTAGGAAATAACGACATAATCACCGCCTAACACTCATCACACACACCATCTTTGCCGACACAATGGTGTCATCCGACACCGGCGGTGCTTCGCAGCAGCGATGACCAAATGCTTGGTGTCTCAAATCCCCAGACCGAAGAGACCAAGACACACTCCAACAGCATTTCCTATCAAGGAAAACTCCTGAGGCTGGGGATGTCGCAGATACAAGAAAACAAATTTGTAAACATGAACATTTTTCAGTGTTTAGGCGCTCAACGTTGTTTATACAACTGCTCAGATAATGGAATAGTTTAACCACTTCGAGTTCTTTGCTATCCGTGTTCAATGGGACAATAACATATAACAAAGAGATGAGGGGACCAACATGTAGCTAACAGAAGTTGAAGGCACATGTAAGCTGCAGGGAACTCATGGTGGACTGTGCAGCAAGTCGAATGCGAAAACATCAATAGAAGGACGATGTCGACACAGAAAGAGACTGGTGCATGAAAATGTAGCAATACTGCCACACTCCATCGACTTTAGCATATTTTATGCGGCAAGCATTTTGAAACGATGTTTGAAGGATTTCAAAGTATCGAAGAATTTCTTCTCGCCGCTTAGCTAGCTTGAACCACTGTATCATACGCATGTTGTAAAAGTTAAAACGATAGGAAAACAAGTCCGGGTGCCAGCTTGTTCGCTATGCAGAGGTATGCAATACGCACAAGACCTTATAAAACGTTTGTTAACACTTGAAACGGCACTCCGTTTCCTGCTTGATGGTGTTTGTTTGCTCTAGCTCCCAGTGACGAGTACCCACCTGTACAGATCGGAAAAGTGCTAACATTTAGTTTATGTCAAAGCAATTACGAAACTACTCATCAGATCTAGTACCTCATTAAATAATCCACGCATCTTGTTAGGAATATGATGTTTGCCCGAATCCAATACCTCTTATCTATGCTGAATGGGGATGTTAACGACTAGCTCGCATGTCCTGATAAAGTCAGCCGATGAATATCGTGTGTTGCGCATCCGAAAACATTGCACCAGACAATCGGTTTCGAAATTATTTGAGCCCATCAAGCAAAGATAATGAGCCCTCGGACCCTGGCGTTTGGATTATTAGCCCCATAGGTCACCGAGAGTTGGAGGGTAAAGCTTGTCATAACAGTTGGTCTTTTGACCCACCTCATCACGCACACAGTGTTTCACTTTGCATATCAGATGAAAACGCTATTTGGGATTGTGACACTACCAACGCCCACCTCAGGTTACGAGTCGATGAAGTGTGTTGGCATTCTGTTGAGAAGGGCAACCACATTGAATATGCACCCCAGTCCAACCGGCACAAATAGAAGAACACTGTCCATTACCACTTAGTCATGTTCGGACAGCACACTACCAGAGTACGAGGCCAACACGAAGTTGACGGAAAAAGTGGAGGAAAACACATGCAAGAATTGCGAAAACAGGGCAACCAATGAACCAACCTTCAGTGTCATCGACATGGTCATCACTCTAATCTCCATCCCTATTGTCCCTGATGGATTTGCATGCGAATCGCCTGTAATATGCAAATGATCTTTGGCTTAGACATCCTACTACAAGGTGAACCTGGGCGTGGATAAGACATGAACCGCCTACGTACAAGCGCGCACACACAAACGGAAAAGGAAAACCATGCACACAGTCGAATGTGGGAGTTAATCCCGAAAAACACAACACGACTTCCACAATACGACTGGTACAATCTTGAGTTGCGAACGCTGGACTTCGCAAACACGAGGTATGGTGTTGTGTTTGGACACAGATATCCACAAACAAGTAGATGTAAAATAGTTACTATGTATGACTGCCAAAATTATCCAAACTGGTGAATCACTTGGTAACTGTTGTCGTTACTCGCCGTCAGTTTGGAGGACGCGATTATATCCCAATTAGAGTCAACAGTTTTGGACCGTAACCTAGGTAATTTGCATTCCCTACACTACAACGCGCGGTTGGTCCCGTCGGTGTTTATTATAATGAGATAAGTTTGCCTGGGATCTATGATCCGACAAGCGAGATTTCTGAGGTTGAATCACTCGCTTAACAATGAGGCCCCAAGCGTTACCATTTACGCTAGCAACATGTAAAAACGATCAAAAGTTCCCGATTGGTCAATCCCCAGTTGAAGTAAAAGAAGATTCTGCGAAGAAAAATCAGATTTGCTTCATAATGCTTCCTGTAGACAAATATCAACTTCGAGATGCTCGGTTTTAAGAGCCGACCATGATTTCCAGTTTTCTGCTGCGCGGAATCCACCGAAAAATAATTCAAAACAGGTCGCCACAAGTAATGGCCCCTATCACTATGAAATCAAAATGTGGCCAAATAAGATTGTAGTAATCCTGGGGGCTTAACATGTAGCAGCATCTATCACAACACCACAGGCATTGGTTTGTATCCGTTACTTCTGAGTTGTAATTGAATGCCAGGTTAAGTATCCGTCGTCTATTTACTAGGTGCAGCAAGCCCTGTTTCCTTTCTAGCCACAATTCAAATGTTTTTAATAATATGATGTTAGGTTTCCACGACATAACTAATCTACTGTCAGATAACTTGTTCGATCACATCGCTGTCGGCATTACGTACAGAAATTTCAGCGATATGATAGAGGTTATCATGAAGAATATGAGTGGGTTCCCAACGAAAGTGTGCGGTACCTCCAAGACGGTAAGGATATAAAACCAGCTGAAAAAACTTGTTTTCAAATTTATGTAGCTCGCAGCAGTGTAGACAAGCGCGATGCGAACAGTAAAGTACATAAAAATTCTGTTATGTCATATAAGCGTAAGAGAGATCCCTGAACTCAGGACGCGCATCACAACCCAAATTAAATTAAGTTTTGTGAAATCTTATGCAGCCACAGTTATGAGCTTTTGTTTCAAGTTTGTGTGTGAGCCACTAATGTGGAAACTGTGTACCGTTACTCGTAAAGCTTGGACCGAAAGCTCCTCAGTGTGCACTGGCACTTTGGCGCCTTAAATAACTGTTTAATAGTAGTTATTCGCGGTCAGAAATTACCGCATTCAACAGAGCCAAGTATATGCCACGTTGTGTAAGTTTACTGAAAAACTGAGAAAAATACGTGACAAATTCTAGAAATCTACTGCGAATTAAGATGCGTCGCAAACACTATTTAACTCAATGAAAATTGGTTCTACAATTAATGCTTTTCTCACGAGTGCTTTTAAAGAAACAAAGTTTTGTTTGCTTACATAATTAATTTCGCAGGTAATCACATATTTATACCTAAGAACAGGGTTATCCTTTAAAGTACATATTTGATGCTAATTGCCAAGCTGATTTCTATTTTTCTTTATCTGGCCTGGATTTAATCTGCAACTTAACTATGCTATTTAAGAAAATCTAGCAGGCCTGTAAAGTGCATGATAATAGTTATAGAACTAATTTATGAAATAAGAAAAATTAGTACATTTTTGACATTCAATCACATAAACTAAAACCTTTGTAGTTTGGCCACTCAACGGACTGGACCAAAACTTTTAACACATAGTGGTATGGATCCATACGTTTTACATAGTGAAGATACAATCAGTGCAAAATTCCGGTCGACTTAGTGAGAATGTCAGGGGATAAAGATGGCTAACTTAGGCTGTTTTATGTAATGTAGGTAAAAATTACAGCTTTATTTCAGCAAGTATCGGTGTCAATATCAACATCTGCAACATGTAGGGTTCAATTGATTTTGCTACAAATTGGAGCTAACACCAGGAAATTGGAAATCAGCGTATAAATCTCACAATGAGTTAGGTTTCATATTTTTGTTTAGAGTACAAAACACGTAAGGCAGTTTTTTCCGTCCAATCCAACCTAGATTGATGTAAAACCCCTGAGGACTATATATTAAGTAGAATCACTACCCATTTGCGCCATCTGCACCGCAAAATGGTTTGGATGTGCCTGAATGGTAGTCTTTACTCCGGTCCCTCATTCTTAACTCATACAAGTGCTGCGACGTAATTTTCTAGCAAATCTACACAAACTTCAAACTTTGAAAAGCTTTTTGTCCCTGATCACATACAAATACATATTTCAAAGCTTGCTGTCGGTTAATTGTAAGTGGAACAATGTGGCAATGTGTAAAAAATAAGGCACAAATTTTCCATAAGTTACTCAAGATCAATATTGTAAAATATGGAAAGATTATCAACGGAAAAAGAAGTTTGCACTATGTGAGGTACAGAGGTAAAAGCATTATGATCTGTAAATCAACTGTAAGTTCATGAGAAATGAGGACAAATGTTATATTCTTAAAACTCGTGCTGCCTCCTGGTGAGCACATAGATTACCTAAAATAGATGGACTCTATGCTAAGCGTTAAGCGTCAGTGAAATCACTCACAGACACTCGTGTTTAGCCATGGAAATGAGTTTCACTGTGATGGTGAGCGATATGAGTGAACGGTCAAATCGGACTTGAAAGCTATCAACGTGTAAGCACTGATGACAGCTTCCGGCAAGGTAAACCGTGTTTGACAAACGCCTAGGGAAAAGAAATCCCTATGGTATTCCAAACGATTTTACTGCTCTTCCAACGGCGGCTAGTGGCCTCCCAGATTAATATTTTGACAGGGATCCAGCAAGTGGCGGTACATGTGATTAGGATCAATCAAAATATGATAAGTCGAAATAAGATCCCACGCAATCTCTAGTAGTGTACGTCAAATACACAAAGCACTCGTGGTCATTGGTTGTATGGTAAATGATACAAATATTTAACACCATATGCTGTCCAGCGTCAAGATGTCTCGAACGCAGCAATGTATGACAGAACTCTATTGCCTATTCTACATGTGGAGTTTGTATGAGGCCAGAAGTTGTTGAAAACTCGACTGGTCGCATCCTCCCAATGCAAGCCTCAGTAGGCTTACACATTCGTTGCCCCTTCTTGACCCTCTTTATCCAGATTCCAACATCCAGATACGGCCTGAACCATAACTCTCAGCTCAATACGCCAGAAGAGGTTTGCTAAACATTAAGCCGAAGTAGATTCTGGATTGCCCATCCTTATACTTAAGCCAGATCAGTTGGAACTAGGGGAATTTCCTCTGGTGTATTGACCGTCTTCCACACCTGCATTTCATCGGAAGACAGTAGAGAGTTCGAACTTGTATAGCGCGTGATAATTGTAACATAAGAAAAACTAACCGTCGCCGATGTTTGTGGCAACTCGCATAGAACTTGAAAAGGATATGACAAGGGTTCATGCACTCTCACCTTTAAGCGCTGGTGTAAGAGAAATCATCTGATTCACCCTAAAGGAGGATCACCGATACTAAAATTCTTGAGTTTGAAGAGCGGAATACCAAGAGCCAATCGCTCGAATGCTTTTGAGTAGTCGAGAAAATCACTGTAACTTATAAACCAGTGTCAGCCGCTTCGGCCCATCTTGGTCGTGCTAGCAGTAGATTGGCACTGTACGATGTAATTCGTCAGAAAACCTGTTGCTCTTATAAAAGTTTGATCGATTCTTCCAAGTAGGCCGTTAACGCATCATTAACAATGGTCCCTATGACGTTTGTACGTACCGGTAGTAGGAGCGAGTGATGGTGGTTGGCTGGATCGAAACGACTATCTACCCAGTGAATAAGAGCAATCATCCCGCGTTTCCACATATAGAGCACCTACACTTCGTCGAAGCAGTGTTGCAACAATCGAACCAACGTTTCGGCTGAGCTCACTCCGACTATCGCAAGTGCCTTTGGGGGCATTTCATCAGTTCCAGGAGAGCTGTGATTACACGTATTTAACAACATTTTAGCACAGTGTAACTAGTGAAGGATACATGCATGAGTTTCGGGGTGAAATAAGAATTGTCCTACGCTTACGTCGCTCCTGTACACACTAAATGTTTGCAAGCGCAGGTTATTTGCGGTATTCTACAGAATCCGACGCATTCACTTCACCGTTTGAAGAGGCGAAATTTCTCTGTTCACCTAACGTATACTGCTTACATTTTAATACAGCAATCTGTGCTTTTAGACTACACACATTGCCAACTTCGGATTGTATTTAAGTTTATCTGCATCAACAACTTTATTTTAGGGATAGCGTTTGGCCACTTGGGCCATCCTAGTCTCCGTGCTCGGAGAAAGGTTATATATAGATGTCAGGCAAAGTTTCGTTTCGCTATGCACTTACCTGTCCAGCTTCGCACAAGCATGACCAAGTTTCTCGAGTTGGTAGACTTAGTTTCCGGTACTTCTATAACCTAGTGTTAAACTCGTTGACGAAGTGGTCCGATGCGTTAGCTGGTGCGTCATCTACCGAAAAGATCTAGTTTGTCGTCTCACCTACTCGAGCTAATATGCGTGCTGTATAATCGTTCTCGTTACATCGCAAGTTGCTACAGTATATACTGCTTAAAAGAGTAAGGTTACATGATCGCTGCGTCAAAAGGGGACATCGATGCTCATCCTATAGGTTATCAGTAATTCGTTGGTGAAATTATCTCGAAATATTTCCTTGGCAACGCAGATTGACAAGACTTTCCGCAAGATATGACCCAAATATTACGCCTGGAAACAATGATTATTATCAGTACCCTGTTATGTATAGTATAAATTTGACTCTTCACGTACTCTGTATCACCGGTCGTAATTTTTATCCAGCAGTTCTTAGTTTCTTCTTCAAAAATGTCTACAGGGATTTCACGTTCAATTAAGATTATTCCCAAGTGTATTAACCCCATTGCTGGTCTCTTGTAGACCTAAATATAATCGGATATTTCGGCGCATGAAACAATTGTTCATTGTATGTTCTAAATGATCTATTTCACTCGCTGCAAAATGATTTACCAAAAACTGCCCTTTTTATCCCTGCGCTCAAAATTCTTGGTTCACTTTTCTCACTATGCTTCTTATCAAAACTGCAAGTTGTCGCATTTGTCACCTTTGGTTGTAGAGCTGAGAAAGTCATAAAATCCTTGCGCCAAATTTACTTAAGTGATATGTATGTACATCTAACTTCGCTCGTTGCCAGCAATTTTAGATTACTGTCATTCCTCATCATTGTTTATGCTACCTGTGTAAAAATGTAAAAATATCGGCAGTCATATACAGAGGTTTTTAATTGTGGGTCCTTCATAGTAGCTTCGAAATCATACGGTTTACTGCAAATCCAAAGGAATATTGGCCCACTTTGTTCAATTATCGGGACTTATATGTAACATACATTAATCTGCTCCACCAAGGATGGAATCCATGGCTATTCGACATATGCGGTAGATGTTGTTAAGTCATGGTTTACGGTAACAGACCGTCATGCACAAAAGAAGAGCAGACCAAGTAGTGTTGGTCAAGCCGCATAGAAGAACTCTGCGTTGCAGTCACGGGAAATTTGATTTTTAATTATTTATTTGTTACATCGAAGCGTAGCATAGCTGCCTTGTGCTTTTGCGCATGTGTTAATTACAGATTATTGCGAATATTCATGAATGAATTATACCGAACCATGCCCCCTATTTACAACTAAAATTTCCGTTTTCACCTGAGCTCATCACTCGCCCTAAGGCGAACCAATAAAGTGTTGGATCCAAATCTACGTCTCCATGCTACGCAACATGGAACCTAGGGCAGATGATTTGATTAAGCGATCATTAGCTCAAAGCACTTATTAAATTAACCTGATTTAAAATTCTCTAGACCCCCAAATTCTCCAGCTCTAAGGATTTAAACTACCTTGCTAATAAATATCGACTGATGTTGCTAGTGGCAAGCCCACAGTGCCATCTTATTAGAAAACTCGTTTAAAGTACGTTAGACATGCGTAGCACGGAGTTGAATGAGCTACGTTCAGTGTAAACCTACGTGACGGTGAATTTATGTCAACCGTCACCTGGTTCAATATAACGTCGTTTCTACAGCATACACCGCATATTCATCAGTTGATTACACTATTGCATTCTATAGACATTTACACTCACGTTCAAATAAATAAAGCTGTGGCATCCAGGGACCTGAAGCGATTAAATTTTCAAAGGCTCTATTTTGGAAGGGATTAAGTGGATTCTAGGACATATGTTAGGCATAGACTTGTTTTCTCGCCCTATTTGATGTGCGGATTGCGCTGAGTACCGAAAGGATATTTTATTCCGAACTCACTAGCATTGAGATTTATACGGGTAAGTCGCGTATTGATTTTAGCTAACATTGCAAAGGTCAACAATCCGTAGGATATACTGCTTAATCTCGAATCCATGCACTTCGCAGTCATGTGCATCGCCGCTTCCCAACAGCACTTTACGTCTTCTCAAGCTCGCAGTATCATGATCTGCGTGCATCACATCAAAACATGTAAACAGTCTTAATGTCGTCGGAAAGTCAAAGGGCTCTGCAATGCTTGATAAACTGGCTAAGGAAAAGCAAGCCATTAAATGCGCTCCCACGGATGACGCCATCAGTGGTTAGAACGGAGAAGGGTAATGTAGCATAGTGACTATTTATAAGAGCTTTTCAATTCAGTACTACGTCCCGTACCCGAGAAACTCTAATTTCGTGCAAGATCCTGTGTAGTTTTCAAAAAAATTATTTCTGCATGTTTAGTGAAATATACCGCTGCATAACTGCAATTGTTAGAATTTATAGGTAAGTCAGGTAACGTAACTGACAGGGTACCGAGATACCGGGTAACCCCAAGTGATAAAGCATTACTAATCACCATAAATCAATTTTTCCAACATTCAAACATTCCTTGAAACCTAACCAGAGAAACTGAAGGCGATGTTATCTTGGTTCCAACCATTTGGCATGTTCTGCACTGTTGGTAAGTTTGCAAGCAAAATTCTTAAAACTAACAATTATAAATCTCCTACAAAGCTGAGCTTAAATAGTCGGCGCTTGTGTCCAGTGAAACACTGCCTTCATTCACACTTACACATCGTTTTCACTTATTTTCATTCTCATGTAGGTACGTGGCTAAACACGAAAGAAAAGGACTTGACTTCTGACATGTGACCTCACCCAGGTCAACGGCGAGACTCCCTATTTGTATCGACTCATCCCGCCACGCTCATAGTACAGTGGCAGTGGACAATGACCCGCGGCTACCGCCACCAATCCTCTTTATCCTAATGGTGCCAACTATCAAACGCAAAATCAAGGGCCAGTTGCTATATCCCCTCAGCGGTTGGACGAAACACGGACTGCTGTGGTATCGAAATAGTGAAACGATAGTGTCACATTGTAACTGTGGTGTATTTCAGTTGAAGTCTATGCAAAATAATTAAATTGTAGGGAGGTGACACTGACTCAAATTGATTGTTTCGTTATTTGAAGAACTACTCTTGGATTTAGCGACAGTCTCTGCCAGCTTGTCTTAAGGTACATTGCCAGCAGTAACAGCGCGCATAACAGTCATGGATGATGTGAGACATTTGGTCCCTAGTTGACGTAATATGCGGTCGTCAACTTTTGCGGAGCCGACAATGGAACGCACGTATCGGAAAAGTTGCCATGGCATGCGATCTCCAAGTTAGACACCTGAAGGTAATTGTTGAAGCCAGGATTCGTCTGAAACTCCGCTGCATTTCAAAATGGCAGCATTTTTATTATTATAAAGAGCTTCGGGTAGGATATAGTCGTGTAAAACAGTGGCTTTGGCAGCAACCTGCGTACGGAGATTCGAGGCAACGTGAGATAACATGGGAAGCTGTGTAATGTTTCTAACTGCAATAGCCAAAAATGCAGGTTGAAAGTACTGAGTGGGAGAAGTGAGAAACTTATTAGCTTTTTAGAAGCATATCATGAAGTTTGGCCAGGGCACATTTTGGACGAGTGAAAGGAAAGTATGTGCGTCCATAGCCCTCAACAGCAAAATATCAAAAGCTGAAAACATTCAAAGGGGTCACCAGTTATGTATTGAAAAAGACCGCCCAAATGGCTGAAGAGAAGTCCAGTCATCGGCAAAACAGTTAATCCAAAGTTTAGTTAATTCTAAGTCTTCCAGGTGTCTAGAGCTAGACGTATGCCTCGATAGGAAACACAATCCGTGTTAGCAACAATTCCGGACATCAGGCACTGTACTGCAGCGTCGAACAATCACCATGAATGTAAGCGTAACAAATCGAAGCACGAAAGCGGAACGCAATTCGAAGCTAGCTGTATCAATACAGCTAACAACAACAGGCGAATAAATAGGGGAAAATGAAATAGGAAAATAAACTTGAACCTGCGAAAGTCTAAAGCGCTACAAACTGACCCAGTCCTTTAAACAGTTGAGAAACATTACACCCGTATACTAAGGCATTTCTGTTCCTTAAGTCATGCAAAAATTTTTAATGAATTTTTTGAGGTAACTTTGTCGAGATCAATGGTTAAACACTTCGTCTTCCTCAGAAAACGTCAAAATCTCAAAGCTGACTTCAGCTCATTTTCTTTAGCGCACCAATTATTACTAGCCAAAATGCCAGGACCGTTTCACTTAGTAAGTAAGTATTGTTACATTCCGATGTTTAAGCAGCTAAAAAATAAAGATGTGCATCCAAGTCAATCGATGCTTGTCCGAAGGCCTCGTCACCTAGAAACTCTGGCTGCATCACCCGAATTCGTCCAAGTTGGATCCCGGGTGTGTTTTAACCTACCTCTGCCAGTAAATTTCCAGCAGCTGAATGAGTCTACAGAGTACAGTTATCCAATGGTGTCTAGATGCGACTGAGCGCATCGTACCACAAACAGCAATCCTGGGTCATCTCACGACTGACCGAAGTCCAAAATGCTTCATCAACGTAGCACTTATTGCGCAGCTATATACACTCTGCGGATGACCTAATCGCCAGACTCCCTGACACATCTACGCACCTGCAACTTTCTTGACAGTTACTCTTTATGGTACACCCGCCCTGTTTAATAGTTGCAATTTGGAAATCTGATAGTGTATCTGCGCGCTACTTTACATAAGAGCACGCCAAGCAAGTGGACATGACTGTTTTGTGTACACACTGCCAAAGTTATGGACTGTTATTTTACACGAAACTTTATGCGCACAGGAGTCACGTGCATTGCCCGATAGACAGCGACTCCAAATAACCAATCATAACACTGGATTAATTATCCTCCTATAGATAACCTAGCAGTAAGTAAAAAAATTAATCCGGCCACGGTCACAAGCATACATTGATTCATTGACGCAACCTTTCACTGACTTGTATAAACTGTGCTTACAGCAGCACAAGTTTGCATAACGTAGTTCAATATATACCATGCGTTGTACTTCCACTGTCGGCCAGTGGCCGAGTGGTATACGCGTCTGGCATGCAACCATAAAATCACCGGTTCGGATTCGCGTAGGGGAGGACTTCCTCGCTGTATACTAAGCCCCCGAGCGACTGGTGGTGGTCGCGTGGCAGCGAAGCCCCGTTACTGTGTAATGCTGACGATTTACATATTTTTGCTTACTTCCACTGTAAAGCAAGCGTGATCCATGCGTAACGGCTTCCTTGAAAGTAGCGCAGCTTTCTTCTGTGTGATAAGTGATATACAGTTGTGTTATCTCAGACTGCTAATGTCCTGCTACAGCAGGATTCTTCCAAACCTACCTAGCCTGCTCTTCATCACTCACAGTGAATTCCGGTGTTTTTTTCAGAAATTTATTCGGCCTTCACTTTTAATTCCATTCCCCGTCAAAAAGGAAATAATTTGCTAAAATATACAGTGGTCCTGAGTGTCCGATCACGGCCTTATCAGCCAAAGTGCAAACAGTATGGATAGCCTAACAACTCGGTCCAAGTCTCGTTACATGCTACCGGATGTAGAAAACTGGAAAGCTTTTTCTTCTCACTGTTTAAGTTACATTGTTTCCATACGCCTCGAATATCGTCCACAGTTTCTATCGGTGCTTTAGGTAGCATCACTTCAGACCCAGTTAAAATCTGAGAATGACGTGATCATGCGAGGAACCTTGTATTTAACAAAATAGTCGACAAAATAAGAAAACTTTTGTACTGCCTTGCTTTTCCTATGTATTCCTCCACAGATGTACTTAATTTATGTGATAGTTGCGGGTCTTCCAAACAAGGACTTCAAAGAAATCGTAAGCTGAATGAAACATCCGGCTCAGTGTAACAATATTCCAAGGCCGGAAGTTGTTGATATTATTGGGAAAAACACGTCCTTTTCTGTACAAACCTCTCATCCAGCATACACACAGATGTTCGTTTTACTCTCCATAGGGGATTGTCATCGTATATATTAAACTCCTTTATCAAAAATTTATGCAATATCTTACAAAATGCTCAAGGGTCAAAGATCCGTCAGCTATTCTTTATTAAAGTTAGCGATAAATATGTATGCCGAACTGTTGATTTCTAATATTTTATCAGCAGAATGGCTTCCGCCAAGCTCTCAAGAAGTTGTTTTGCTAATGTGTAGTTGTAATTTTTCAAATAAACCTCCAACAACTGCTTGTGCTTTGCCACTACATATTTACCACTCCTGGATACAAAGAGCACGACCTACACTTGGCTCAAAAATTTCCTTGTGTTTTGCTTTACGCCTAAATCACACACATGGCTTCGTCTTAGTTCAGTTAGGACTCAATGTTTAACTGAAATCAGAATCTACGTGGCTTGTCGGCTGAATCCTTTGCTATAACCAGCCACATTGTATTCGCATCGGTTTGTACAGACGCCCTGTTTCCTGATTCAGCTCCAGTTACCTGTAGAGGTCCCTTAGAGTACCTGTAGAGATGGAAAGGGAGAGGCACAGATTACTTGGTTCATCACTGGCAACGGGTAATGTCTATGTTTTAATCACTTCTGATAAGCAATACATGATAAATAGCGGCCCGAACTTAGATTACTTAGAGCAATTCACACAGCTGGTGCTCTTAGTCGAAACGGCCATATTGGTTTATTTAATCGAAACTGGGTTCACCTCAATGGGCGTCAAAACTTGCGCCAGCATTATCAGTTTTCTTATCAGCCTCGAAGCTGCCTAGCAGTTGATTTATTACTATAGGTTCGTTTACCGACATGTATCAACCAATCCGAATGTCGCTCTAGCGGTAACAGTGTTACTCCGCGCAGTTCTGAGCTGACTTCATGTGATCCGCCTCAGCGGAGTTGTTTGAAAAACCTAAGACAAGACAGGGTGTACAATGTGAAAAACAAACCAAGCATACCAACCGCCTGATTAGACAGGTAGACAAAGCGCACGGTCTGCAGGGAGACGGGGGCCAAATTTTTCTCAAACGGCAAAGCCAGTGCACATCGAAATAGCATGTGCGTGCCAAGCGAGTCGTTCAGCGTACATACTTCTTACACTGTGCGTTTTGCGTGCATGCATGTGTGTCTGCCTTTTTGTTAGAGAGGCAGACCTTTCGCTTATTTGTAAAATGTTAGAAAATTTATTGGAGACGAATGATCTTTTCTTCATTTACCGGCTTGGTCGTGTCCATGCAGACAGTCTAAGCAACAGGAAATAGTCTGAACTGCAGGATATTAATGATTATCGGGCGTCGCCCACCCGAAAATACTACACTGGATGACCCGTTTCGAAATTATTGGTGTATTCGGATAAAAGACTTAGGTTGAGATTGATCGATAGGAAGCAGGCATATGACCCTCGGCCTCTGAGGTGCAGACTAAAGCATCTACCCCAAGTCACTGATTTCCGGCGAGCAACGCTTATCACCAAGAACAGTAGGTGATTGGAAGGGGTATTTGGAGCACTCCTTTGGTAGCAAGCCTTTGACTCACATCTTTAAGTTCAGCACTCTAGAAAACTGGTTAGAAAACGTTTTTCTACCCCATGTCTTTAGTGCAAAGTCCGGCAGGCTGGCCAAAGGCGGACAGTATTAAAATTTAAACTAAACCGCGGTCTCACCATGAAATATTATATTATATAGACATAAAAATTAAGGTTATTAATCTGAACTTCTATGGTGCCAAATGCTGGCACAATCAATGTATTCTTAACTGTCAATCAACCAGTACAAGTCAATCTAATGCTTTTTCTATAAGGGTCGTTACTAAGTTAAAAAGTAAAAATGATAGGTTCATCAAACGGTTTTACATATTACGAGCTAATGCAACCCGTTCTGAAAATGGTTACTGTTTTATAGTTAATCTTATTTGCTAAATTTTTTGAGTTATAATTTGGTATAAGGCATTACCTTAGGCACAACAATTTCAACATTCTGGATATTTAACTCAACAAAAAGCAAGCTTTTCTACTCCAGTTTCACAAACTACCATAAAGAACTTTTTACTAAACAGACAATTCACAGACGGACGATTCGTAGAGTGCAACTAACTAAAGTTTTTAAAATCATCCGTTGGTACCGCACTAGTGTAAAGCTGCTCAAATGGTGCTTTTCCATAAGCAGACCACTTAAATGTTCCTTCTTTGCCGCAATTGCTGTAATTTTTATATTTAAACAACATAGACTTTGAGTTTACGAAACACAGCATGGCCTTCAGTAACTATTTAGGTACTAATTACTTTCCAAGCTCACTGGTAGACATAAAATCTCTGTTTTCACATTCACAGGTCAGCCATTATACTTGAAACAATCGTCCATCCGCAAATAGTTAGCACTAAATGCTCTTATTTAATAGTTATAATACACGCATGGTCACATAAGAAATCATAATTGCTATTTCTCTTCCCTGTATGAAGCAACTATACGATACTGATAGTGCGTCTAAGGCTGAATGCTATAGGATTAAATAAACCATGCGTTGAATATTTCAGTAACAACAAATTACTCCCATGTAACAGCTCTGGACTTGAGACATTTCGCGACCAAGGCATGATTGTACTAATTTATATGGTGGCCGGAAATGACTGGAATACATATTCTCAGTACATGTTAAATTGCAACATCGCGTTGGGTTATACCAAATCCTATAAGGTCAAACGTAAAAGATTGCATATAACACAGTGCAGTGCTGAACAAACAAAATAGGAAGTTCGTGGCGCTCAGATGGTTTCGAGTTTACCTATCGGCGTGCAATACTATCTTCCTTAATGTATTATCCGATTTCACAGCTGAAAGATGAGTTGGACGAATCAGATCAGCTCCCTACTGCAACACCAACAGAGTCCAGCTGAAAAGTTTTGTGTTGACAAAAACCTTCTGTACAGATATATTAACAGCCTCCGGAAAGTGAAGTGCGCAATTCCCCCAGTAATATCAGGGGATGGATGTGCTCAAATGGCCAAAGATGCAGCCAACATTGTTCGGCTACAATATGCTCTAATTTTCCGAGTTGCTACCAGCATTTGTAACTTATCTGTCCCATTTTCCCAGATGTCAGACTTTACACACGTCAGGTTTAGTCCGTCGACCATGTCGAGGAAGCTGCTATCGTTGCGCACCTATAGTTTTCCCAGATGTGACAACGTTCCCCCAAAAGCACTTCAAGTAGCAGCTACAACGGTGGCTGAAATATTAACGAGCTTTTTCCTGGAAGAATAGTATGACCCTAACATGTGGAAGCAAGTCATCATTAACCCGAATTACTAGAGTGGTAGTTGTTCAACGCTGGCAAACTATTAACCAGTGATTCTCTCAAAGATGATGGCATCGATCATCGATGAGACGGTAATGGACAACTTCGAAAGGACCTAATATCATGGCGCTTGTGCAACACGGATTCCGTCAATATCAGTCATGCACTACCAACCTACTGCTTGCCCGTAGCAGTTGGACCGAGATAGTCGACAGTGGGATCGGCATTGATGTCATCTACCCAGACTATTCCAATGCATTCAACCAGGTAAGGTATCGAATCCTTTTCAAAAGCTGCAAGGATACGGAGTTGAAAACCCTGTCCTTGGTGGGATCGGAAACTTCCACCTTCAGCGGCGCCTTTAGGTTTGATTTAGAGGTAGATTATCTAGTCCAATTGATGTGGACTGCGGTGCTCCACATAAATCAACGTTGGAGTCGGTGTCATTCTTGTTCCTAATTAACGACCTTGCGAGTGTCATCAAGTCAAATTTCCTGCTTTTTCCGATGACATCATGATATGGCTTGAAATAGACTGTCATAGAGACCACGATAAGTTACACCAAGATTTGCCCTGCGCTTTTGAATGACCGAAGGTAAATGTATTTCCGCTTAACAAGGGCAGATGCAAAACCGTGCATGTCCGCCGCCCACCCACATACGCAAATAAGCTTGGAGACAATATGCTGAACACGGCCTCATATGTGCGAGACTTGGGGTGGTGATCCTAGACGACCTCGGCCGCTCGGCGCAGTACTTGAAGGCGTCCAAAACCGCGAACCAACTTGTCTGTCCGTTACTGAGGGCGTTCGGGAGGTTAGATGCACTGTCTTCCTCAGGCTGCTCAACGAGTACTGTTGTCCCATGCAGAGTACGTGATCCAGGCTTAGAAACCCCGGTTAAAACGCAAACTATATGCACTGGAGACCGTACAGCAATGGACAATGAAGAATGTGAAGGGGTTGTTTTGACCTGCGATATCATAGGAGACTGTACAGCGGAAGATAGTTCCGTCTAATGGGTGGACTCATCTTGGTTTTCCAGATTTTTAATATACCTTCCACGATTTCGTCCACCTCCTGAAGCTTAGCTGCAATATAGCATTGAGGGGTCATAATTTAAAACTTGCCACCCAATAAGTCGGCAGGAGTGCCGCCTTAAGTACTTTTTCCCTTGAATTTGTCAACCGTGGAACGCTCTTTCTACTTTTATCATTCCAGCGCCCACGCTACCCAATTTTATAAAACGACTCAAAATGCTTTGCATCACCTACATTACTTGATCTGATTTCTATTCGCTGAGTGATGACAAGAGCAGAAAAACGTTGTGCTCCCCCACCCCACGAAATGGGTGTAGACAGACGGAGCTGTGTGATAACGTGGATAAAATGTTGAGGCTACAGATGTGTTTTTCTCTTTTGTGTAACCGTATTGAAATAACATTATTTCCACAAACCATCCCACGGGACTTGCCAAGCTTTCGGGTTTTTATCCGTAGTATACCATTGTTCCATTGTTCCATTGTATCATTGCATGATTGATGGACCAGTGCCAAAAGCGCTAAGATCCCAAACACCGGAACAGACTGACTTTGTATTATTTTAACAGACTTGTTATGTTTAAAAATATAGGTAAATTTCTCTTTACACCACGAATTTCACTGGCCTATTGTCATTTCATACAAATAATCTGAAATCAAAACATTTTGCTTTTTATTTGCTTTCATCGTGGAGTTCCAAAAGAAGTTGCAGCATTCGTTGTAGCATTTAAAGAGAGATACCAGAGCAGCAAATGTCAACAGACACAAACATCAACTTGAAAGATGTTTTGTGAGTAACGTAAGTATTGTAGAAGGCAGAAGTCACGATTAAACTCCACACGAAAATCTGCCTCGACAGGGAATCGAACCCCGGTCCAGGAATTTCCGGTCCGTTGCTCTACCACTGAGCTACCGAGGGCTGACGATTAGGTGCGGAATTTAACACGTGACTTCTGCTTAGTGCGCGACGTATTGCCAATGAGCTCACAGTAACTGTCCTGGTGTTGCAGATCGGCTCACTCACTCGTCACTTCCCAGTGGATCGAAGTAACTGTCCATCCGAAGTCCAAAGGGCGATGGTAGATTATTTGAAATATGTTTTGTGAGTAACGTAAGTATTGTAGAAGGCAGAAGTTACGATTAAACTCCACACGAAAATTTGCCTCGACGGGAAATCGAACCCCGGTCCACGAATTTCCGGTCCGTTGCTCTACCACTGAGCTACCGAGGGCTGACGATTAGGTGCGGAATTTAACACGTGACTTCTGCTTAGTGCGCGACGTATTGCCAATGAGCTCACAGTTACTTCGGTCCACTGGGAAGTGACGAGTGAGTGAGCCGATCTGCAACACCAGGACAGTTTGAAGTGCGCCGGGAAAGTCGTTGCACCCGAAGGGGATTTCGATATACTTGCCTTGAATTCGTAGTCATTGTGGCGAGCCTAGCAGATGGATCTCGATTGCGCATTTCTGATGACATATAAAAGCAGTGTTCGAATAGTGATGCTTTTCAGCCCTAATTTCTTACATTTTGTCCATCGCCCATTGCAATACAAGATCATTGAGGTACTGTAAAGTTGTTCTTTATTTATGTTGTGTTCGACGAACAAAAGAAACTATGACACGCTATATCATGGTTACCTTGTAAGCCATAACCGTCCGTCTCTCTCCCCATTGGCTCTATGCCATAAGCCGCTAACTGGCAGTCGAGCCGCTGGAGGTCATGGGTTCGGATCCTGTTAGATCAAGGGGATCCACAATACTGACGAGAACAAACAGTTCAGAACGTCCGTCCAGTGTTGTTCCTGGCATGTACAGGACTCACTAAGCTGGATGATTGCGAGTCCAACTCTCCAATGTTTTTCGATGCTACAGAAGCCGTCGAATAGGAGTTGTAAACTATGGTTCTATATGAAAGGGGGTAGGCTTGTAACGAGAACGAGCGGTATGGATGCACTGTAATAATTGCCAGAGCGCAACGGATGCACAGACCAGGCCGCACACTTGCAAGTATAGAGGACATTCCCCGATCAACCGGCACATCATAATGTCCTTTCGTCTGGAGTCCGAGAGGTCACTGTTCGGCAATTTGCCTTATTATCTACGCTTCCACAAGACGCATTCTGACGTGACTGGATTCAGTCTAATGCCCTTGAGTTGCTTAATTAGAGCGGCTTCGCTCACTTCGTAGCTATTCCTGGATGTGTAGCCAATGGCGTAACTGTCCGGAATTTCGGACTGTACGCCACTTCCTCTCCCGCTGTGCTCGGCCTGGACCTGGCATCGTTTATCGCTCATTGATGGCTTTCGGCTATTTTCTTAGACCACAAGCTGCTTTGTCGAATTCCGTCCACAATGTCCTTGTTAGGTTGCAGTTTCCTTAGTTTTCGCGGCCGGTCCGCTCCACCTATGAGTCGCCTTTTGTGCCCTTACAGGGTAAATGAAAACAAATGGCTCGATTATTTATGCAAACCTTCAGGCATTATTTACTCTGGTATGCTTAGTGCGCATTTTACCAACTGGAGCAATTACTTTTTGTTGCTTTACTGATCTTGCTTCCCTGAATCATACTATGCATAAACTCCCTGCACATTTCCGTCAGACAAACTTCAGTGAACGCTACCGACGCGAATATTTTGATGCTTCGATCGGTGGCCATAACTTATCTGCTTCTGATAACAATTTATCCCACCAATATTAGGAGCTTCAGTAGTGATTACTCAATGCTCTCGCGTTCGGCATATTCGTGGTTGTTATCCGTTCATCACACGGAGTTACCGAATGCATTGGGTTCGTTTTTCGTTGTAATGGCACATTCCACATACAGCTTGTCCTGTACTTATTTACATAGTCTCCTACATAACATAGCGTCCTCTCTTTGTGCATTTATCTTTCATTTATCTAATTTACTCAAGCTTCGAATTAGCGTTATCCTCAGATCCAGATAAAACTACAGCGAAAGAAATCTGGCTTGGCCAAGAGAAGTGCGATCCTTTACCAAACTAACTATTAAGTATCACGACTTTTTCGAGAAGCAAGCTTCGACACCTTCCAGTATCTGAAATAGATACGTACAACTGACGTGACCCAAAAGATCAAAACCGCCGTCTAGTGCATTACTAAGGATGTGCAGAAATATTTGATTCTTAAACTGATGCGCTGAGCTTTGCTCTAGTTAAAGCAAAATCCATGACTCATGGTTTTATCAAAAATGTACAAAGTTAACATTTTGAACAATCAGCCATTTGTGGGATTCGTTCTGAAAGATACGCAAAACAATATTTTGAAAATAACCAGGGCTAAACAACTTTGCTTAATGAGCGATGAAAGTTCTGGTTGTGTTTTGTACCTGGCCGTTTATCCTTAATTATAAGCGTCATGTATTCATTGAGAAAACAATTGAGTATTAATTTAATTATTTTTTTGACATACCATTCGTAATGCTGACATATTTTGCTATTTCGTCCTCCGAATCTCAGCTACTGTTTAACTTTAGCTGTAGACCTGTACATGCATGCAAGATAAATTGAGAATATAGCACATCGCAATCAATTTAAACCCCACCGTTAATAGTGAGAACAGAACAATTCCCTTCGTACTTCTCGCTATTGAACCATCACGTGGGCGCATTTCTCATGCAAATCATAACCAATGTACCGATTTTGCTTGGTATGCTTGGTCAACATCAACAAACTCCAATTGTTCGTAGTACTTGCACAGGCCAATATCTACATCCGGTCTACTGCATAGGGTAGAAACGTTTGTTAAACTCAATCGCTGCCCCTCCCTTGAGGCGGCCAATGTCAACAGTGTTTCAGTGTCTTTGGGAGAGACGTCACGGTCTTCCTGTTTACTCACTCAAGTGACCGAAAAACAATGGAGCACACGCAACCGGAACATACACGGAAGCTAAATACCAATCATTGCTACTTGACAAACTCTTTCTCAACTGTGGGTGCATAGAAGCTGGGTGTATAATTACTGAGCTGAGAACATGGCTGTGAAGATTAAGTTCTGCAGCTGTGGTAGCATAGTTCAAGCTTTGATCAACACAAAGCGTTCTACACAATATATCCTTGCAAATAAGTATTTAAAGCTGAAATCTATTGGTTATAGGTTTGGTTGGAATACGGGATATGACATGCAGTCCAACGGTGGACCGTGTCTACAGCTGTAGTGACGTAGGTCCGCTCGGCAAATGAAACAATACGATACGCGTAATTTGGCTTCCAATTTAGATATGATCCCAGTTCTAGAACGGATCGAAGACCGGCTCGAAATTTTCACGCAGTTGACTAGAGGCACAATGTACCTGTAACCGCCATATCAGGCTTTACAATTTTAGCGTTTTGGCGTAGTGGTGAAAGTTCGTACACAATTCTGCTCCCAGTTCTGTTATAGCAACCTGATAGTGTAGATCATACTGTGATGACGTTGCAGATGATTGAGAATTGGTATTTGTCTGAATTGTGAACCAAATCAGATGAATTGTGATACCCCGTGCTACTCGTAATGTTAGAAGTCCCTGTTTCAATTGAATTCAAAATCGCGGGGCTTAATTACGGAGACTCAGTGAATAAACTCAGTACTGCCTTGATATGGCGAAATGAACGAGTTGCGCATCGCTTTCACAGGATCCGCTATAATTATGTGGAGAAAATGAGCTACCTGATCAGTGAGTCATATTCCCTACAGAGTAATTTACAGAATCCAATATTCACCAATAACTTTAACTGGAGAGGACTACATGCCCAGATAGTTTATACCAAAGAGTGGTCAATAATAACCCATGCCCACGCCTGTTTATGTGGCCTTCGTATTGTCCCTGATTACTCATGAATCTCCTTGGTTGTCATTTGGAGATACATCCTGTTACATAATGCTCGCCTATAGCAACCTCCTAACATAAGCGTCTAATGTTAATAATGCAAATATCACTGTCGCTTTTAACATCGTATCGGGCTTGCCGATGATTTCTACTTATCGAAAATCCGCTGCCCATTTTAATCACTATCTTTCCACACATATGTTCTATCTTCCAATAGATAAGAGGACTGCACATAATTACTATGAGAAGATTTTCCAATAACGTACGATTCCTGTTATTATCGCCGCTGCCTTTTATACAGTAGCTAGGTGGATGCTTGCTCAAATTGTTAACGCCTTATCAACTGCCATGCACACTTTCAAACCGTAATAACGGGCATCGTTAAATGCAGTTTAGTGAACAGATCACCAAAACTGAACAAAGAATGTGTAATGGTCAAAATACATTACCAATTAAAAGGCAGTCAGTTCGTTTATCATTAAATTTACTTCGGTTCACCGTTGTCTTTAATTGCCATTGGCTTATTATGAATTTCACACTAGCTAGGATTGAGTTATATCCCTCGTTTCCGTTACCTCTCCGAAATCCCAACATGAAGGTCTCACCCTATCCGGCCAGTTCAAATCAATCCCAAGGCGCCTATTTCTTATTGTGATAAAATAGAAATACACCCATATCCTCATGATTTGAAAATCTAAACAACTGAAGGATGGAGTTCAAGGCCTATATGCAACAGCTTAAATCTGACACACCCCAATGCAACCACGTCACCGCTCACACCAGGTTCTGAACAGTGAATCAATCAACAACACTAGATCCAGCGCCCGCCAGAGAGGAGCTAATGGTTGATGGGCTAAATGTATGTAGTCCGTTGGGTCAAAACGATCACGGGAATTCACTGTTATATTATAATTGCTACGCCGAATAGTTGGATGCTGATCCACATTCGTTGGAAAAGCTGATTGAACCTTCGTGGTTGCGTGTACCCCAGAAATAGCCTGGGAAAACTTTTGTGAAAACTTTGCTTTACTAACTACGAAATCATCACAGCCAAGAGCTTTCTTTCGTCCCATTAAACCAAAATAATTTATGAGAACTTGGGCAAGAAAAATTATGGCCATGAGGGATCGGACGTGGCAAATTTAGAAAAACAATCCCAGGACAAAATAATGGACCGCGTACGAAGCTCCGCGCAATTACACTGTGTAGTTAGTTAGTGAAGACAATGTAACACATCAGCAGGTGCAGCGAAATTATTCTGTTGGAGCCACAAGCTTCTTTACAGACACGTGAACAGAGTTTGCAAGTTGCAGCTTGGAATCCCACCAGGCATAACAAAATAGGTGCCCAATGCTTTATGGTTACAGTAATCACCTAATTTCCAAAAGGTACAAGTTTCTAAGGATATTCCTACTACTATTACTACACCATCAGTTTCCTCCAGTGTCCCGTTCACAGTAGAAACGGTGTTTGGTTATTACTATTTTTGCTTACATACTGCTCTCAAGCAGTGAATAACTTTAACCACGAAACATTGCAGACGGTAACCAAGCACCTAGAATAACCACTTGCAGGATACCTTTAGCACAGTTTAAACAAAAACATTGTTCCGTCGACGTGGAAACGGTACATTACAATCCTTATTCACAAAGGAGAAAGCCGAGCTGATCTTGCAATTTTTGGCCGGTCGCGCTTAGACCTCTGCTCATCAAAGTCATGGAAGCAATCATCGCTGATTCATTGATGAAGATCCTTGAAAACCAAGACACCAGTGCGCTGGAGAAGCACGGTTTTCGTCAATAAACAGGATGTACCACGAATCTGCAGACATCACTTGACAACTGGACCGAAACAATCGATGAGTGGACACGAACCGATGTTACCAACACGGTGTTTCTAAATCTAGCCGACGCTTGGATTGTCGAATCCTGTTGCAAATACTTCAGTACCAAGGCATCGGAGATCCAGTATTAGGATGAATGGGTAAAATGGTCCTTGAAAGAAAACTGGTCGTTAGAATCCTGACATCTATGTTTCGCGGGATTCAAGTAGAGTGCGATATATTGCAGTGTTTGGTACTTGGATCTTGCCTTTTCCCACTTTTCATCAACGATCCAGCGAGGGTTCGCATCTTCAATTTTTTTCACAGACGAAGTTAAAATCTGGCGGATGATCAAGGGAATGGATAACCACCAGTTCCTCCAGCGCGACCTAGATGAGACCTGGTATTGGTCGGTGAGGAACACACTGCCATTCAATGTGGACAAGTGCCACTTGTTCACATCCGCCATCGACAGGTCTAAAGCTGCTAGCTTGGGGTGCGGAATCTGCAGATAGATCCTCAAAAACTTTGCTGTAGTGCGCTAGTGCAGGGTGAACTCAGTTGACCCAAACAGTAACAGAACGCATCGTAAAGAGGAAACCAGAATGTTGATCTGTTGCGGAAGGGCTTCGAGAGTTTCGACGTATCCATCTACTCTCTGTTGCTCAATCCCGTTGTGCGTCCCCAAGTCTAATACACAATCCAGGCTTGGTATAATTGTCTAAAGCGTGATCTTAAAGTGCTCGAAACTCCCCAACGTCGAGCAACGAAATTCCTCAAGAGATTGCGTCACTTTTCGAACCAGCAAGGACTGAAGATACTCGGAGTGTTCGGTGGACACCTTAGTCGACTAAGTGGAGACCTCATATTAGTTTACTAAATACTATGCCACCCCAATCACATTTGCCACCACCATATGAAGCTCAGCCCAAACGGCAGACTCAGTCGATGGCCTGAAACTGAGTAGAAAATAAGCTGTTTAGTTTGTCGACAAACTTATTTCTCCCTCCGGATCTTCCAACCTCGAAACGCTCCTCCACACAGCTGTCTGTGTGCCAATATCAGTTATTCAAGAAGTGGTGGATACCGTTTTGAGCTCCTCACACTTGGTTACTTAAACGGATATTCTTGATATATTCAGACTAGTTAATCTCTACGGAATTATGACTCACAGGGACGCAAGTACATCTGTTCAGATGGTGAGCAATCCGCTTGATATTTGCGATGTGTATTAAGTATACCAAGTTATTATTTCGTTTTGCCTGATACTTTCTCACTTATACAAACATCCTTCTTTACGCCAGTATTCTATCGCTTCACAGATGTGTATTCCTTTTGTTGCACTTATGTACGCTCGAGCCCCACTTTCTTCTACTGCCAGCCTGCAGGACATGATAAGCCTGTGCTATTGTACCCGGCATTAACCCTTGGTCCATTATTTCACTTATCTCAAAACTGAGTTTATTGTGGGCTATTTGAACAATCGGCAAGCACTCTAACAACACTCATTTGACCGAACACCTTCTGGGCTCACATTCATTCCCTTCCTCGGTTAGATGAGCAAGATTTCACTGAGAGCAAAGTGAACATAATGTTCTTCGAACTTCGATGAGGACGACTTTGGCATTTTGATTAGTGGTAATAAAAACGGTAGCAACCTCATTACGCAACTGCTTCTACTACACCAGTTCCACGTTAGACGTGGAACGTTTTATTTGGCGATTCGTCAGCACTCATTCGAAGTCCTATCTGGTGCAGGTAAAATGAACAATGAACAATGAAATTATACCGGTAAAGAAGCGCTGCTTTACATGCCACTTTAGGTGGTTTTGTATGGTTATCGAAAAATAAAATGCTGTAGGTTGGTTAGGTTAAAAAGTGGGGTATATAGTTAGTTTTACAGTAGTCCTGAGATCCGTGTAGTTTCACAGCACACACTTGCAACAGCAAATAATTCTAAGGTATATTCCAGGAGTAGGATAGAGACGTAGTACTAGGTAACAAAGTGTAGATGAGTACGTCAGTCATCCAAATGTCTTTTAATTATGGATGGTAAATGTGCAGAAATTACCGATTCTAGAACAGCATTCCACGGGTGACAAACACGGTAGGTAAATAATTCCTATGACAATCCAGGCAAAAATTTCATGGCAAACAACAAACTGCTATATAAGCATGTCAATAACCTGTGTAAAGTGAAGCATGGAATCCCTCCAGTTTTCCCTACCGGCGGTAGATTACAAAGCGCCGAAGAAGCAGCTAATGCCCTACGGCTACAATACGCCCCAACTTTGGAATTCGCAGCCTCTACCTGTACCCATAATGTCATGCACATTACCGACTGCGCTGTTTACACATGTAATTTTTAACCCATCAATTGTGTTAAGGAAGTTACTCTCACTGCGCAATCATAGCTCTCCGGGAACAGACAACATCCGCCCGAAGGCACTGAACGCTGTGGCCAACAAGCTAGCTGAACCACTGTTACAGTTCTTCCAATGGCGCTTTGATGAACAACAAGTTCCCAATATGTTGATTCGTGGCATTATCAACCCTATATTTGAAGGCGGTAGCCGTTCAGATCCTGCAAACTATCTTCTAGCGAAGGCAGTTATTGCTGAGGCTTCAGTAGGCTACCTGGACAAATACAACATCTTGGTACCGGAGCAGCTTGGCTTCCGTCAACATCGGTCACGCACCATCAACCTACTTATTGCACGAGGTAGTTGGACGGAAGTGGCTGATGATGGGTCGGGGTTGACGTCATCTATCTGGACTTATCCAAAGCTTTCGACCGCCTTGATCACCGCATCCTAGTTCAACAGCTACAGTGCTATGGTATCGGAGATCCTGTACTTGGTTGGATTGGCAGCTTCCTTCACCAACGGAAGTTTCAAGTAGTGTTAGGGGATCACTCTCTAAACAAATTGAGGTGGAATGTGGTGTTCCACAAGGATCAGTGCTGGGACCGCGCTTATTCCTGGTGTTTATCAACGACCTGGCAAGAGTTGTCTTCCCAAATTCCCTGCTCTTCGCCATTCACATTAAGATATAGCGGGCGATTAGTAACAAGTCAGATCACGATCTGCTCCAACATGACCCAGATTGCATTTACGAATGGTCAAAGAGGAACATGCTTCAATTGAACATAGCTAAGTGCAAGGTGATACATCTGCGTCACCAGCCGGTGAGCGGTTACAGGCTTGGAGACCACATCTTGGAGAAGGTCTCTCAGGAGTGTGACCTGAGTGTATTGGTACAGGAAGATCTCGGGTGTTCAAAACAAGCAGAGAAGGCGATGAGAACCGGCAAGCAACACTTCGGCCAACTGCGCAGAGCCTTCGGTCGGTTTGAACCCTAAAATTTCCCCAAATGCTTAACGCTTACGTGCGACCGCAAGTGGAATATGCTATTCAGGCGTGGTAGCCTTGGCAGAAACAGGATCTTTTTGTTCTCAAGACTACACAAAGTAGGGCAACCAAGAACGTCAGAAGTCCATTTCATCTACCCTATCAGCTTCGACTGCAATCTATAAGAGTCTACAGCAGTCGAAATCGGCTTTTGCGGGAGGATCTCATAATGGTTTACCAGATTCTGAAGAATCCAAACCACATTTGCCGTCCGCTGCTGGAAATGGACCAAAACACCAACCCAAGATGTCACCCTCTGAAACTGACAAATAAGTATGGTCAGCTAGAATGCCGTAGAAATTATTTTCCCTCCGCGTGTGCCAGCTTTGGAAAGCCCTCCCTACTTATGTCGTCTGCTCTTAATCTGGCGATTTTTAAAAAATCTGTTGATGATGCGTTGTCTCACTTACATTTCATTTTATGACTTGTAAGCTAGAGGCTACAAAATGCAATCAAACGGTGTTTTGCTAAATGCCTAACCAATATATTTATAGATTTATGCGTTTAATATGCGAGCATCTCCGTTATTCTACATAATTCTACGTTGTGTCCACCACAACGCTTTGCATTTTATCATGCAATTCACTTTTCAAAATACTTTCCATTCTACAGGACTTGTTAAGCAATGGCTTTTTACCCGTAATAAACCACTGTTCCATAGTTACGTTGACCGTTTTAGTGAGCGCCCACTCAAGTGGCTATTACTACTGCGTTGCAGTAAAGAGCGACCCACATGATGTGGATTGTACAGAATTAAATACACCCAATCAAGTGGTGGTAACATCCGCTGAATACCCCCAACCGGTTCCAGCCTCTCGTTGTATGGAAAACGGTGCATTCTAATAACGTACTGTGATGTTCGACGTTGGAGCTACTTCAGTGCACTATGGTTGCGTTTAGCAATGGGTGCCAGGCTTGAATTACATATTCGACATGAGGACGAACTTACGAACTAAGCATCTGCCGGAAACTAGAACGATCCATTTGCCCGAATGCGCGTCGTAACAGGCCCACATGTTGGGTACCAGTTTTTGAGGATTTCGCGGACTGCCCGGCACAACCCAGATCATCTTGAACCAGTAGGCCTAAATCACGTTTGGTAACGGCTCACTTCAGTGACTTTACAGATCAATCGCTTACACCAACAGTCCCATAGAAGCCCATTTCCAGTGAGCTGCACTTCAAATGTGATAATGTAATGTAGGTTAGCGGGAAACGCAAAAATGCTTTACTGAGAAGAGCGCAAACATGGAGGAATTGTGGCTACTCATCTTTACTAGACCTATGCTAGTGTGCCCAGTTAGAACACCGTTGACAAAGCATTGCAAGTCCGACTGTCTATACAGATTTACTTGTAGCTATGGGGACAGCTAACTCGGAAGCACTGACAGGAGTCTAGGTGTCGGAATTAATGCGCACGTCCCATTTGGTTACGCAGCTAGACTAAAACTTTGCTAAAAGAGTCATTTGACTCGGGAAACCGATTTAGCTCAGCAGTCACTAAACACTTGTTGATTAAGGGACATCAAATCAATTCTAATGAGACGTTTACAGTACTAATGCGCGACCAGCGGCCTTAAATCATTGGGCTATTGGAGGCTATCGTTATCGATCGCGAACGACCATACAAAACCAGCTGAAATCTGCTCTAAGCCTGCCACGGTGCCCATGTGTCGTGCTACCTATGGCCACCAATATTTTATTCCAATGTTGCAGTATTTGTGCGTGATAATAATGTCGGAAATGACGGCATCATAGCACAATCTACTTCTTCTATTTTCTATGTTTAGATTTATAAATGGGAATGCCCGTTTCGAATAGGTTGCCTCGGATGCTGATCGGTGCCATGAAAAATCAAACTAAAAACGAAGACTCAAATTTGAACCGATCGAGAAGTCGAAACCTATGTCAGGTGCAGGGGCAATCAGTAGGTGCGTTGTTCTTAAAACATTTCGCCTTTGACAGAAAGTATTTCATCAGATCAGGTGAATGGTTATGCAATTTCAGCGGCTTTCTAAAGCGAGGAGGGACGATAGTCACAAAAATTGATATTTGGAGCAAGTGATTATTGATATCCCCTCGGACGGTTCAGGCACGTTGGGACAAGTTTAGTAATCGCTTATGCATCATGGCATTAAGATATAAGCCCCTAGTGTTGATGACAAGTAGCCGAAATGCACTTTTCAACCTTCACGCATCGACGCTCATCTGATTGGACGCAATCTGATCACTTGCCACACCACTGGGAACTCCACCGCGTGGCTGTCTGATTTGGCATCTCTCATCGCCTTGAGAATTAATTTTAGAGGACCTTATTGCAAACCCTTCTAACTTACCCCGACATTAGGCAACTCCATTTTGTGCCAAACTGGGGTGGCCTTCAAATTCGGCCGTTGCTGTTATCATCGGAATATTATTTTATAATATTAGCTGCGGATTCTTTGTGCTTACATGAATTACTTGTTTAATTGAATCAATTCCTTCATTGTCAACATTAGTGTAGGACGATGTCGATAGATTAGAAGCGCTGCTATGTGTCTACCAAAATCTGCATCGGAAGGATAGTGGGTCAGCTTTGCCATCACAGCCGCACTGTTCAAGTAGCTATACAATGCGGGAACTTATTCTCAATGTGCCAGAGGTTTTCACAGTGCTAGCCAGTTTGAACCCTTAGAAATCACCTGGTCCTGACAGTGTACATCGCGTCATAGTTAAGCCGCTGGCTGATAAACCTTCAGTATCCTGTCGCGGTTATTCAACCAGTATCTTTAAGAAGACAAGCTGCCATGTGATTGGAAGGAGATCATTGTTGCATCCACAAGGGGGGTTTAAGTCGGTGTCTCCTAACTTTATACCTGTTACTTTGAATAGCGTCATGCTGAAGTGCTTGGAAAGCTTACAAGAAATAGGATCTGTGAGCACTTGACTCAGCACAATCTAATTGGAGCGGTACAGCATGGCTTTTTTTAAAAAGAAGGCGTGTCGTCCCAATTTACTGTGCTTTTTTAATGAGATTACCCGACATCTTGATAGTGGGATGTCGCTAGAGGTGTATTATTTGGGTTTCAGTAAAGCCTTTGACTCAGTGAATCATCGCCTTTCCATAGAGAAGCTGACATGGTTTGGATTGCATCCCCAACTATTACTATGGCTCTCTGAATTCTTACGTGGAAGGACATTCAGAGTCATAGTTGGGGAAGCGAGTTCTAGTATTGGCCATGCCTACAGCGGTTTCCCCCCAGGTTCCGTACTGGGTCTATTATTGTTTATTATGTTTATAAATGACCTGGCTCCTCTTCTTGAGGATCCCTGATATATCCTCGCAGATGACTTAAAGCTAGTCAGTAGGGGAAGCCGAGCGACATTGGCTAAAGACCTAATTACTGTGGTGAATTGGTCGAGCCAATGGGATCTACCTTTGAATGCCAATACATGTCAACTATTGACGAATAGTGGTAGCGGAATTGCAGTTCAGTCTCCTGCGGGATCACTCTAATCGCAGTGTACTGATGAGGCCCGCGAGCTAGGTGTCATCATAGTGAAAAATTGGATGCCTTCCACACAGTGTCGCCATGCTTCCAATAAGGCGAACAACAGTTATTTCGCCTTGGGAGGGCGCTGAGTAACACTAAAGCGGAAGTATACTTGTCGTTATATGAAGCAGTGGTTAGGCCACTTCTGGCGTATTATGTTCAGGCCTGGGCACCGTACCTCGGTAGTGACGCTATGTGTACAATAGGATTCGGAAAATTGAGACTAGGATGATTGAAGGTCAACGAGGTATGCCTTACGAAGATCGTCTAAATAGCTGGGGACTAGTTGCCTTAGAACGGCGTAGGTTAAGAGAGATTTGGTAGATACCTTTAAGTGCATTGAGGGACTTGGTGATATTAGTCCCATCCATCTGTTTGAGTCAGCTATGTCAGACCACATGCGCGGGCATCGCCTGAACCTTAAACAACATAGAGCTCATTTGGACATCAAGACAAAATTTTTTACGAAACGAGTAGTTAACATCTAGAATAAACTTTCTTCTGCTTTACTGGAATGTCAGCCCGTAGAAGCCTTCAAAAAGTGCATAGATGAGTGTTAGTCTGTCATTTTTCCAGATATATTGTAATTGTACCGGAATATGTAGGGCAATTTTATGATGACACATGAGTGCAAAAATTTCTCTTGTTCTTGTTTCAATCGTTTGCAGAAGTAAGAAATATCAATCCAACGTCAAAGTGCCGGGGGCCGCTTCACTTACCTGCACAAGAAACAAGACGGTCGTTAGGCGAAGGCCTCTATCTTCCTTTCTACTTAGCCTGACCTGATATCCTCGCTGGATGGTTTGGTAAACCTTCGAGCAAATGTACGAAAATCGTCTCTTATTGAATTCGGACACAGGACCAGAAACACTTTCAGAAGAAATATCAAGAAATGTTTAGGAAAAAAACAAAATCATCATGTTGGCTAGCAAGTAGGATTCAAGCACTGTCTCGTTAAAAGGCGCACATTCCACTGCTGCTATCCAACAATGTATGATTGCTTCTCGGAAAAATTGATTTTCTAGCAAACATTTTACAGCCAAAGGAATTCTTAAATACAAGTAGAGTGATGTGGCAAGGAACTTAGCTGTATTCAGACATAGATGATCAAGTCCTTAATCTCAATGGTTACCACCAGATTATATCTGATCACTCAGGCGAACCCAAAAATTGTGGAGCAGGCATCATCATTTACATTAATATAGGTTGGTATAAATCCATATGGAAACTCGAAGTACCCAACTACTTCAGTAAGCGGTCAGATTCTGTATTGTAAAATATAGTTTCTGAGCGAGTTTCTAATTCTCGTAGCTTGGAACGTGTATAGAGCTCCGGAGCCAGTGCTGTCCGAGCCTCAAAAGTTTGCAGACAAACTTACCTTATAATTGCAACCTAAATTAGAATGTTTCCTCTGTTTTCTCGCCGAATAAATCAATAGAAGAGACATAATTTACATTAAGACCATTGGTTTAACCAATTTGTCAAAATTCCCCACCAGATTGGAGGCGTATTTAGATGTAGTTTTTACTAACAAACTTGAACAATGTTCTACACAGAATCGTTCATCATTTGGCAATTTCGACCAATGCATAGTAAAGATATTCCCCAAGCTATACAGTAAAGTCAACTACGTTGTATTGTGCAAAAGCTCATCAAGTAATGTTAAACGATGAAGCTGCTCAGATGATGACCTCATAAAACTCCAATCAACACAGTCTTTAAGCCATTTTTTCAATTTTCAATAATGAAGACTTGTCAGACCAATGTGAGCACCACACAGACTACATAAACTTCTGTTTTTAACTATTTTTCCAACTGAGACAATTTGATTGCGAAATGACAGATGTCCATCTCCATTGCTCAGGCAACTTAGGAGCAAAAGGTTATAAACATAGGCTGACTGCTTGTGTTAAAACTTTATCCATAGTTATAAAAGCGGAAATAATATGGTTAAACGCTCCTTACATTTAGACCGTTTTAAGCAACCACGGTTGCTGTGACCTATGGAGGATTCTACGACAAATCTCCAGAAAGAATTCTTTTAGAACACGCAACAAATAGGATGTAATTGAACTCAACGCTGAGTTCAGCTCCTTAGCACCAAACACGCACTCGCTGTCTTCTTTCACCACTACTGAGAATCCCACTATATTTGCTTCCGCAAGTAATGAAAGGGGCTCAACAGGCTGATGATAAATAAGGCTAGTGGACCGGATGTACTATCAACAGTCGCTCTAAAAGAATGTACAGAAGCTGTACCAACAAATGTGACTGAGAGATGAATCGGTGCTTAACGACTGGTACCATTCCCGAGATCAGGAACTTAACCAGAATAACACCAGTTTCTAAACAACGGTTCTCGAAAATGTCGGCAAAATGCGTGCACGTCTTTGCTGCTGAAGGTACTGGAAATCGGCTGAACCCCCAAATTATCACAGGCAATCATACTAATAATATCAAACAGTTTGCCTATAAACTAGGGCGCCCTACACTAGATGTCGTTTCTTATCTGGTGCATTCCATAGAGTTAGATTTGAATAATAAATGCATGAGCACATGGCTTCTCTTTCTTGATTACGTCAATGCTTTTGAAACAATTGATAGATTACTAGTGCTTAACAGTTTGTTCGAGATCGGCCTCCCTCCAGCTGTGTGTAGTGTAATGCATGATTGCTACACAAGTCACACTCACTCCACGTAGCTTTGTAGCAAATCGTCTTCGGTAATCCCTTCCAATTGTGGTGCTTTGCAGGGAGCCATCCTTTCCCCCCTTCCATTCACCGCCTATGTTGAAAGACTCCCTATTCGATTAATGTTCCTAGGCTGCAAATATGCTGATGACGTGGTCCTGGGATGCCTAGCCCCAGTCATCGATGCCTCTTTGAAAATCCAATACAGGTCAGACGAACTAGTGAATTGGTCCAGCACGCGGTCTCAACCCCTTTAATTGATGTGATATAATCTTCTTTATTTTACCTCCCAACAGACTGCATTCCATGGTATTTACCTCTCCTCCTGTAATCGTGGATGACCAAAAGCATACCTCACACGTCTACCGCAAAATACCTAGGAGTTTTTCTCTCTCAATTTATCTTGGTTTACACATGTGTTTAAAACATTTAAAAAATAAAGTGGCCCTTTTTAACGCACTTAGACTTGAACTACTTTCCGTTCCCCGTGCTATAATTCTACCGTTTTTGACTGCATGTATGCTTCCTCTCTAGTTACCCTGTTCCCCGGTTATTTTTCCGGGACTCCTTGTCGGTTCGCTAAAATTGCTTGTTGCCCCGGTTTAAGGAAAGAAGCGCTCATGACTTTCATTGTTAACAAACATTTCGATGAAAGGATCAACTTTAATCTAAGATTTTTAATGAATCCTTACATTATTTACACCATATCATAGCGTACACTATTTCTACTTCGTCCACATGGAAGAAATTTAGTGTCTTATATTCTCATTCCTTGTCGAATTTAAACTCTATCCGGCCTTTGTTATCATGCTTACCAATCGACCCTACAGTAATGAAATGCCGAGTTAGTGACCGCAAGCTTGAAAGGAGATGCAAATGTTCATTAACTGTGATAAATTGTTACTTCTTAGTGACGCTTATTGTATAATGATACCCAGTGTTGATGTGAAAAGGCTGAAAATGTACCCGTAAAGGTGGATAAATCTTACGTTGACGTGCCTTGACTTGACATCATCAAGCGTGGACACCGCAACGGCTGAGTCCCTTAAAAGTGCCCCATATTTAATAACACAAGATTTCCGCAGTGTTAAAAGATTTTTCGTCATCTAGGTCGAAAATACAGCGAATGTTCTGCCGTGCTAACATAAAATTCTGTGCTTTCCACGCGTAGATTAAAGAAACAGAAATATCGACACCCCCACCCACTAAATATGTCAGTTATGATTCAATGCTGTTTACACAATTCCGTTGCATTCGTATGTTTAAAATGTTTCATGAGCAACATCTAGTCGCGTGACTGCCATGTGCCCTTGAATAAAATTGCAGCAGTGGGCCAATAAAGCTATATTGGGGTACGTGAAGTCATTATAGCCTGAATTGTTCCTATAATCTTGCAGCTGCATAGGTTCGCCCACACACTCACACACAAAATAAGCTAAGGTCCATAGATTGACAAGGGACTACTGAGTCAGCGCCAATCTGCTTCATCAGCTAGTGTCCCAGTGATCGAATTTGCCAAGATTTACTTCAGTGAGAATCACGGCCTATATTGAGATTGCACATTGCAATCTATTCACAAATAGATTGCTTCAAAATGGCCGTCCAATGCTGGGTTACCTTTACTTAATTATGATTAGCAAACGCGGTTTGGTAGTCTGACTTTCCAATAGTCACACAACTACACAGCTTAATGCAAAAAGCCACAACCATATTAACTAAGCGCATGCCGATATGTGGATAGGGTGATACTTAGTCACCGCCTTTGATCAAAGTAATCGAAGTTCCGGGGCAAGAGAAGGGTTTGGAGTGGTACACGGTAGTTCCACAATGTATTCGCATTAGTATGACTGCAGTGTGGTGTGAACATTGTCTAGTCCCCTTACTCCTCATTTCTGACTAACAACTGGATAACTTTTTTGCTTAGAATGCAAGGTTTATCATTTATTTTGCAAGGCATTCAGTGTGGTCCGCAAAACGTTTAATGTGGTTTTCGTAATGTCCAATATGATGCTCAAGAAGTCCATTTTAAAGTGCAAATGGTGTACCTTGCACCATCAAAAGTGAAAGTCGTCATATTACTTTTGTCGGTAATCATCATTGCCAAGCTGAACTGAATGGCTCCTACAACTTTGGCAGAATTGACTGTCTACGTTTACAGTGTCCATAAGGTATGCACTAAGACTGCTATAACGGCTATTCAATAGTGAGGATTACAGAATTTGCAGTCCCATCTTCCCGTGAGCAACAGGTGTTTCATCTGTTATGACGCTAACAAAGGTAACACAGAACCTCGTTTTCATATCTGTTTGTGTTCGCTTTATGGTGGGTGATTTCCCAGGTCTATCGCGCTAGATCCGGCAATGCCTACATCATTTCTTATGTGTCTTTAAACAAATTCCTTCTACTGTGAAATGTTTGGCTTCTGTATAGGAACATGGGTGGATACTATGGCAAATAGAAAGTCAGATAGCACTGTATCATTGGCTTCATTGGCAACAGTTAAAACAGTCATTGATCTAATGTTCATGGTTATCGAGTTATTTTTCGGAGCTGGTTGCTTCTTGGCGACAATTTAGCTGCTTTGCGCTTTTTGTGAACTGTTTTTGGAGACGCTTATGGCTTCAAATATTGTCAAATACGGTTGGCTTTCTAGATGGATCCAGAGTCAATTCACAAGTAGAAAAAACAACAACTACTTATTCGCATTATCGACGTATTTTCTAGCTACTTCCCTTTGTCCAGAGAAGCTTATCCTCCTAAGTGCTGTTTCATTTCTTGATTTAACATCAGCAAATGTGCAAACCTAAATGGTCATACTAATGGTAACAAAAACGAATTCAAAGTAACGTGTATGATTAAGTTGTCATTTTTTAGCGATCATGGAAAACTTTTCTTTTCTGCGAAATTTATACAGTCCCTGCTTTTTTCGACTTTTTCGTGAATAGGCAGAAAACCGGTCCCTTAACCGATATTCATACTCCTTCCTCGGTGGTCGTAGATTAGGTCTTCGTGTTCTGAAATCCGTGAGCATAGCTCTGTCAATGGATCCATGTATGCGACGTGACAAAGCTTTCGCAGACGCAGTCGTTTCTCCTACCCGTAACAATTAGATGCATTGAATGAACTAGCGCTTAACCCAATGCTTGTCCCGCTGGTAAATCACTCTTTGATTCTTTTTGTTTAGGACCATCCGAATTGTCTTTGATGTACCTTCCTTTTTGGAGTTGTTACCACCCCTATCCACTCCGTCGTGAGTTCTGACTATGGCTTTAACACTTGCTGTAACTTATGTTTGGTCAACTCCCGCGGATAAACAATCTACGTCGCAATTGTAGCGCAAATCTTCCCTCCACCGGCTACATCGCCGCCGCAGAACAGTGCTGATGCTATTCCAGGGTAAACGTCTTTGGGTAATTAATATCCATACTGATAGCTGGTACGGCACACTGATA
>OX104063.1:4169954-4428867 GCA_944474145.2 Dicrocoelium dendriticum | reverse complement strand
AAAATACAGTCGGCTGGTATGTCACCGAAGCTTACACTCTCTTTTCGTCCGAGAGACATGTATCTCCCACCCCTATTACTTTGAGTCCAAACATATGCTGCATTTATTAAATGTCTTGACGTTGCTCTAACCCACCTAAATTAAGGAAGATAGCATGTGCAAATTGAGCGGCGATATAAGGTGACAAATGACAAACATCCACCTTTAACCTAGACAATGGAGGTAAATATCTATTTGTTTGACGTCGACAGTGGGAGACGTGCCTGTATAGATATGGTCATGCTAATACCAAAACCAAGGGTAACTAATTGTACTAAAAGGTTGCAACAGTACCAGTAACATACAATATCCATGTCCGTCTGTGTATATGGATATATGCAGGTATGAATTTACTTAGCCGTGTATCTTAAGTTAATTACTGTAGCGCTGCGTTTTGGATTGTGTTCTGTAAGTTCGTCGGCATGAGAAGGGATCAGAAAAAATCCTCGGCTTAGATATCTAACGCCCATAGATTAAGGAACACCATTCGGCTGGGCGAGCGACAGAGACTTTATTCAGTGGCGAGTCACATCCGCCACCTCTAAGTGTTGTTATACAGAAGTGTGCGGCTGTTTTGGGGAAAACGCTTGACAGGTGGTAACTCACGGCGTCCTGGAATACTGCCGCCAAACCATTCGCTGAAACTGGATCAATCAGAACCACCTAGGTGGCACCAACTAGAGGTTGATAGGGCAGCCAACCCTTTTATGCGTGCCGCTATGTGTATACTATAGGGAGTCCGACAAAACGCTCTACGGTTTACCACTAAGTTTCTTTTTTGCCATAAATTGACTACCATTCTGGCCATCCTACGGCCTTGTCAAACACTTGCTCATTTATCTGTAGTACACATTTGTTCCATGGTTCCTTTGACTTAAAGTGCTTGGAGTGGACAGTGTAATTTGTCGTCTTCTAATGGGTGTGGATCAGATCTAAGGACTTAGTTACATTTGCTTCTACCGCCTGAAATTTAGGCGCTATACAAAACTAGGTGTTCACATGATGAAACCGACAACCCAACACAGCCAGTTAAAGTGTGGTCGGTAACTCTTCTCTCTGAATTTGTCAGCCGTAGACCGCATTACCGACAGTTGTCATTCCTTCTCCAACGTTGTCCATGTTAAAAATACAACCTGATGACACCTAACACAACATTTATTACATGACAGGAATCCGGCTTATCGCATAACGTCAAAATGCAAGCGAACACTGTATGCACCAGTCCGCACGAAATTGGGATAGATGGTGCTTTCACAGAAGTACGATGTAACCTGCTGTTAAATATTTTTGTTTTTTAACCCAAGAAAATGCCCGCGGACCATTCTTCAGAACTTGTTAGGCCTTAAGATTTTTAACCGATCATACCACTGTTCCAATTTAGAAATTGGAACAAAAATCTCGTAAGCAAGATACAGCAGCTTGAACGCACACACACACACACGTAAATACACGTACATCCACATCGATGCGATGGGCCGTAATTGAAGGAAAAGTTGAACTTTAGACACATCCAAGCGATATTCCTCAAATTACGCATTCCAATAAGACAACATACATGCAAACCATCAGAGAATATCCTGAACTCACCCTCTGTTCAGTTAGTGTTCTTAGAGTTAATTGATGTCTGTTTACTTCTCTAGGGCATTTACATACAAATATTTGATTGGTAGCTCTGCCTTCCTAAAGCACGTATAGATCAATTCTATGCTCCTTCATAGTGTTCCAAATAGCATAGATGAAGAAAACTTGTACTATCTTACAGAACCTGAAAAGCTATCTACATATTCATTGCAACTGTGGTCTGTTTCTCAATACAAACTAGCTGGCGAGTACTGTGGTAGGATCTAGAATAAAAACGAAGTAATGGTGTATTATGAGCAAAAAGGTGATGCTTAACAGGTTCCGCGGAAAAAATGAAGTTATTAAAGTTGTAGCACGTTAAGATGGAAAACGTGTTGTTGGATTCCTCAAATCGTTTGCATTGAGACGCGTAATATGTTGAGATATTCACACGATAATAATCATAAATCCACCTGGTAGGAACATGGAAAACTTGCCGTTTGGATGCATTATGCAGCTTCCAGAATAGCACAAGTATTAAAATTGGATGCGAATGGGGTAACACCTTATCAAGACGCCTTTTAAATGTCGTCAGTTTAAGAACAGAAAAAGCACAATGCAAAAGAGATCCTACGGCGCACGCCCTCGAAGCGCACAGAAAATTGGACGGAGTTCCAACATTTGTCCTTTGTTGTCAGCTTTAATTGTTGCGCTCTGAGGTTGGTATCATGTTACAATTCCAGCACCGGGTGGCAAACGTGGTCCGGATTAATCAGGATCTAGTAAACAATTATGAGCGTCCATGACACCGAAGCTTAGGAAGCATAATTCGGTGGTCCACTTGTTCAGATGCCAACGAGGAATCAGATAGGTCGCATCTACTCCTAAGCCAACTTCTATGGATTCCGTCTAGTATGCACAAGTTACCGAACTTTTGATAGTACAAGGTCAATTCGGGAGAAATCAATACTGCGTCGGATTGAGAATTTTACTATTCTCCTGGCATCTCATGTGTGTTTCAGCACTTATGTACGCCATGTTCCTATAGGCCACCGTAAAATCCGTTACCAAGCCATAATTCGTCGGTACTGTACAACTACCACTTTTGTAGATTGGAGTGATGATCCCGTGCGTTTACTTTGTGGGGATCTGCATCTCGTTAAGACATCGTTTAAAGAGCATCGCAAGCGAATCAGCTAAACTCATGCAAGTCATTGTCAAACGTCTTTTTGCAAACGCCCTCTGCACCGGGCGCGCTGTACTCACACAAGAACATGAGCCGCTTCAAAACAACTTGGGTTGTGAGGGATATGGGATGGACGCTTGACGATGGTATGATCGGCGTAAACAGTAAGTATGAGGACGGTACATTTTGTAAGGTACGAATAAATTCTTTTCCACTAACTTTGATCCCATCTTGTGCCGCTTTTGCTAACCCTCATGCTGTGTGCTGAGCAAGAATTCTGCGCTCAAAGCTGTGAAGTTTGTCTACCTGTCTCTACAGCAGCATGGGGATAGAGCAAAATCGTATCACATGGTCTTGTTCGTACGTTACTTCTTCCTTCTGGAAGAGTATGACGTTTTGGTTCTTCTGTGATGTTTCGAAATCCTGAGTATCTTCCCCTGAGTGTCTAATGGGGCGAGCCATGCCAAGTCCGTAAATGATGTGATTTTCCGAATCCTGCTCCTTAGGTAATAGTTCAAATTTCGGATCCGTGGATATTTTTCAAATGTGCTTCTTACTAGTCTTTCAACTCGGTTGAGCTTTCGGTTAGGAAATAACCGTTTGTTGTACCAACGAGGTCAGATAGGTTATCGCAGTTGGATAAGACGTGTGGCTCCTGGGTCCTTACTTCAATATATTTTGCATAGCAAGTATTGCGGATCACAAGTGTCGCCGTCAAAATGATGCACTCTGTAACTATGTCGATAGTGCGTTCTTGTTTAATAGCAATGAGAACCATAATGTCCGGTTCGTTTCCGCGTTGAAAACATACAATAGTCATAAAACGGTGAACCAGCAAGCAATTCTTGCAGTTCCGCCTTGAAGCGCCAATCTAGAGAAACTGACGTTTCTAGGACATGTACGATAAAGTCTCATAACCGGAGACCATAGTTGAAAAATCAAGCCTGCTAGTACTTCATAGAGATTGCCCCATTTCCAAAGTGGATAATGGTGGGCGGCATACAATGGTTAGCTTGTACATATGCTCCTATCTTTGTTATAAGCGGCTTCATTTATTCTACGGTTTTAACCCATGATATGTTTACGAAGCTGACGTGCCGGCGTGAATGGTGATAAAACATTTATACCGTCTTAACTAGTGGTTCGGCCGTCGCACGTATGTGACATGCCAGTTCGTGCGACCTCAGAGTTGATAATCACTTCGTTGAAGTGATGAGTTCCCAAGACACTGAGGCTTGATAAGATCGAAGCTGAGCCAATTCGCTGAGAAGCTCTTGTACGAATCATACAAGCAATTTTGAGTTATGGATGCCAGCACCTTGTCCGCAAACACAAAATTTTCTCACGAATATGCGTCAACTGTTGTACGGCCGGCTGGTAATTGTTTCTTGGATGCATTGCTGATCTAGCGCCAGGGGTACTTTCGTGCTGCTGCACAAAGCACACACTAAATAATCGATCAAAGGCGATTAGCGGCGGATTGTCTAGAGTAGATTTTTCCTTGAGCACTCACGAACGAACTCTAATGAACTTTGGAAGTTACCATGATTTTCCTTGTTATTAACCTCTCAGAGTAGCTTAATGTCATTGGCGAAGAGCAGAAATTTAGAGGCGATAACTATAGCCAAGTTGTCGATAAGCATCCGGAATAATGGTGGTCTGAGTACCGAGCCCTGCGGAATACCGTATTATACATACGTGAAAATAACATAGTGATTTAACATTAACACCATTTGTACTAGGCTGAAGAAACTGGTGGCATCTCCGACATTATCCACAGATCTACATAGGTGACGCTCAAGTTTTCAGCATACTGTTGCCACAGGTTGCGCAAATCTAGGCAACATACTTGACAACGGCGTAATACAAGATACACTTTGGAAGCTGATGAACAGTAAGAAAATTCGTAGCTACGTTGACAAACGCTGCTGTTTTAACAACACCAACCAAGTCACGTCCACTAACGCGACCAATCTAAGGAAGTTGGCACCTCAGAGCATGCTCATAGCGATTAATATTCCTGATACTTTTCCACTAGAGTGAGTAGAGAAATCTCGCAGAATACGCCGATTTGAATAAGAGATTATTATCAGCAATCAGGCTAACACAAAATTGATCCCATTGTCCTCGCCCAGTGAAGCTCTTTCTTTCTGAACCATCTGCCGTGTATTTCTTGCCTAACCAATGCGCACAAGTCTGCCGACTGAGACAGTATAAAAGGTTAACGTTTAGATATTGATATACTTGCGACTCAGTAGGCAAGCTGACTATGTTTTCTACCATATCAGCTATTACAAGCTTGAAGGAGACTGCCTCAAATTGTGTCCCAAACTGCAAACAAAAGTCTGAAACTCCTGCATACCAAGATGCTTTCCTAGGTGTATCGGCAACCACACGGCCGCCAACACCAATGAATCAGCAGGCCTTAAAATTCTTCCAACAGGAGATCAATTTAACCCAAACATGCCTGGGACCAGTGGCGTGTATTCCGACTGTGCTCCCGCAAGTTCCTCAGCTATATGGGACAATGCGCTTTGTCCAACCATTTACAAACAGTCAGTAAACCTGGCTACACAACATGGATAAGTTAGATTACTTCCCTTAAATGCTCGCTCGCTCAACAACAAAATGCAACTCCTATGTTCTTTGCCGTTTCTGTCCCGTCCTGACATTGTATTCGTCAGGGAGACTTGGAAAAATTGTTTGGTTGGTTTTGTGTACAACCACCCACACTGGTGTAAATCGGATATCTATCGCCATGTGGAAGTCTTTTCATGTGCCTCTGAGCAGCAGGCTACTCAGAAAATTATTGTTGTTCTTTAATTTGCCTGATATTTCCCGGTATTCGCCACGTTTCTCATTAAAATTTCTGCATTTTGTTTACGCAATCCATACGTTTGATTGCATTCAAAAAATTGTATCTCCAACAAGATGTGAACACTTGTCAGACTTAATCTTTACAAAAGACATAACTCTTCAAAGTAACTGCCTCCTCCAATCCTCCACAACGAAGTCCTACTCAACAAGATTGTAACTTTTCGTAATTATCGCAATATTAACTGGAAAGATTTTGCAATCAAATTGCGATCCCTTGACTGGGATGATTATTTACACTCCCGCTAACCCCACCTTGCAGTTGACGGCTTATAAAAACGTTAATCTCGTGTCTACTTACCTCCTACTCGATGCGTCATAGGCATACCTCCATCAATATGACTCAGAAAACTATCCGTCGCATATAACATGAAAGCTGTAGACGCTCCGATGTAGGGTTAAAAAGGCTAACACATTTAGTTTGTTAGTTGCGCAAAACTAAATAATGTCAGCCTTAGAAACAAATGGGTCCTTAAAAGTCTCATAGAGCAAACAAATGCCTTAGCCTCCTGCAATAAACTAAAATACATAATCAGACTATTCCAGCACAAGAAAAACATCAAGATTGCTGTTCTTGCCTTCATTATAATGCCCGACATCAGCCTTTCTGCAAACCCTGCTCCGATGTGCTGGGTTTTCAGTGAATACTTCTCATTGTTTTGCACAGAGATGTGCATATTACCGATGGCAAACATCCCTACCAAAACTTCCGATTACATCAGTACTGTGGAATTTGAGCAATAGGACAAAAGAGTTCTACTAAACTCAATGCGAAAGAGCTTATATCCGCGCCCGGACGGAGTACCAATTGCAGTGCCCAACTTCGGAAGCTTTGCTTTTCCCATATTGTTACGAAATCTTTTTACCTTATCCATGACGACTGGGGCTGTTCCATATGTGTGAAAAGTTACACTGGATGTACCTCAATAAAAAGTGGCCCACGTCAAATACAGACTAGCTATTGTCCCATCAGCCATACTTCCCTTCAGTGTAAAGCATTGGAAAGAGCAATAAAAGCCAAAATCTTCGAATTCCTATCGTGCCGGAATTTGATGGCCTTCCAAGCACTGCTTTCTGAGCACATGGTTATGCAGTACTTATGCCGTACAACTTCAAAACTTCATTACTCATTCCATTTACTGTGGTAAGCGCCGGATCATCGTATTTCTTGATATGCACAGGGCATTGGATCGGATGCCAAGTAGAAATCTTCTATCGAAAGTGCATTCCATCTGTATAACTGGTAATATATATTCTTCAATATCAGCGTACTCTTCTGCTCGGCAGCAGGAAGGCGAAATTCTTTGCAACACTTCCACAAGTAAAGAAGTCACAAGTGGCCTAACCCATGGAAGCGTAATAGAGTCTTATATTTTTGATGTACATTAACGGCGTCTTAGAGATCATCAAACACGGTAAAACATATACATTTGCAAATGACGACAAAACATTTATGACATTAATTCGGACGATTTCATTGACTGCTAGCCGATATACATGCAATCCTTTAGGAACTGGAAACGGTGCAGGAAGTAAGAGAAATGGAACAATCCTCCAAGAATTGCAGCTGCATATGTTATCGGTGCAGTAATGCAACAAATTCTTTGTTGCTAGACGGTACAGCACTGTCCACCTCTCTCATAATTCGTGATATTGGGCTACCCTAGTCGAGCTCCTTCAAATTCATGTGATACAATTTCAGTAGAAAATGAGCAACGCTGCTTTATGAAGCGCCCAACGTAAAAATCTGGTGAGCTTACTATTACCGCTGTTGTGAGATGAACACAGAACCCTTCTGGTTAAGGCGATTAAAACATAACCTGAACATGTTTGATATAATGCACAAACGCATCTTTACCTAAAAAATTAGGTCGTAATTCGACATTTCCCCAAGTACAATATAAGTAATAGACATAGCAGATTACAAGTCAGAAAAGCCTGAAATTTCTTCCTTGACTTTTATGTAGTTATGTAAAACAAATTACCGCAGCATTTGAGAACGCGTGACTCGATATTCTTTGCATTCTGTTTAACCGGAATTGACAGTGAATAAAATGAAGGATATGCTCAACATGGTTGGCGGCATCCGTTTTCGGATTTGCCTTTCACTGTGGCCAGCCACAGGAAGCCTGTGCCTAAAGAGGGACCATATTTGGCTTGCACCGTAACACCCACAGCTCCAACCACACACCCCAAATCCAGTGTAAACCCGAAGGAATAAGACCGGAAGGCATGACGATGGGAGCCACGTTTTAGCAACGGAGCCGGCCCACACTCCTTCACAGGAAAACATAAGCACGCTCTATTTGGGGAATCAAGCGCAAACAAGGCGGTGGCTGGACCGAAGTCCCCTCCACACTGAGAGAATGGAACCGCTCTTCGAGTCTAGCATGCAACAAGAACCGTGCACCCCGGCCCATCCAGCAACGACCAGCTGGCTCCTGGAGCCAGATGGAGGAGATAGTGGGTAATAGATAGGTAGGCACCTTGTCAACATGCACATCAAGCTCAGCCACACCGGGGATATCAAGCAACAGCCAATCACTTAAAACGATAAAATGAAATAAACTACATCCAATAGTGCATACAGATACCCTGGTATAACTCTTCTCTAAATTAGCATATGCAGTAAGTTGGTTAGCAAACAATCCGCGATAAGTAACACAATGTCCACAGGTTACTTAAAAGTGCTACAAACGCAACAAAGTTACCGAAGATAAGCGCAATCAGCGTAAGCTGCGTGGCCAGTTATTAGAAGATTATTCAGGTAGGCAGAACAAACCAAATAAGGTGGAATGAAATTCATGCAGCTTAAAAAGACCTAGTTTAAGTATATATAGCCACATAGTATGAGGATAGGCCGAATACCATATAGCAAAATACAGAATTCTCTGCTTTGTAGTCAACCGACAACTACCACATATTTATTTTTAACACAATCATTTCCGTACTTCTAACTAACTATTTTATCCGGAGATATCAACAAACAAATTACTGTGATTACTGAATCCAGCCGATATCCCTCCCTACGCACATAGACTGCCACGTATATTTGAATTGCTGAAACAACGACTCGTGTACAATCTTCCTAGGAACTTATCGAACTCAAACCCAGCTTGATGATTAAATTACGTATGTGATCGGATTAACCACACGGTTTGTACCGCACTAACAAGACGTAAACTAGTCATTTTTTATGTACTAATGAATACCAATTTACACTTAAATTTTAATGCCAAATACTAGTTTTTCTGCCCTGAAGGCAACAATTCAGGAACTGAGAAAGAGTTATATTGCTAAGCGCTTTCAATTCCTGTACATTTCGAACGCATGCAAATGATGTTAAAGCTGAAAATTACTTTCAAAACTGTCTAGCAAATCAATACTTTGCACATGCAACAGTTTTCGACACTTTTCCCTACAAATTACTTGTTTGTTCTTCTTTTACGCACATATTTTGTATTCTACTTTACTTCGCTTTGACCACGACTGGGTGGATCTTCTGAGGTAATAGATTTGAGCTTTCCACGCTAATATTTATACCTGTGCAAGGTATATTGTCACTGGTTTCCTGCCAATAAAAATATGCTTTACTCAAATGTCCAGTTAGTGTTACGGACTAGGTGGCCTTATTATCCAACTATATACACAGAAAAGCAAACTTAGATATGAGTTACGTAAGTGATAGCTTACCTGCCGGATGGGGCACGGAACTGCGTGTGAAATATATGGATAGAATGACTCGCATGGAAGTAGGTCCCCAGGAGGCGGTTCCATGGACGGTCAAATTACTTCATTTATACGTTTTCATTTGCCTACACTTAAAACTTTATAGAACCTCACAATCTTTCCGGAAGATTTAACCGATCAATTAGCCATGTCTGTTAAAAAGCTTTATGAATGCTTTGGAAAATTGGAAAATTAAAACATTTGGGAATATGCCCTGCATCAAGAATCGTAACATCCCATTGGAATGTGTCTCGCACCGACTAGGAATATACCAATATATTTAATTCGCCAGAGTGTACTACTACATCTTTGACCTGCGCCAAAAATTGACGTAGCTACTCACTTAAAGAGAACTAAACTCGTTATTATCAGATTGTTTTTTGTTGGATTAGTTACATTCAGAGGTAAATAAAGGCGTATCAATTTTGATCCATACATAAATTTGTGGACAGCAGCATCCATATTTGTGAAAATTTTCACTCCAGCTACATCTTAAATGGAACAAACAGCTACTCCGTTTCTTTTTGCCTGTATGATGGCGATGGATCCTGCCTAAAATTTCGCGACACCCGTCATTTGCAAATCTTAATTGACGGGTAGTTTGTTTTTATGTACTAAAGTATGGTAAGCACTTATAACGAATTTCCATTTAAAACAATAAAACCAAGACTGCTACTGTAGAGATTGAAGATATAGGCGATGTGACGTTTTTTATGAGCATCAGTGTGAGGTATGTTTTACCTGGGAATGGTTGGTTCTCGAGCCAATCCTCTCTTACACACAGTAGTAACTTTATAAAAGTATATAATATGACAAACGTTGCCAAGTTTAGTCAACTGGTTACGTCAAGTAGCGGTGTCAACTATTTCATGATGCAACCCGAATATTGCAGGAGGTGAGTCGAGGTTTCTATTCCATTGAGGTTCTAGAAGTACAGTGCAGATGAACCCGGAACTGTGGCACAAGCAACCCCGTTCTTCCTGAAGGAAATTCACTGATAGGAAATAAACCTGATTATATTCAAATGCACTTACGTTTGTGGTTGCGTTTGAAATAAGCGTCAAGTGGTTAGATTGCGACGTGCCAACAATTCTGAGATCTCGCTTGACTTTGAAGTAGGCACCAGTCATTCTGTTCGCAAAGACATTGTACGAATTCGTGGGGTTTAGATCTTGCTAGTCAGAACAGTGTTGGGAGGTGCAAAGACGAAACCCTTTCACTTAGTTTCAATTTACATATTTCCTCGGTAGTGTGACAACTTACATCAGTTTGAAATAAATGAGTATATCCGTAAGTTCACTTACGAGGCACTGCGAACCAAGCGCCTGAAGCTACATTGATGATGTTGTCTTGTCTGTCGACGAAAGATCTGCAAAATAATCAATCAGCTCGGAGAACAGCTCAAAATCCTCACCTTACGTCTGTCTAAGTGGCTGTTATTTGATTACTTATAGGTATAAACAAGTGATTTACCAACTTTGAACATGTTACTGGCGCTGAGCTGGCTTGACGAAAATTAGATAAATAAACGCATTATGACTTCTTTTAGACCCGAATTTTGTTAAATGCTGGCGATAGAGAAATCGTTTTCAATGCTACCTGGAATACATTTTTGTTCCCATCTCTACTGAACAATAGTTATCAATTTGTCTACTTATTCCACTGATGTGTCGTGTAAATGTTGCAAGGCAAATGATGTTAGAAACTAATTAAAACAGAAACAAATCAGTGCATGTAAAAAAGCATATTGTACTATATTCGATGAATTCCGGGATGAGTAGTGGTTGCCGACCTTCCTCGGCATATACAGATGATTAAGACCGCACATCTCTAGAGATTTTGCGGAAATGTTTCCTAGCTGGAGCCACTGGTGCGTTCGCTGCTGAGTTTTGACCGAATTTCCAGTTTAAGATGTATCTGGTTTTCAGTTATCTGTGCAGGAGGTCTGATCATGATACACAAGAATGAAGGGTAGGAGAAAACGGTCTTTACTCCACGACTTTATCTTCAAATGGTAACTAGCCATCCATGACTAACCGGTTTAATTTCAGGGTGAACAATCTGAGCACGCATACTTACCTAATGGAATTCGGTTCTATTGCAAATCCCTATTAAACACCCCTGCATTAGTCATCAGAATATCCTCTCCTTATTTATGGCAGAATGACTGCGAACCTTACTACAAAATACTGGGGCTTATTCCCGTTGAATGCGATCATGTGTTCTCTCAAATTTATGATGGAAGAGGTCGCCAAGTAGGACGGTCTAATCGGTAACATTCACTGGTAGGTTTGCAATCAAAGTGTTTCATGTCATGGAATGCATAAATGCATGGTTCGCAAAAGTTTCTTCACCCCTCGCTGCGACATTATCAGCGCTGATGGTGGTAGGTTGTAGATGCTATCAGAAATCAAACCGAAACTCGCAAGTACTCAGCTATATCCCCCGCCTACATATAGACTTCTGATCTCAATAGCTTTTATCCATTTTGATTGGTTTTGTTTTATCAGCTGTTGCTTAGATATTGTCATTAGCTGCAAAAGGATTGATGTGAAGTAAGTTAGTTCCTGCAGTTTAAATAGCACAGAAGACTCAAAGTCAGTTAGATGGGTTTACAGCGACTGCTGCATTGTGTTCCAGACTGGGGTTTTCAATTCGTCTAAAAATTTGTTAATCTGGATGGCTGCGCACTGAAGTCGGTTGATAAATTACCTTGGTGAAAAATGAACCTCTGCTCTCTAGCTTTGACTATATAGGAAGTTATTATGATTATACTAGATACTTCTAACTTGGAAATATTTTGGTGTTACCCAAAACTGGCACCCACGACTGCGGTTCTGTCCTGCTTTTGACTCATCAGGTGGAGATAGCCGGAGCTGGGGTGGAAATCAGAGCCTAGTGGTTCACGGCTGATGCCATAAACACTATGCAATTAAGATCCAACTTTGATTTCTTTTCCGCTGTACCAAGCGTTGCTCACGGATCTCAGCAGTATGGTGTTTAGGCCATCAGCCGTGAACCACTAGGCCCTGATTTCCACCCAACCTCAGGCTATCTCCAACTGATGAGTCAAAAGCAGGACAAAACTGTAGTCGTGGGTGCCGGTGTTGGGATGAGTAACACCAAAATATTTCTATTTCAAATTCCGTCATTGTGATCGGAATGACCGAGGTCCACCTCAAGTGAACCGAGGTCTCAACAGAGGTTACTTGTAGCAACCCAACCACACAGCGGATTCTCCAAGTGCAATTTTAGTATTCTAACTTCTCTCAATTTTTGCGTTAGTTCGCGAATGCTCTACGAGACTTTGTCTACAGTGGGTGGATATTCACTGCCAACGTACTAGCAACTGGAATGGAATTGCGTAAATGCGCCCTTGTCGCAAGTTTCAAGAGAGTGGATGATTGCTTATTGTTTGTTCTTTCATTAAAAATCTCCTCTTACGACCCATCCTGTTTTACTGAAGTTCCGCCATTATAATTTAAATGCCACATTTGTTTGTTTGAACTTGGACTAAACCTATCCCCTTTGGACGAAGATTATTTTCACGGCTTTTGTAATTTGGTACGTAGATCCACTATCTAGTGGGCGATGTACGTGCTCTTACAATAGGGGTTATTTCACTGTCCTTGGTGGTACTGAAAAAAGGTAGCATATTACTACATGGTGAAACTTGGGATGCTTGCTTCAACAGTAAAGCCACAATTTTACCCTACCATGGTTAACCTTACATTTGGGTGCGTAAATGTCCCCCATCACGTAGACGGAGTGTTAGCTGGGTGTGTGCTTTGCGTGTTCACCGATCCTCTATTCAGGCTTTGTACTGTTGTTGGATACATTTATTTGCTTACCTGTCTATTGAAAATACACAAGTAAATGTAAGATATTGATGACAGAGTCGGGCAGTATTCGCTCCATTTCGGCTGTGAAGTATCCTCTTGTGCTCAACGTGTCTAACAGGCATCAGAGGTTATTTAAAACCCGGTTATTACCCGTACACATACTAAAAGAGACAAGCTGTGTTTACTGGCTACGTGGTATGTCTGGGGAGGGTGTGCTTTGCATATTCAAGAATAAACGGTAATTCATTTATTCCCCTTAATTTGTATAAATTTCTCTGTAGAAAGAAATGTTAGTAGGTGTCCAACGGGAGTTGTTCAGTGTCGTATACCTGATGTCTGTTCAAGCTATCAGGGTTTGACTGCAGTGGATGCAGTTCTACATTCACAAGTAGGCTCTAAAACAGATGGTCGTATACTTTTAGGCCATTAAATCACCTAACCGAAAACTGATTAGACTAAATGTTGACGTTTGTGCAAATTGTGCGCACAAGAGGCCGATATGCTTTTGGAAGAGTTGCCTCCACTCGACTAACTATGTCCCGTTAAGGATTCAACCGAAGTTTAACGCAGCTCTTCATCATTGTTACTAAAACACAGTTTTAATAAGCTATATTTATCAGCAAATGTAATTCAAGATTCTGCTATTGCGTCTTTTGACCTGCTGGATCTGGTCAAAACAAAACTACGACACTAAATAAGCCCACGGAATCAAGTAACATTACCTTCCTACTTTTGCGCTACCATAATTTCATATCTGAAAGTATATAACTCAAAAGGTATTTTTTCTTGTCGCACGAAACATCCCATCACTTCTGTGTTTCCAGAAAGGGTATGCTGTCGAACCAGATGCTTAGGCTAGTGCTCGATATAGTGCATGCTAAGTAGCGTCACACGTAACAATTAAACCGCTTGAATTAAGATGTAATGAACACTTTGATACAAAATTTTGGCGTCATGTATGTGCGCTCTGGGACTCCAGCACATCAAATGACCTGGCTGTAGCCAACGGTGTGGAGGGTGGTCTTCTTGTCCATTTGTAGAGCACAACTAGATAGACGGTGTGAAACCTTATCCACCATGTCGAGCAGACTTCCAGTTATCACAAGTACGTTGAGCGATTACTGGGTGCACTGTCAGTGTAGGTTGATTGAGAACTGGATGTTCACTACTGATGGGCGGAGTTAAATCGAGGTCCACGCAAACTAGACACCTATTAAGGCACGAATGATTTAAGAATGAAGCAATGGAAGTAACGACGATCTACCATAGTCACAGACTTGATAAAAGTGAGTTAGCTCTGGGTTCTAGCTGTCCTCTTCGGGATTATTTGCTCAGGTATCTTAAAATGCTATGCACCGTTGGGGGGTTAATTCAAACAGTATGAAAGGCCAGAGTATGCAGTGCGTACTGTGGTCAGATATTGTTCAGTCCAAAATGCGCAAAGTACCATTGAGTAACCAACTTGCCTTCATGTTAGAAGTGCCCGATACAGCCGGTGGATACTAATCCGGCACTACAGGATCGCGGTGGAACTGAATGCCAGTGTATTTAATACTTGTGCAACAATTTGAGAGAGACGTTAAACTGCAGACAAAATTCGACCATACGAAAATGCTTGTACGCCAGTAAAAGTGTCAACGTAACCACCATTGCTGATAATGGCCTTTGAATAAGGATGACAATTCGCATAATTGAACATTGAAATGACTGGGATGTACTTGGAAAAAAGCAGTAAGCAACTTGCAAGGCAGAGCTGTAGATGCATCTTTGGAATATTTTTGTTTTTGTTTTGATACCAATAAAATTAGCCCAACATCACTGCTCTTTTCCCAGTTGCGAGAAACGGGACAGTAATTGCGTTACTAAAAGCGATGGTCGACTTTCTCGAACTGCGCTCAGAAGCGAAGTTTGCCTCTGTCTGTTGGATAGAAAACAAGGAAAAATGTCAACTAAGATTCCTCCTGCACTTCACGCACAATCAGATGTTGTACCTCTCTATTTGCATCAACGAGCAGTAAATTTAAAATCGAGGCGAACACTTGACGATTGTGAAATGCCAAATTTTTTTTCGGTAACCTGCACTCCCGTGAAACGAACTGCGACCCTAAATCAGTGTGATGGTTGCGAGACCCAACGATCTTCAGAGCGAAACAACTCTACCCTGATCAATTTAGTTCAAAGGGAATAAGGCCATGTCAATTAGTAGAAGGCAGTAAGTAAGCCAGTTGTCGCTGTATGAGGTCCGTACGCTTGTCCGTACAACACCTGCCATTTTAGGAGCATTATATTCTTTTATAACGGATAAAATAATGAGCAACATTAAGGTTAGTCTAAGAACATGGCATATTAGGAGTACGTTGCGACTAAACTTAGGCAAATGACGCACAATAAACTGCTTGAATAGTTTTTGAGTATTCTCATGCTCACGAATCCGTCGTAGTTAACTTTTGCAATTTTTACGCCGCTGCCCCAGGAATTATTTCACTGGGATGTCTAAAATCTCTTGACTGACATACCTCCGCACCATTAAAAGAATCGTTCTTTTTAAAACCTGGCATAGCATATCCATATGGTTAAGAATACGGTATGATTTTATTCGTCTGGGACTTGAGATTTTGTCCAAATCCACAGTAACCACTATATGAAACAAAGCATGCTTCCACTGTCAGTTTCAGGCATCCCCTTATTACATGAGGGCCTAAGTACCAAAATCATCGAAACTGTTAATCAGTCTTCACGCTATTATTCTAAACTTTTTCCGAGACTCCTTTACCAGTACTATTAAGACCAGATAAAAGCTAGTGGAGCTAAAACAGCAAAAGACGAGTGAGCGTGATGATAGTTGCCAAACGTTTTGTGGAAAACCCCATGAATCGCAAATCGTTGGCTGATTTATGTTGCGAATTGTCTTCACTGTGGCACCTAACAACTTCAAATTGAGCCGCTGCAACTTAGGTGGGTACCATAACGTTAGCATACGTCCTGTCTTCCATTCACGTTACGCGCAGGAATGTATATTGCAGTGGCCGATCATAACTTATCAGGAAGGCAAATGGGAATGGACTGCGCTTTGTCACATTCAGCGAAAAAAAGAGCGATTTGTCCTGCAGTTGATTTAAAAGCTGTCTTTTACTCGTCTGCCCTTCATCTTCAGAATCATCAACGGCATTACATCAGCCATTTGAACTAACGCGTGACTGTCGTACAACCACGGGTATTTAAAGAACGTAGAATAATAACAACTAGAGAAGATAGACCCAGCGTAAAACCTTAGTGCTTTAAGCAAACATTCAGCGTCAACATGTCTACACTGAATGGAAATAAGGTAGCGTTACAAACCGCTAGCTATCGTGCAATGATAAGGCGCCAGCAGCTTTACAGCTTTCGTGCAGATGTCAGCCCCACCTCACGATCGGCTTTTACTTAGCACATGCCTGAGCACCAGACACACTTTAAAAATGCAAGCTTGAATAGCAAACGATAACAGACGCGCCACCAGTGCCGAATGCGAGTCATGCCCTATGACGTCTGGAGTCCAAACCGAAGGCTGGCCCCGTGGACTCTAGCGTGGAGGGCCAGACGGCCAGACACACCCAGTTTCATGGCCAGTGATTTCATTTCCCACTGAAAACTTAACACGTGCGCACCTCGAGCCTTACGCCATCCCACCTTTTGTAACTATCAATATCCTCTTCGGTAAGCGGTAACAGGCGTAAGTAGTACGTGCCCAAGCCAACGCAACTTATTCAGTGCTATGTGTTATTGTAAGGAACTAGCCTGATTAATGCCTAGTACTCACCCACCCACACCATCTCTGCGGACACTCTGGTGCCATGTGCCACCAGCAATGCATCACAAGCAGTCATGATCAAGGACTGCCCTTGGCTGATATTTGGACGGATTAACACTGAAAGCTTCATCAGAAGAAGTCTTTTCGCTCTGAACCAACGCTAAATTTTAGACGTAAGTAGTAGGTTTCTGGCGAAATACTCCGTTTGCCTACCTTTGATGGGCGATGGCTTAAAATCCTCTATCAAATTCCGCATTAAGTGGACTACAGTTGCGGTTGCGTTGAAAAACTAGTGTAGTTTCTGGACTACGGAATCAAACCATCACTGTTTTTTGTTAGAACAAGCGCATTTACGTCGTTAACTAAGTTGGCTGACAGGAAAGTTGACGAAAACATGCACTTGTTCTACATCGGTGGGCGAGGTTTATGGGTTTCATCAGCCTTAATGAATGCATATGGACCAATCAGTCAATTCTTTGCGTCGCAGTCTGTGCACCCCATGGCTTGAAGTAACTCATGGTTACACAGACCCTTACAGTCTTCTAGCGATAACAACTATACTTACTTGGCACTTATTCGGTGATTCCATTAGCACTTTTCTGTGTTTTGTTTTGTCGTAGTAACTTTGACGCAGGAGATCAAATTCATTAGTGCATGTAAAGCTCTATATGAATATTGCAACATATTATTAGCTTTCCTGTGTCCATGGTTATGGTTATCTCTCCGTTTAACTTAACTATTTATGACGAAAACTTCCCGTCCGTTTGGTTTAATTGTGCGAATGGAAGTAAGTTTCTTTTATCTATTTATCTGCTTCATGTCACTACGCTTAGATATTGCCACATTAATCACTTTAACGAAAGGTATGCTCTTTGTACTTGTTATTATAAGATATTTAACATCCCATCGCCGAGTTCCCCTTTAATGTACAAGTTGCGTCTGATATGCTCGACGACTGGTCCCATTTGTTAAAAACCGCGCTCGCTGGAATGTGAGGCTTGAGCATACGCATTGAGGGACTTGATAACAAGCCATCCCATCGTACAAATCACCGAAGTAATGCAGTGATCCATATGGCGACCAAGCTAACGGAGTCAGTGTGAGAACTCGTGTGGTTGCACAATAGAGCGCATTACATTGCAACGCGTTAACATGACGTTTTGCTTCAAAGTAGGCAAAATGCCGACGAATAGTCAGGAAATGTTGTTGCAAGTGTGCGGTGTTGAAGCAATAAGTAAAATATGTGTCTGAGTGGTTTGGACGCTTTGAAGACAGATAGGGAGATGCCCAGGATAGGCCGTGTTCGAGTCCATCGTTAACAAATCCACTGTCAGACGACGTTAGGCGAGTGCGACGGATGCGTACGGATGATCGGTGTCTGTCTTTGAGATAAGTATGAACGACATAGTGTTCACGAACATTGTAAAAAGTGAATTTTACCCGCACCGCACAATCTGACAGACCAGTAAAAGCAAACTCGGATGGAAAGGCCTGAAGAATTTCATCGGCATGTGTGACGGCGTCATCAAATTTCTCTTTCAACACAAGGTGACTGATTTACGACACCGTCCATATTTTCCAGACTCAGTGCAGGCAGAATTCTTTTTGTTTACCGCCTTACTTACCTCTGAAATGCGTAGATTTTACGACATTGTGGACATCCGACAAAGAGTGATCAAGGTGTGTTGATAGGTTCTACATGTAGCGTTTGTTGACAGTCTACAACACCCTTACAGCAGATGTAAGCATTGTGTCGGAATTAATGGCAATTAATTTGAAAGCCAGTGAAAATACTTTGTTTGTAACACTTGTTTCATTTATTTTCTAAGATAATTCACCGAAGTTATGATAAGCAGCTTATTTGAGGAAAATTGAGCATGGAATTTTCAGTTCGGCGGTTTTGACTAAATCACAACAATCTTCAGCCAAGGTTTCTGAATCCATTTATAAAGCGGCAATCTGTTCATTTCGGCACTTTGCAAATTTATATGCCTGTAAGATTAGTTTTTTTTATCTCCATGACATCCATGAAGTGTACGGACACTTCCTATTCCCATGGCGTCTCAAGGCTGAAACTCCACCACCAGGAACCTCAGGCTTTTCGTATAGGCAACATAGAAACTTGTGAGCGAACCTTGTCTCAGGGTCTGGATACATGTTTGCTTAAAATACACATAATTCAGCTCATAATAAACATGCTCATTAGAAGTCTCTAGTATTCCAACTACAAGTCCATAAGTATTCTTCTCAATGACAAGCGACACGAGCGTCACATGGGTTGCGGACCATAATTAAGTCAATAGTGCTATCTCGGTAGTGATTTAAAGATACTCATGCGTGCAAAATATCCTGTATTTGTATCAAACTGTTAGCAAATGTTTGGCTCTGTCTTATTCCAAAACCTACTTCTGGAACTATAAAATTCACCGAACTACTGTTTTATACTACAATCTATCCATATTACTTGCTGCCACGGGTTATGTTTAGCGATCGCTTTTCAACTTTAGCGCAGTGAAGTAGAAGTAGCGGGAAAATGTGCCGTACAAAAGCATAGATTTGTTGTTACCTTGCAGTTTTCTCCCAATTGCAATGATGTTTATGTCTACGCCGACGAAATGTGGACCAGCGTTGACGGTTCATCGGTGGGCTCACAGGATGCCTAATTTAAACAAACACTATCATTTAACGGCTTACCAAATGAAAAAGGCTGCTTGCTCCTGTTTAAATTTGATAAATTTGGTTGAAACTGGATGTTTTACACGACATCTTGTTTGGAGCAAAAAATGGCACCATTGATCTATTTAACAGCGTTTAGTTGAATTACTTTTAAGTTAGAAAGGCGGACGTTTAGCGTGCTTTTGCCAAAGGCTGTCAACGTCTGCGAGATAAATAAAGATTGCTTCTAGATTTGAGTTGCGTAAAAGCGTTTCGGCTGGGGCACATACATTTAGTAGGACAATAAAACCAAGCGCAAAACGAAAAGGTGCAGCACTGAGATGCTATGAGGTCGATAGAACACAGATTAATAGCAACATTGGTACATCCGCCGTCATCACAGGAAATTAAATTTTAAACCATTGCGGCTCCCTTCGTAGTACTTAGAAGATAGTAACAGTAAACCATCAGGCCTTGCCGACACTTCTCTGCAAAGTAACCACCTTCAGTCGCGCATGGGCTGAAGGTATTGTGATCGTTGCCTGGTCTTCTACGCAGAGTACAACCCGTGACGCCCGGTTGCAGGGCAGACGCACAGTCCTTCCGAACACCAGTCAGAGGTGTGGGTAAATGACGGGTTATCCCATTTGTATCCGACAGTCGCAGAATTGCCTACGTCAGATGAATTTTTAATGTAGCTACACTTTGTAATATTGATTATTTGTGAACAATAGCGATGGTGGCACTAGTAAACTCGGCTATTAAATGCAGCTTATTTCTGCAACGGTCGAGTAGCAGTAACCAGCAAGGCACTGATTTTGGCGTGCCTTACTATCTCCATATCCCAGTAACTCTGACACTTAACTAGTAAAAACAACATTTAAGCGAATAATATTCTTTATAATTAACCACTTTGGGCAAGTAAATTATTAAGCACAAGTAAGTCGTAACTAAACTTGTGATCGCCCCATCACAGTTGGATAAATAAGCGTAAAAGTAATAACATTTGTGTACAGCTGGTTATCTAGCCAGTACGAAAAACAGTCAATGGCTTTCTGAGTCGAGCCAGGTGGCCAACACAAACACAGGGAATCTATACTGGACAATTAATTTTGTGCCTAGTATATGGCCAAGACAATGCCAAATCTTTTCCCGAGTAGATGTTTACAAAACTCTGGTTTAAAAATCCTGATTTTGATAGATTTTAAGAAAACCGGTGGATGTTTCTTAAGCTTCTTGTTTAAAAGCGTTACTGAATACCATCCTGCATTACTGCTGAAAGTACCAGGAAAAACATTAACAGTTTTATTTTGTAACACAGAACATCACGTTCTGATGAAGTCCTCAAAAGTCTAAAGTTGTCTAAACTGTCACTATCCAAAGACTCAAGGGATCAACGTGTAAACCCGTAACCTTAGGGAAGTAGGCTTTGGATCCATAGAAGTGCGATAAATTTAGCACTGGTGATGACATCACAAGAAAAGAAAATGCCATCCGGTCTTGACAGCCCTCTAAATTATAGAGAACAAGTGCAAAAAGCTAGATGGGGGAAGGGTAATAGACATTGTAAAATGATATCCTTAAAAGTAGTAGAGCCCAATCGAAAACTGAACGGTGTACTAAATGCGTCTGCATTCCGGAATCCGAACTAAGACAAAATGGATACAAATGTCAAATGTATCCAAGGATAAGAAATACTGATTATGCAAAGCAGGTAATGTGCTTGAGCCGGTTAGTTTGTCACTGTGTAAACCTCTGTCCACCTACTCAAAATCCTGCACATCGAATCGTCCGCAATAGACCATGAATTCCCGAACACCTACGCCGTGAACATCAAAATTGGTTTAGCGACTTAAACCCACCATTACGGGTAAGTAATCTAGATTATGACGAAGTCTAGGTTCGATTTTATCTCTTTCTTTGTAGGTAGGATAAAGCCGAGTTGCAGCAGCAATTCCGTGCATGAAAGCTCACGCAACCTCGAAAGTGTGTACTACTCAGTGAAAGTATTCGCTATGTCTGGGACTATTATCGCGTATTCGGCAATGTCTTTAGGAGCGCTAGCGTTCCACAAGTTGTTTGGTATAATGAACGAACGAGTAGGTAACACCCTTTTGTTATCAACAGCTTGCAAGACTCAGTCTAATTTCGACCTGTCTGAATAACCTTCACACTACCTTGCGTGTACTCTGCAATATACCTCAACTCACGGTGTGTTCCTGAAATGAAATTCCAAATTATCTGTACACAGAAACAATAACTCTCGTAATAACTCCACCGGGATCTGTAACATACAACCGGGACTTTCAGCTAATAGGCAAAAGTAGTCTACTGTTTGATGCAGTGAAACCTCAGAAAACAAAGATTTCAAATCAAAGAACTAATCGCTTTGTCGGACAGCTTCACATTATCGACGTCTTGGATAAGCTCAAACAAAACTTTGTGGACGTATAAACGGCAATGAACTCTTAGCGGAGAAAGTAGTATCACAAACCAACTAGCTACTTTAAGTTGAGATGGTTTACCATGTAGAGGTTGGATCCGAGTGGTACACTACTCTTGTGTGTCTTTTGTACAATGGAACAATAGAACAATGGTATAATATGGACAAAAAAGCCAAGGCTTGACTAGTCCCGGATTAGGTTGGTGGGAGTTTATATTATTTCAAATATTGTCGCATAAAAGTGAAAAAATGCATCCGTGGACTCATCATATTGTCCACATTAACACAAAGGTAGATCCGTCCACCCCGAGTTCCTAGAGTTAGTAAGCACAATATTTGTCTTCAGCATTTTGTCACACAGTGTAAATGGTTTAAAACATCGACGAGTCCTTTTTAAATATAGGTAGCGCGGGCGCGGAAATGGCACGTCGTAAGAGTGTTCCACGGTTGGCAAACTCGGAAACAAAAGTAATTCCAGCGGCACTGGAGCCGCTTTTATTGGGTGGCAAGTTTCAACTTAGGACCCCTCAATTCTGTTTGTGGCTAAGCTGCAGGAGGTGGCGGAAAGCGTGATCGATATTTTCAAAATCTGGAACGCTAAGATGAGCTGAACTCGTAGAAAGCGATATCTTCTGCTGTACACTTCTAGGGCTCTCTGTCGCTTACTGTATTGCAGGGGGGGACAACCCCTTTAAAATTTCCTTGCCTGTCGCTGGGAATTCTCCAGCGCAGCCAGATAGTGTTTTAACCAGTGTTGCCATCCTTTGTCGCGTACTCTACATAGGGCCTCACATAAACATTGAGCATTTGGTGAAAGTTGGATGGATCGCAAAACCTCAACGCCCTCCGTAACAGACCAACTTGTTAATACGCGTTATTGGACGTCCTCAAAGACTGTGCGAACAGCCGAGATTGTCTTGCATCACCATTTTAAGTTCTCCTCTTATGAGGCAATTTTCAGCATGTCGTTTCTAAGCTTATATGTGTACTTGGGCCTGTGGTGGACAAGCACGGTTTTGCGTTTGTCCGTGTTAAATGGAAGCAGATTTGTCTTTGACCATTCAAAGGCACGGTCTACGTCTCGTACAGGATATCTTGATCTTCCTGACAGCTGGTTGTCCGCCATATGTTGGTGTCACCAGCAAAAAGCAGGAATTTTGACTTAATAACACTCAAAATGTTGTTCATGAAAACCGGAATAACCTCGGTCCCAACGCTGACACATGTTGAACGCCACAGTCCATATTAATTGGATCAAAAAATGTACCGAACCCGAACCTGAGGGCGCCGCTGAAAGAGGGTTAACTATCCTTCTAAGGACAGGGTTCCCAAGTCCGTGCTCCTTAAACACTGCACAACCACGACGCGTATCGATATAATTTTATCTCATCAGTTGGATAGCAGGCCTTGAACCCGCGACCATTAGAATAATAGCTGAAACCGCTACCCCTATTGCCATCGGTGTGATAAAGCCACACGGTTGTAAACTGCTCTAAGTAGCACCGTCGGTTCCGCGTTACTGGAGGAGCATTACTTAATGTCGGATTATGCGGATTTCAGAAAGAGTCACGTCGTTTGCCTTCTCAAGTAGTCAAAATTTGTTGCTTTCTTTGAATTTAACATACATTTTCTGGATTTATTAACCTTTGTTCAAGACAACCACACCTAGGTCTGTATCCGTCTTCGTTACAAACACATCTACACGCTTTCCATATGCATTTTCGTAAGTGGACACGTTTCTATTATTGGTGCAGTTTTTACTTTATGGGCGACCTGGGACATTTGGTTTCTAAACTCTATAAGCTAGTTAGAGCTAGCTGTTTGAGGGTCCTTCACTTGATCAAGGAAGTTCTAAAACTGAAAGTCAAAAACAATCATGTAGCCATCTTGGAGGCACACTTTAATCCGGTCTTGCCTAAAGTTTGGCAGAGAGAACCATTGGATTCCAATTGAATTACTTTAAATTATTGTCTAGCCAATAAGATATTACGTCTTTTAGGAATGGAAACACACCAAACGAATGCTATTCTGTATTATATAACACAGCTACTAATAGGAAAATGAGAGAAATAATCCCACTATTATTCACAGCTACCTTAAGACGTAAAAATCTTACACCCAATAACTTGACATGCACTTTTCGTGGAACGTAACGCGTTAATACCAAGGAAACTGCTATTGTTTTCGCATTAGGTGCATTGAAAATGCCAACTCGGAAGTCCGACTGAATGCCGGAATTGATCTTACTGTCAGAGGCACTCGAAACGGTCAACTATTGCAACTCCAAAGAACTGATTAGATGAGTTTATTTGGCCTACAGTTTAAAGGTCAGTGTAATTGTTCATTACTAACGTTGCAAGCCACAGGTAAAAATGCGAATGCATTTGTTCCGTTCCTAGCAATTTCAGTCGAATGCGCCCACACGAACATCTCTAAGGCATTTGAAAGAATTATAGAATCAAAAGTTGATAAAAAGTGGTAATCGATATGATAAGGTAATTTAAAATGCAATATATAAAGTACTGTATATGTTTGTATGTTTCGCAGCATCCGAATCCGCATTTTTCTCTCATCGCAGCTTCCTTTTGACAGGGACCATGGGTGGGTTGCCTCTATCCACACATCCCATATCCAGTGTAAACCTCAGGAATAACACCGGAAGGCAGTTACTTGGAGTCACATTTCATCGACGAAGCCGACCCACACTCTGTCAAAATATACAGCAGTATTCCTGCATACTGGGAAATTATGTAGATCCGACCTAAGCAAAGCAGTTGTTGGGACGCAGTCTGTTCCACACTGAACGTAATCACTCTTTGAGCTTAACAAGTTCACGAGGACGGTGCATTACATCACCCAAAGCAAAGACCACTCTAACCTGGAACCAATATCACCAAGGTAGCAGCTTTTCCACGGGAAAGTGAAGTGCCAACCTTCACGCGGAAGATATATATGTCAACAACCAACAAGTGATATGCAGAAGGTATGCTCGCACACACAGGTTGACAGCAGACATGATGTAGCATACTTGTCACATCGACGGCATTATCGGCCTTGGTTAGTCAATGGAACTGGAAGCAGTGTACTTAGCAAGTACCGCGCTGATTAGTTCTTTTTCATCGTACTCATCGTCTCCTCGATGTTGGCCTTTCGTGGTCACTTGATAACTTAGCGAACAAACTTGGCTCAGGCACTAGCGACCGCAACACTATGTGCTTGGCATCGAGGACATAGTTGCTATCGGCACTTGCCGATTCCGCAACCTGCGTTCCTTGTTTGGATGCAACAATACATTCTCTTACATCAGCGTAACTACATCCTTCCTGTGGACACGCGGTTGACTCCAGTCCTAGCGCCTAGAATTGATATTAGTTAGTGGTACACGCACTTTGATCCTGCCCTGGTAAATTTCTTTCAGCTACCTCACCTTCCGTTTCCTGCACTAAGTCTTATATCCAGCAGCTGCTACAGTCTCCCCGTCGAATGCATGAGCCAAATATATCCAAGTCACCTCAGGTTCCGCAACAAAATTAGGCCGTACACTGCGTACATACTTTTCGGCCGAAAACGACCGTGTCTGCAAATTAGTCACCCCAGCGGATGCGTAGAATTCGACGCAGGCACTGATAAGGAAACCGCTCCATTTACACTGTGTAACATCATTTTTAACACAGAAATGATATAGGATGTTTCAGCTAGTGATAAATAAGCTGATTACGAGTATGTTAATTAAATGTTTCTGTCACATCGGGTTTGAGTTTAATTTTCATTTTTCATTTCAACTAAGCAGTGCTTTCTGTGCATCGAATGCTCGCCTGTGATTGGTACACCGGCTCCCTGTGCTCGTGGAAATGAAGTCCGCTTGGTCACCGTATCCATCTGATATGCAACTCAATTAAGAGCTGTGTTTCTTTAGTTAATCCCTTGATCACGACTAGCAGACGCTGCTGTGTTAATGACCAAAATCATTTTTGTTACCTATGTGGACAATTTACTAAAAGTCGCAGTGCAGACTCATTTCTTCACACTTCACCGACCAAGCATATTTCAGGATGAAACTAGGAGGTCAGGATAAGAATTGGGCACCTCATATTGTTTTGTGTCGTGCAATTTCCATTTGACTCAGTGGCTTAAGGGCAAATGCAGAACGCCTTTTGCATCATTATGGTGTGAAGGGAACCGAAAGATCACATGACAGCGCACTACTTCTGCCTAACCAGTATCATTGGAATCTCAAACTCAAACCAATCCTTCAGCAGCGATTCGGCCTGTTCCTCATGATTGCACCATACTCATTCCAGTGTCTCCATTGAACATGTCACTGATGATGAGTATTGATTCCGAGTCGTCAAGTTTCCCTGATTCTGACATCTGTGAAAACTTGAAAGCTGATGTTGACCAGCCACATCTTATTGAAAAATCAAAGCTGAATGACTTGATACATGAATTGTGCTTGCCTAAGTACAATGCTAAGTGGCTGGCATCTCGGCTACAGCAGTGGCAATCATTTGCTGCAAAGAATAAGGTTACTGCATGGAGAAAGCGAAGTGTTAAATTGTCTGGTGATTGGGATACGATAGAAAGCTTTTGTTACTATTCCGAATGGAAGGACTGATGAAGAACTTGGCGTCAGACATCAGTGTTGAATGGCGTTTGTTCATTGATTGATTCAAGAGTAGACTTAAGGTCATCCTGCACCACAATGGAAATGTGTGCACCACAGTGCCTCTGTTGCATGACACCAATATGAAGGAGACTTAGGAAAGTATGCAACAGATACTTATTGCATTGAACTGCAATAAGTACTGTTGTAAAAACTTTGTTTCAATCAAAGTCCTTGAATTCCTGATGGGTATGCAAGATGGCTTCACAAAATATTATCGTACAGCAAAGCAACTCAACAGCACTACAAAACAGAATACTGGCTAGAGAGGACGGAGTATACTGCAGGGAAAATGAGTGTAAAGCTACATCCCTTGGACAACCTACTCAAATCCATCTATCACCTCAGCACATCAAGCTTAGTTTGCTTAGAAATTTGACAATGCCCTCGAGCGAGATGCTTTTGAGTTCCAGTATATAAAACAAGTGTTTCCCGAATGTCAGTGATGAGAAATTCAAAGAAGAGATACTTAATGGGCCTGATACCCTCCGGATAATGCCAGACAGCGCTTTCGAAATCCAGTTGATTTCATTTGAGTTAGAAGTTTGATGATGGTTCGAGACTATTTTACCTGATTTTTGTGCAGTACAAACGCAGAGAACTACAAAGACATTATAAAAAGCTCATTGCGAACGGCTAGACTGTTGATGCTCTAATTTTACTCAAGGTGCACTTTTTGCATTTGCAGCTTTATTTTTCCCTGAGATTTTGCAGGCATGATGAAAGCTTTTACCAAGACATTTCAGTCATGGAGCAGCGCTACAGTGGCAAGTACACGCCTTCCAGGATGGGTGAATTTTGCTGGTGTCCGCAACAGCAGGACGCTGGATCATACAAGCGACGATTGCTCAGCGCCAAGCTGCAGTCGTGGCGGCGAGGGTTGCCGTGTTATTTTATACGCATCTACCAAATCTGTGCGTTATGTATGTTGTGATTCAATACATTCACTCATTAATTGTACGACGTGACATTGACATGACTGAAAATAATCCATTGAACATGACAGTATACACTGACCTGATAGTTAAAAACGGAACACAGTTCCACGATCATTGAATTATATTCTATAAACTAGGAATATTGGCGTTTCTGTTATAGAAAACAATTGTTTTGTTGCACAGTGTTATCGGACATCCGTTTTGTAGAGCGTATAAACTTCGTTGCTGTACAGAGTAACTATCAGCCCCATTGATAGTTACATCTACAGCTTCCTCCCACCGGTTAGCTGGTGATTTTTCAAAACCCGATGTTCCAGCGTAGCTCGCTGGTCATCTGAAAGTCGAAGTCAGAATTATGCAAAGCTAGCAAGACATGGAGGTCATTTTCCAAACAGCGCACCAATTTGCATTCAGTTTATTTTAATACAAATTCTAGGGCAGGATCTCATGTGTTTGAGGAAGCGCGCGTTCCATAACATTTGTCTGTGTTGTTCCAGGTTTGCTTTTGTAAGTGAAGACAAAAGTCGCTATCTGATATTCTTACAAATGGAACAACTTAAATACAAATGAGGTTAGATACTCACCACTCCGCCAGCTTTACGGTACATCTAGCACCCTTGCGAAAATAAAATACGACTGGATGTTGTGATAGATACTCAGCGTCATTAAAAGCTCAAAATTTGAATCAGGTGTCATTAGCGAACCTGGCTTAAGGAATGGTGTGGAGCGGTGTGGAGCACACTACCTGGTCCTTCTTTGTAACAACTGGTGTCCCGGTGCTATAAACATGTTATCGTTTATAAAAATTTACCGATAGATTGAGCAAGACAATGTACATATTTATATCGGTTTTATATGATTTATGGAGGTCCATTCTTTTAATCTTTCTAACTTTCAGTATGCGTCTGTAGGGAAAAGCACACTTAACTCAGCCAAAACACGAATTACTACGTCTTTCCTGTAGCTCATTGGTTCTCAACACTTTTGAGGCTATCGCACACAAAATGGTTTTGCTATTAACAATTAACCCTCAAAAGCTACCAGTTTAACAACCTATTCACCTATTAACTTTTGAGGATTTTGCTTCAATGTACAGTAAATGAATGATATTATTAAATACGTTTGAGCAGCCAAATAAAATAAACACTTATATTTGCGCAATTTTTTATTAAGAAAGTCGTGATATAATTTCATGAGGCGATTGATATTGCTTTGTCCAAACAATGTATGGTATATTTGGTGCGGATTCGATTAAGGATTATTGTAAGTCGTGCTCCAAGTTCATTCGGTACTTTGCTTTGATGAACTATTCCTGATCAAAAGTAAACAGAATTCAATGCTGTCTCATTTGTTTCACCCAACCCTTCCAACTCGCTACTGGGGGACAGTTTCCCAGCACCACTAATTACCAGTAGTCTTGAAACATTACTGTCAGTTTTGTCTTTTCTGCCTTATAAACATTCGGTCGCTCCTTTACCTTGTCTACTGACCTATGCTGTGAGCTTGCCGTTCAACTCACTGTGTGATTTAACCCGGCGAATGATTGCCAGATTCAAAAGAACGATGATCAACGAGCCAGCCGATAAAGGTGCTATGCATCGGAGCTGCGTTGCAAGAATGTATTCATATTTTGACAAATAATTTATCAACGAAATATGTCTAAATCACTGATCACTCACTACGCTTAGTCACTGATGGCTAACCAATAACGCTTAGATATTTAGCGACCTTCTGATAAGATGATTTTTGCATTATTATCGGTTGGGGCAGGTCGTTAACCCAGCCCTAGTAATTATATTTGCCTCACGGTAAAATTGCATTCTACCCTCTTCAGGATAATTATCCCCAGGTTAAGAAGCACTGCTATAGATGAAGCACTGCGTCTGCTTTCAGTATTGTATCCTCAAAAAGAAAACCTTTCCCGCGTACGGTTGCTTTAACGTAGTGATCGGAAGGCTAATATATTGTTGACACAAGCACAATTACTTCAAATTTCTTAGTATCTTTCTTGGTTACTGCAGCTGCGGTAGCTTCCAGCATGGTTTCATAAGCTCTATCAACCTGCCTTCTGAATGGATATAAACATAGACTAAACGTCTGCTATGTTTGGTCCGAGTGCCCAGCTAGTTCACTCTGCAAAATCAGCAACCTTATGAGAAACAATTTGCGTAATTTTAAGATTTTTCAACCAGAGAGCTTTAAGTAAATTTCAGTCAATAACTGCCACCTACGTTAATGCAGCTGCCAAATAGAGCGCAGACATTGATAACATTCAGATGCCACCGGCAAAAGAGAATATTCCTTTATGGGTTCTGGGAAGCCACAAAACCAGGGCTCTTCCATCTAGACGTTGACGCTCATGACCCAGTAATTAAAATACAAATAAAATGAGGATTACAACTTGGCAGTTTCATTGTCATTCCTTCTATGAAACCAAATTTTCGCAGTAGTTCTCCAGTTCCGAGTGAATAACATCAGTGAAGTCAATATTTTTTATCTCTACATATAGCACAATAACACTCTGTTCGCCGTCCTTCTGCGCTTTGATCTACGACCTAACTTAGGCGCAAATAAATAGCTGCCATCAACTCGGCCTTACTCACTTGCCTGTAGAGTTGCATTGTATTGAAATCTTTTAAACGAATACTCTCTGTGTGTGGATTTGGTACTAGATTATTGGGCATTCAGGAAAGTAGCATATTAAATGCCGTTCATGGTACTTCTATTTAGTTAATCCTTCGGATCTGGCCACAACACTATGCGTATCATTATGTGGATCATTGGTGCGCGTAATGGGAGAAGTTCATTCTCTGCTTTCACTAGTTAAGCTTGTGATTTCCCCAGTAAAACTTTAGGCTAACGCTTACAGTTTAATCAGCATACGCTCGACTATATGAAACTTGCGAGTGCTTGATTGGAAATCCGACTAAAAAGGATACTTACAGAGCAAAATCTAGATTCGCGCGTATGTTTCTGTATCAAAGCGGGCACTTCTCTCAAGTTCAAAATGGTTTACGTTACAGGTACACATCCGGTTAATACTGGTTGCCCGTTTCATCCCCCGTCGGGAATAAATACCAGTGTACATTCATCGGACATCTGTCTAACTAGAACCCATTGTTCTACGCTTGAAAATGCGTAGTTGACATCATTTTGAACACATTGGTGAGCTGCAGTTCACAATATCACTAACAGGCTGGAGCGTAGTGTGTACAACCATCCACCGCTATCAGGTTTTCCAACGCGCAGAAGACAGGGTCGAAACTCTCTGCTGTCTTGCTCTAACAGTACTGTAAGTCAGCTTAGACGATTGCTGCTTTAATATTAGTGATTGAAAGAGGTTTAGTTGGCAATCTTCTCCAAACTCCTCCTTTCATTACTGTCGGGAAATTCGCTAGAGCTTAGGTAACCAGTACCATCTGGTAGGAGATAAGGCTAATTCGACTAGTCATTTACATCCCTCCGTTTTCAGTAATACTGTATAAATATTTTGAATAATTCGTTAGCTAAGTGCTACGTCTTTATGTTTGTTTTACATTAGTAGCGTAAGCAACCATAGCTCTTGTCTCCAGCAAAAATAAAATACTCGATAACTTCGGTAAAATGTGGTCTAAATTCCTTCGAGTCGCAAGAACATTCCTCTTCCCTCTCCGTTAATTGTGACTAGCATATTTCCATCATAATGATAAAGAATATACAACTGTGTGGTAATTCACGTTTCACGTTGAAGCATGTTGATGTTAATGTTCTTTTGCATGTCTAACCTATGCGTCTTGTAAGTTTATGCTTTTTATCCTATCATACAATACTGAACTGTTGAGTGAAACATTTGAGTGGAACATTGCATATGTCGTGTTTGCATTTAATTGCTCATGTCGTGATTAGCAAAGTTCCTCATAATACATCTTTAATTTGTCTGTTATGATAAACAAACTTATTGCAGGGCGCGCAAATGTTTGCATGTATTTCGACTTCGACACCATGATTTTAATTACGAGTAAATTTATTTTTGCTTGCCTGTAGTTCAAGGCTGCAAAATGCTTCACCACCAGCTAGAATTACTGCGCACAAAGTAGAATTAACAATCGCCATATTTAGCATATTCTTTGAAGTCATTCACCTATACAGTAACCTTTTAGTTGGATTTATGAGGCCATTATTTAAGCGTATGGTCGCGGGATTCCTCTTTTCAGGTCCGTTATGCGGCCTAATGAGAAATGACATTGCGTGGTCTAAAGCACAATCACCGATTTGTTGGAACAGTTAGTAAAGCTAATCTCAAGACACTTGGCAAACATGAACTGTAGTGTACCAATAACTGAATTTTCAAAACTCAAACATAAAAGCTCTAAATTACTTCGAATGTGTTATAAGTGCTTTTGCGGAATAAGCTTTGGAACTTACTCACTTTATGTACTTTTACATTCTGTTGGTGGTATTTTAAACGCTAAAAAATACAGGATGGTTTATTTTGCGACTGTGTTAGATAGGAAATAAAAGCTCAGTTGGAAGAAAACTAACATTGCGCTACTAGAATAAATTGTAATCAACACAATTAAACTTAACCGGATAGCACTGAAAAGCCATACCGTACTTTCCTGACGTATTATCAATACATTTGGCTTCTGCTTAAAAAGAGTCCTGGAACAGTGATTCCGTTTTTGTAAAAAGAAACCTGTTCCTCATGGCCAGAGCCAAATGCAAGCACCGATGCGCTAAAGCGGGTATTTTAATATGGTGCAGTAATCTAACATATTGTGTAGCGATAGTCTGCACACAACGTGACCGCGTGACGCGCGCTCCTGGATAATTTGTGTTATTTCTCTCTATTCGCCTTCCATTTTGTGCCACATCTTCGGAATTACACTCAATCGTCTCGGATTGTCGAGACCTATCCAACGGATTCAGTCTTTCTGCAGTACTACTAACGACACACTGGCAAATCCTGAACACCGTCTTTGACAGATCATTCGGTAAGACCTGCTTGTGAAACTGCGTTGTTTTTTATTTTTCCCACTACATTGGGATACCATTCGACGGAGCTTTTTTAAGGCTACTAGACAACACCTTACTTATTGTAGTGCACCTCTAGATACCACAAATAGAGGCTATTTTGTGATCACGCAATTACCGCTGTAACTCCCTTAGCGCGTTTTGCCACGCAAAGCCTTTGTGATATTCCAATGTCCACTGTTCCTCGCGTGCACATGACGGGCCGACGCAGTCTCAAAGCTACGCCAATGAACAAGAAATCCAAGGTCAATAGTGGTCCAGACACGTCGGTCACCACATGCTCGCTTTGTTCCAATTCCTTCGATGGGGTTACAAAACACTGTATGTCGATCGACGGCTTGTGTGTGTGTGACGCATGTTCAACTAAACCGTTGGCTAGGGTCATTCAAGTGCTTATGGCGAAATGTGAAAGTTTAGCCCTAACGGTCACAGAACTAAAGGAATTGACTACTAGCTTGGTAAAAAAAACCCACTGAACTTGAGTCGCAGATTAGTGTATTAAGTAGCCCGAATCCCAGACCTGTCAAAAGGCGAGAGCCATTTAGTAAAGAAGCCACACAGTACGGTAAAAATAGCACACCATTGTTGATGGACGCCAGCGAAGATAGGCCTGTCGAACGACCTCCCAAGTTTTGTGAAGTGTCTCAAGGCTTAAACAGCTATGCACAAACTGCACGCTCAACCCTGTCACGGGTTGGACAGCAACATTTGACCCCCACAAACAGCACAACAAACGGCGTTCCGCGTATGCAGCCATGTAGCAGCGCAGGCTCTCCCTGCACAAGGGACAAGATGAGTAGTCAACCTAGACAAATGTCCACCAGTAACAACTCTCAGGATAAGCAGTTAGTGTACAACAAAAACGCTCTGACAATTATGTGTTCAAATGTACCAGAGCCCACGAGCGAGTCACTAAAAGGTAGGCAAGTGGAAGAACAAAACCGCTGGGCAGAGATATGCTGTGCTCTCGAAATTAACGTTCCTGCAACTAGTCTTACGCGCATTTCCCGAAATCCATCCTCGCCGCATTTAGGACAACCTCGGTTATTACGAGTAACATTTGGTAACACACGCGACCTGGAGGATGTGCTCCTGACAGGCCACAAGCTAACAAATTCCTCTCTCAGCGCCCGCATTTTCCCAGATAAACCATGGATAGAAAGGCAAAAATGGAAATCCGACCCAGTCGCGTCACGACATGATGCGACGAAGAAAGTAGTGCTGGTCCACGGTGTTCCAGAACTTAACCATGGCGATATAAATGAACATCAGAAGCACGATATCGAAGAGTGGAGGTACATAACGGAGCTCTACAACATACAAAATATCGTGACTTTCGATGTCACCCGTCTAGCGGCCTCCTTAAACTATCAGGGTAACGGGCCAAAAATTTTGAAAGTCACCGTGGCTACACCTGAGATGGTATCAACGGCCGTCCAAGCGTGGCACGACAACAGAAAACGTGGGCCACCTGAAATACGTTTAAGACCGTTCCTAAACAAAGTACGGGCTACAGATACAGACGAACCGGACTCGGTTGTTCCTAAATCAGGTCAGACAAATGTGCAAACGCCTGTGACAAAAAACGTACGCAGACCGGCACAAGCTGTGCCGGTCAACCACAACGAACCGAGCTCCTAATGTGTCAACAGATACAGTGCTGCTACACAAACGCTCAGGGGCTCAACTCTAAGCTACCTGAATTGCGCCATCGACATAACACAATCAATTGGGATATCATAGCTGTAACTGAAACCTGGCTCTCCAATGACATGCTTGACACGGAAATCGAAATCAGTGATATGTCAGTTATTCGCAATGATCGTCCATCTCGCGGTGGCGGCGTTGCTCTGTACTATCGGAATTGTCTGAGATGTGAGGCTATTAACGAACGTCACCTTGCTGTCTCCGACGCTTTGTTTTGCCGAATGCAGCTAAATTGCCGAGGTGGTGAACCTTCGAAGAAGACGTGGGATGCTTGTCTGTTGGCAGTTGTCTACAGGCCACCGAACTCCACCGCAGACCAAGATGACATCCTGTTAAACGCGCTTCATTATGCAGTTTCTCAAAAGTACTCACATTGTCTAATCATGGGCGATTTTAACGTACCCTCAATTGTCTCAGCGACTTCTAGCGGTCCTTACTTCAAATCAAAGATTCTCGAGTTTATGGATACAGCAGCTCTGTACAACCACGTGCACCGACCAACTAGACACCGCGGTTCAAATAAGCCATCGCTTCTAGATTTAATCCTAACCAACGAAGAGTTGATGATTGAGACAATTTCATACGATCCACCATTAGGCAACAGTGACCACTCAGTGTTGAATTTTGCCTATGTGTGTTACGCCAATACTACTGAAATCAGACATGAAAACCGACGAACTATAACCAACTATTCCGTGCTGCACAGCCTAGCGACAACCGTCAACTGGGACCTCAATCTAGAGAGCACGGCAGACGACGCGTGGAACGAACTAAAAGACAAAATTAGCGGTGTCACGCAAGCAGCGTCAAAAGTCATACCATTACGAGTGCCGCGCCGGACCAACACCTGGATCCGAAGCAGAACGCGTAAATGGATTAGCACCAGAGACGAGATCTGGAGACAATACGCGCTGAACCATTGCGACGCCACCTGGGAGAATTACAAAATAGTGAGGAACTATTGCACATCACTGATTAGAGCCGATAAGTACGAATGGCAAAAAAACATGGTACTTAAATTCACGAACAATACAAAACTGCTGTACAGGTACGTGAACAGCAGAAGAAAAGTTAAAACAGGAATACCACCACTCAAGACGGATGGTGGCCTAACGACTACTGCTGTGGATGCTGCGAACGCATTACTTCTGCAGTTTGGCACAGTGACTGCAAACGCCATAGAACCTTTGCCAAACCAGCATTCACCCAACGTGGTCGGCATATCAACTGTCACTTTTACCTCAGCAGCTGTCGCTAGCAAACTACGGTCTCTAAGAGAAAATAGCGCTCCGGGAGTCGACAAGATCAGACCCAAAGTTCTTAAAACTCTTGCTCCCACCATAGCAGCACACCTCGCAAGCTTTTTCCAAAGTCTACTCAATTCCCAAACACTTCCGTCTGAGTGGAAAAGCGGGATAGTCACTCCGATATACAAAGGAGGTAAGCGATCGGATCCTGCCAACTACCGACCCATTACTCTCCTCCCTGTGTTATCAAAAGTAATGGAATCGTTAGTTGCAGATGAAATTACACGATATTTTGAGAGTCTGAAGCTAATTTCTCACCTCCAACACGGCTTTAGGCGCAAACGATCTTGCCTCACAAATCTGCTTCTTGCTCGGGATTCATGGACCAAAGCACTTGATGAAGGATCTCCCCTTGATGTGATTTACCTAGACTTTTCGAAGGCATTCGACAGAGTCAATCACTTAGCTCTGCTTCATAAGCTTCGTGCCTACGGTATCCATGGTTCCCTACTCACCTGGCTAGCAGCATATTTGCATGACAGAACGATCAAGGTCAGAGTCGCCGATGCCCTCTCGGAAACCCTCTGCATCTCCAGCGGTGTTCCTCAAGGATCCGTCCTTGGTCCCCTCCTTTTTCTGGTCTACATTAACGACCTCCCGGATAATATTCAATCCTCGATGCAAATTTTTGCAGATGACGCAAAAATCTGGAGAGTTATTCGCTCAACATCAGACTGTGCCCTCCTCCAGAATGATTTGGATAGAATCAACAAATGGGCAGATATAAATCATCTCCCACTGAATCCTGCCAAGTGTCACCTACTGTCATTGCGCAGCAATCTTGCCAACACGTACCTCTTGGGGCAGTACGCTTTACGGCGCGTGACCACAGAAAAAGACTTAGGTATCATTGTGCAAGAAAGTCTGGGGAATTCGCTCCAATGTTCCAAAGCAGCGAACGTGGCGAACATGAACCTGAGACTTTTGAGGCGAGCTTTTGGTGTTTTTGAACGACGGCTGGTACCCATGCTTGTCAACTCCTATATCCGTCCCCACGTCGAATATGCCGTCCAGGCTTGGTGCCCATGGTTAAAACGAGACATTCATCTCTTAGAGCAGCCCCAACGAAGAGCTACCAAGGCAACACGCGGATTATCTGGTCTCAATTATGAAGTGCGTCTCAGTTTAATCGGAATGTTTTCCTCCGAATACCGACGACTACGCGGAGATCTCATTCTCGCATACCGGATATTAACGGAAAGCGATCACCCGTGCAAATCGCTGCTCACCCTAGCCTCATATAAGCGATCGAGAGGTCATAACCTCAAGCTGATAATCCAACACTCCCGATTAGACTGTAGAAAATATTTTTACTCTCTTAGAATCTGTTCACAATGGAATGACTTGCCAACGCATGTGGTAAACGCTCCGAACATTACAGCCTTCAAACAATTGTTAGACATTCATCTGAGTGACAAACAACACATTGTGGTGTAATGTACCAGGTTTAGACTATTGGCATTTCAGTTCCATGTCGGAATCTAATGATTTGTACTTATTTTGCATTTACCATCCTATGGGTCTTGTAAAGCCAATGCTTTTTATCCCATCATACACTATTGAACTATTGAACTATTGACTAACCGATATTCCTCACTACAATTAGTCAGTTACAGGGATCCGGGACACGTGTTTGTTCAAACTTATTACGCCGACTACGGCCACCTAATACTCAGATTGTGCAAAATATCCGACACCCGTTCCCATGTTAGTAAACGCCAGGACTCGTTTTGTTCTAATAAAATGTACTCAGACAGTTTTTACCCCACTGCAACAATAATAAACTGTATTCTGCCATAATAATCACACTACTAAAGACTATTTCCCAACTTTAGCTTGGAAGACTACCGCGTTTGACTTCTCTGAGCTCTGCATTGTCGAAAACGCTCAATTGGTTCACATTTTAATTATGTTATTGAGGAATCTGGACCAACCTTAGTGATACTGCATGGCTTAGATAGAAGTTAAAGACACTAGCTTTTTGTGATGGTAAAATCTTTTTCCGTGGTCGAAATCAAAAGTTCAGCGAAATTTCTGCCGCGGTAATATAACATTATTGAAGACTAAAGACTTGAGGACTAAAATATGCAGAAATACAGGCATATTCATCTACTATATAGAGTTCAGTTATGATTCAAATCAAAGAAATTAAAATAAAGCCCAAAGTGCCATTGTCTTAAACGTGACACTTGTCAGACACAAGATTTATAGGTACTAAAGCTACGTTCAGCGTCTGCCAGATTCACAGGAATTCATAGATTACGACCGGCAATGTCTGTCAGTTGTTCAGTTGTTTCATACATCCAGCACCAGAAGGCCAGCGAACCACACATTTCTCTCCATACAATTCTTCCATCACTTTTCGTTAAACCAACCATTCGGCTGTCAGAGCTTTGGAGCCAACCATACCTGGAACGTCGACATAGCCGCATGGATCACTGGATATGGTGATGCGCTGATTGGGGTCGAGCAGTCTAATGACTTTCTGAAACTGCCAGCTAGACTCTGACTCCAGGAACCCATTGGTATTTTTGGCAGCTTGGGTGATGCAGAGTTGCGTGGCAGTTAAGGTTTTGCTAGGCACATCAATGTTCATTCCCATTACCTGCAAAGCTGCTGTCAATTTTCCTTAGCGGCAGTTCCCTGCGACGTAAATAGATCGGAAAAAACGTTTTCCTTTTTATGCGTTACCGGAGAGTGTGACAGTTTAATCACTGATCTTTCCACTTTTAATTGCGGCTAGGTAACATTTAGCTCGTTCAGTGTGCCACAATGTCTTCTTGGTCCGCGCAAATTTTCGCCACCTACTAGCACTTCTTAGCTATGAAATATTTATAGTCTACGTAGAGCCATCCAGGTTTCTCTTCTTTTCTCTCCGGGTAGCCTAGAAGCGCATTTTGTTGGGAATATTATACCTATATCTAATTGTTGGAAACCTTTCTTTTTAAGTTGTGTCACCATATTTAATTTGCCTTACATTTCTCTTTTTACCTTGTTGATTATTGCAATTCCCCTCCAATTGTTAATTTCGTGATCACTTTGTTCTCTTATACGTAGCAACTGATTGACCGAGTGCACCATGAGAACCAATAAAATTTGGAAGTCACACCGCGGTAGGATGTATACCTAAAGCCACACCTGTACCATCACCGCCGCCCCAATATTAGTCGATGCCGCATTAATGAGAATTATATTGTTGCAAAAATTAATCATAAACTTTGTACACTAACTTGTTCGTTGCCACCAGAATTTTAGTATTTTGTAGTTTAATACTTCTAGATCTGTAAAATTTGACCCAATCACATACAAAACTAAACACCGGGAATCTTACCCAATTTGCAGTGCTTAATCTAGAGCACAACAACGATGAATTGCTGATGGCAGAGAAATATGTAAGTTGGCGTTCTTGTTGTATATAATGCAGGGTTCTTCATACGTTTAAACGAAATTGCTGCACATTCGGTATAAATCTTGCTTCGAACGCACCTGTTTTTCATTTGGTACTACTGTGGTCACCCGTCAATGGGTAGAGAAAAGAACCGTCATTCACTAACCTATATTAGTAAAGTAGAGAGAAACTAATTAGGAAGACAGTTAAGATGCCTTAAGGAAGTTTAACAATTTAAGCTTTCGTATTATCATCAGGTGGCGCGATTCTCTGTTGATCCAACACTGAGATTTTAGTGCTTTGTTCGGGATAAAATTTCTGGCTCTGTTCAGCTTTTTATGAAGATGTGATTTCATGGAACACACTAGAAACTATTCTGGTTGTAGAGAAATATAGCGCATCGATCGAGTGCTAGATATGTGGTACGATGTTAGAAGGCTAACCAAAGGTAATCGCTAGAACACACAAAATGTAAAGTAGGGCAAAGTATATTGAATGAGAGAATAGCTAGTTACTTGTAAAAATTGGCACTAGAGGAGAGCAAGGTAGGTAATATGTAGTTTGGCGTCAAGTGAGTGGTTGGGTGTCTTCACGACCCGAGGCGCGCGTTTCAAAAGCCAATATCGTATTTATGTCTCAAACAAAAGTGAACAAAATTGTGACAAGCTGACCACCCTTAAAAGAACTATGTTTAGATTTTAGAATAACGTACACAATCATAGGTGGAAAGCTCCAGGTCGCTATAGATACCTAAGGTTAATTTCTTCAGTTTAGAAGATTTGACTAGACTCCAACAAACTTATCCCTTCGTTACTTGAACCTACGAAACGTCGGTGAACACCAATAAAATACACTCGTTAACTCAGCTGTCACTACAAGTGCCAGTCGTTTTGCTACGCTGGTCGGCCGCCTTAAATCAGGGGTATTATAGGCTTACATTCCTCGGTTGTGTGCATGGATAAAATGTGTCCATGGAAAAGCCGACGATATCTATCATCATTAGTGAAAATACACCACTAAGTTTTTCAAATTTACTAGCCTTTGTTATTTCCTGGGATGGGTCCAGGGGAATAACTACACATTATGGGGACAAACATCAACTACACGATCAATACAGGAAGTTGTTGGGGTCAGTGCGCTAACATTTCTCATTAAGCAGACAATCATCCAAAACAAATTTGTTTTCCATGTCTGGCATTTGTTTTTCTGTGTATCACTAATACTGTCTAAAATCCCACTCTTTGTCCCCTCAGATGCGATAAAGTGCAGCTTTTTGAGTTACACACGGCTGACGATAGGCTGTACTCCTAATATTTACTTGTCCATACTCCAAAGGAAGTGTCGGCTGCGAAAATCCGGTTTAGCTGTTTTATGCGCCATTCGATGTGATGAACAAAGCTATCTACTCCCGCTGTTTATCTTGGCTTAAACACCATCCGTGTTTGCTGCAAGTGTGACAGTGGTTGTTTGATGAGTCCATAACACCGAACTGACTGCACGTGACTCACTGCTGGCTGACATGAAGAAATACTAATGATTAGGAACTTTCGGACCTTTTGCATGTCTCATCCATAAAGTCGAATATATATTTTGGTGAGCAAAGACTTCTAGGGTGGTAGCTCAAGTAGTTCAGATGGCGGTTAAACCGTTCGCTGAGCATGGCAACTATGTTGCAAACGTTTCTTCACCAATCTTGGTGACATCATATTGCTTTGTTTAGTGGTATGCAGTGGCGTAGAGGAGCCTCGGTACTCTAGGTACTAGGTTACAACTGCGTACTGAAGATCTTGCCTAGATTGGTGACAAACCGTTTGCAGCGAAATTGGCATGCTCAGAGAACAGTTCAACCTGCCATAAATTTTATAAAACTGTCTAGCGCGTTATCCGTACAGAAGAGCGTAATCACTTGGCATGTTAATGAGGTTCTGTTCCGCGTTTTTTAATTTCCTTACTGGCTATCCGATTGCCTCGGAGAATATTGGAATAATATTTATAACACCGGTAAAATACTATGAATTGACTAGTCTAGTGTAAGGGTTTGTGTGAAATACATTATTGCAAACAATTAGTGATATCCAAGGGAATTTTGTATTTGTAAACTCATTATGATATTTGCGTTAACACACACATGTCGGTCTACCGCTATTTCATGGAGGTTAATGAGCACAAGGTGTGTCTGCGTTATTTAAAGAGCAGGATGCATGTCCCATTAGGCAAAAAGTATAATGCATCGTTCAGTCGTTTTAAAAGCTAACATGAGCATAGAAGAGACAACGTTTGTAAGAGTATTCCAAGACTGACAAATTCGGTGCGGCGGAATTCCGGCGGCATTCTAGCCGATTGCATTGAGTGCGCAATATCAGCTTGCGTCACTTAAGTTTACTGGTGACAGAGAAGCTACAGTCTGGCTTCGGCACGAGACATCAGCAATGGTTCCGGTAAACTGACGTTAAGATACTTCTTTGAGATGCGGGGCATTGGTTTGTTTCTCTGTAGGTTCAGTTGCTCCAATTCCTTGTTACTAGGGTTACGCTTGCTCCTAGTTCCTGATAGCATACTATAGCTGGCTTCAGCATACAACCAAGTAGGCTTAACATTGAGAAATATTAACTCAGCATAAAATTCTCGTGCACGACAATAGTCGACCCTAGGTAACTTCATGGATGACGTAAACTCGAATGTACAGTGGTTGATTAATTAAACCCATGAATTGAAAAGTCAGCGGACATAAGAGTGTAAGAACCTGAATCGAGCGCATGGAAACATTCTGAAATCTAGTAGCCACAGTTAATAACGATAAGAAGAAGGTTGAGTTGGCAAACAATTAGTCCAATTGCCAAAATTAATTCGCCACATTCAGATTCCAACTGGCCAATCTTACTTGACTATAATGTACGGGAGTACGTAGATGAAATAAGAGATGGTGGTCGCCGCCTAGTAGGTGATACAAGTGGTAGGTATGTTTGTGGCACTCGTCCATTCTGTTCCAACCTCAAAAGCCACTAGCTATTTTAACTCCTTCCTTATTCATCTTCCTTTTGCTTTCTATCCTATTGTCTCACTTTGCAATTAAAGATTTCAGAGATCTGCGAAGGTGTTAACTTTGGGTAACATGAATCAGCGTATCGTTAAATGACCATGTACAACTTGACCCGACTGATAAGAACTTTTAATTAATCTAAATATTTTGGACGTCCATAACGCCATTCCGACGATGACTTTCAGTTCCAAGTAGCAGGTGACCCGATTTATGTTAAGCTTAAATTCTGCCTGGTACACGAGCCCTTAATATTGAGTCCTACAAAATATTGCCCATTGGGACAGCCAGCTGTTTGGTTGTTATATACACCTAGTAAAAATTCGTCTGAGCACAACTCATAAACATTTAGCGCGTCTTCTCTGCTTGACAATAACTCAACCTCTCCACTAACTTTACTGCTCCTAAGATCTGATTTATGCCAAACATGGACCAAACATGCCCATTATTATAAGAAAATCCTCCCTTTTCTTGTAGATCTTGCACAACTACAGAGGCCCCAGTAACGACTGCCTCATGATTTGCTTTCTACGCTGCTAAACACTCAGGTATTCCCATCTCACCAATACATAGCAATGCTTTTGTCCGTACTAGTTACGCAACAAATGTGACACACTTGCCACTCCATTTTCTGGACGGCGTTCCGTCTACTCATATGTAACTCATAGGTACCTCATCGCAGTTAAGCGACTTTTACACAATTTGTGGCGAACGCGCATGGTTTGGTAGCCACTGGTGTCCATCTGTCTTCTATCTTTGATCATGGGTACACAAGTATTTGCCTTAATTTCTCAGTTGCAAATCGCGATCTATGAAAATAGCAAACCCCACTTCGTTCATCATCACCCATAGCCACATACAAGTAGTGTTTGGAGATTCCACTGACGGACGGCTCCAAAATATCTTCTAAATTTTCACTTCCTGTACTTGATCACCTGGAGACGACACGGCTTTTACAAACGTCCCTTTTGTTGTCATTTACTATGAAATTATAGTTTATGTTACGCGCACCATTGCGAGTCTTTTAGCATGAAGTTACTTTGCTGACACTATTTACAGTTTGCATTTTCACCATGAAGATACCATAGGACTTGTATTGGTTTAGCACTTTACTTATAATAAACTGTTGCGCCATTTTCCCCTCTCCCTTTAACATCCGCCAGTGTGGGCAGTCTATTCTAGTGTTGCGAGTTTTTGTGTCTTAATCTATTCATGTACTGATTTTCACTAACCCAAGTGTGACAGTATTTAGCGTTCATAACAACATTCTTGTCCCACAATGCATCTTCGGTGACCTTACTGGTAGCTTGGTACGTAGCCTAGAAGTAATGAGCTTGCCTCGTATTCTTGCAGCGCGGGTTCGAACCTGCGTAGGGCGGAGCGACCATCGCAGTGTTCTTAGCCCACTTGCGACCAGTGGTAGTTGCGGGACAGCGAAGCGTCCGTACTGTGTACTGGAATACTGCTGATGCCTTACCGGTAGCTGACTACGGATAACCTTCAGATAGGCACTGTAAATGCACCTCTGCTAAATATATAAAGCGTGCTTACTAGCTAATCGGTTGAATTGCTGGGTAGGAAAGCCCAAGGAACTTAATTGTATGATTCTACACCAACACTACCTAGCGAGCGTCGAAATTAGTGTACGACACGTAATTACGGTGCCCATAGTCCATTCCAGATTGCAGCGAAACACGCGGAGTCAAACCTAACTTCCAAGCTTACTCAGACTTGTCTATGAAAGCAAAATACAGTCGTGGTAATGACGCAGTAACAAGAGTTTGAACTTTTTTAAACAGAGTACACTGGCTGGATACCGTAACTTCCATCAAACTGAACTGCGCTAATGACTTCAGTAAGTAGGAAAATCATCAGTAACAAGATGTCCGTTAGGGGTTAATTCCACTAATGTAAAGTCCCACGCTACCATGTGCAAAGTTCTAGCATACTTCATCGGCACACTCAGGACTACCGGTAAGGGTCACAGTTTGTGCAGCGTACTTCCCATGAGTGCGATCTCGGCGTGCTCGTACCCGAGGACTTCGTTTGTTTTCGACAGAATGAAGGAAACCAACAAGCACTTTGACCTCCTTCGTAGAGCGCTCCGGAAGTTAGATGCATCAGTTTTTCTAAACATACTTTGAGTGTACGTGAAGCCGCATGTGGAATGCTTTAATCCAGCGTATCAACCGTGGCAGAAGTACCACCTCACCACACTCCTTACTGTCAAGGTAGGGCAACAAATAATGTCAAAGGTTTGTCCTCTCTTCTTGCCCCCTTAGGCTGAGAACTATAAAAAATACTCCAGGCTGAGAACTCTAAAGATCTCATAATAGAAAAACAGATGGTAAGAAACTTATCTCACACACTTTTCATTCACTTTTGAAACGCAGCTAGAACACTTCTCAGATGCGTTATCAGTTAACTTTGGCCACACCATACAGTTGACTGGAATGTTGAAGAAACGTTTTCTCTCTGCGATTTTCACAGTTCTGGGACTCTATCTTGGCGCACGTAATTACTACCACTACCTTATTCGTATTCGAAAATCGGCTTGACGATACTCTGACACATTTACATAATCACGATCAGATGATGGCAATAGTGCAGAACAGACAGTGGACAGCGTTTTAACCCTACTAAACTTCAGTCAGGAGTACTCCGATATGTGCTACACCAAAGAGTAAGTGTGTCATGAATCTCGAGCGTTCTTTAACTGACACAGTATTTTTTGCTATTTTCACGCTAACATTCCTACGGGACTTGTCAGGTGTCTGTCTGTATACCCGGCATAAACCATTGCTCCATTGGAAAACTCTTACAAAAATCCAGCAAATGTGTTACAGATTAATAAGTTGCATTCTTCTTTGAATGCCCCTAAGAACCAGGTTTCCGCTAGTTAGCCTGTGAAAGGAATCTATCATATCCATCACCAACACTTAGTATTTTATTAGGCGGAGCAACAGCCCTTTCACAATGCTGTCAGCCGAGCATTTCGTGGTCGCCGAAGAACATCCGTCTAATTGAGCTATCCATATATCTTCCATGAAATAGGATCCCCTTGTGTGAACGCAGATGAGGAACTATCTCAGATATTTTAGTTACCATTGCCCACGAAATCACACAAAGCTGATACCACGAGGATAGACCGAAGTCTAATGTGCATCAGCCATGAAACCGAAAGCATTGTTAAGCTTTCTTTGATGTAATTTCCCCATATACTGGATTAAGAAAACTAATAAATTCAAATGGTTTCGTGGTATATCCTCTCCTTTCATTGTTGCGTATAAGTGACAACCAGTCCTATATGCTTTGCTAAAGAATAGACAGCCCCTTCAATTCACTCGGGATAAATTAACTTGGCCAAACCCACTACCATCTAGTGTCGAAAACACCTTCCCCCAGGTGCATTCACAATTCAGGTCACTTAGCTTTGTTTGCTTAAGTCCAGCACAAAAGCATGAAGCGCTTTTTGCCAGGCTCTCGAAGCAAAACAATACGGTCCTTACCTCCTACACTGCTGGGAGTCCAACAGCACGATGCAACTTTTCTCAGTCTGTCCCTTATACTTCGTCTATCGATCCTAGCCAACCCAGTCGCCACATGCGAAGTTGAATTTACTATAGGTCAAAATTGACGCAGCGTGGGAACGAGCATTGAAATCAAAACAGATGACCGTGACCTGATACTCTGAACACTATTCAAGGTTCAGATCAAAATTGGGAGCTGCTAGATGAATCACACTTCCGAAGGGAACCTAGTGCTCATGTGAATAATGGGGATGTTAGGGCCGGTGCACACACCCTACGCGGCTGTACACAGTCCTGCAGATGAATGATACATTCCCATGGGATTGTCAACTAGCTTGAAGTGTCGAGTGAGTTAGCAATGGGAATAGATGTAACAAGCCTCATGCGTTGTGTGTATGTCCCAACTTGGAGCCGGGGCAAGGGCAACGCCCGTGCTGTTGCGACCCGGGCTTTGGATGATTCATTGAGTGCGCACTGACCACACGTGGCAGGAATGACGACGATACGCCATTGCAGTCAAGATGGAACAATGAGACTTGCATGTAACGCTGAGTGCAGTGGCCTGAATAGATTCAATTCGGTTAGAAGCGCTAGTGGTTACCGGTTAGCTCAATAGGTCGAAAATTTTCCACTACTGTAAAACTTCTTAAAAAGGAGGAAATATTGATTCCTGATTCCACTTCGATAGATGGAGAAAGGTCTAAAATGTGTTCGTGATTTTCTTCATTTTGATGAGCTTGTTCGGATGTCCATTTAACCATCAGATAACAACCTTCTACCACTCCAAGTTACTTCATGGTGAAAGCGGTCCCACAAGCGCTATATATTTGGTAAAAGTAAGATGTTATTTTGGTATGGGAATTAAGATGTCTCTTATGATGTGCATACTCCGTGTGGTTCAGAAGCTGCCTTTCTCTGCACCGTTTGATAGACAGACACGCCGTTTCTGTAGGGATATTAAGACTAAAGATCAGCTAAACTGGAAGCAAAAGTATCCCTAGTGCTTTGTTGCGTTTACATGGAAGCCAGAATGCAAATCATATATTTCTCCGGCTTGTTAGTGTCTGGTGTTGAACCGGATGGTGGTGGCGTTTGGTTTTCGCATACGCATTCAGGAGCATATTAACGGAGTAAGCGAATTTACAGCCTTCTTTCTGATTGCAGCTTAGTATAATTATTTTGCCTCCTCTATGTACGCATGATCTACTTCGTATGACTCCAGCGATCAGGCGTCATGTTGTACATCAAAAACAATTAAACAATGGTATATGGTACAGTACTTGGGTACAACGAGCTAACACCTAGATGCTACGCAACCACAAGCGGTCATACTACGGCTGTCTGGCGTACTGAAATGAATGCAAAATCCATCCAGAGCTGGAGAATCTAGCTTCGGTCGCAAAAGTTTTAAGTCAGAAGCTTTAGCGACCACACCACCGATTAGACGACTTGCATGACTTCAATTCAAGTAAAAGCACGCAAGCTTGCTGCTCACTTGCATTAGACAGAATTGTGGTTACAAAACCGGTGTTCGTTAGCGTTAGATAATGACAACGTATTTTAGACAAGAAATCAATGTGAAAATAAAGCTAAGGCACTGTGCAATGATTTAACAGTGGCGAAACAGTGCAGCTTTTTTAAGGTAGCAATTGATTAATAGTTAACAGTTGAGGAAACCAAATAAATTACTGCCGAGTGTATTATTCCAGCAGAGCCTGTATTGAGTGCGTGTTCATTATCTATTCGCAGTATTCTCCGTGGATTTTGGATGAACGCTCTGGATGGTTCACGCCAAGGCTTACGTGGTTTAAAGACAAAAATAAAACAAAAGAGACGAGGGAATGTGCTATGTCAAGTTCTCAGAGATAGAGCCTACAGAGCGGACAGAAACTACCAAAGAAGAAGGTTTGCGCTGTTGTGAAAAGTTGGTTTGGGTGATTTTCACTCAGTTTCGTTAATTTATTGCCTCCCTATTTAGGCACCCTTTTAAATAGTGACAGCTCCATGGGTCATTCTTAATTAGTGAGGATAAGGGTAGTAGAATACCGTTTGTAGGTGGCAGCGCAACGTGTTTTTGCCAGTACCACTAGACGCCCCAGCTAGAAGACAATGCGAGCTAGCCTGTACTGACGCATATCCGAGTGGAGAACTTGTAGGTTACTGGGCAGCTGCTGTATGTTCGTCGGCCTCCAGATGTTAGAGATGAAGCTACAAGCCCCTATGGCTTCCACGTGTCTATAAGCGAGTGTAATACTGGCAACGTACAACCATGAACAGCTTTTCGTTGCGGTTACTTTCACTTCCAGCCCATTACCAGACTGCTGTTCCACAGCAAAATGGCCTCCAAAGCATGAATTTGTCTCGCAGTTAAAGCGTGCAGTGCGTGCTTCAAAAACCCCAAGCTACCCAACTGGTTTTACAGATAAAAAGAATACGGGGTCTAGAGTAGGGTATTTTAATGTACCGTACTTCATTACCACGTGCCGGAGTGAGGAGTCTTGTGCTTTTGCTAATCTTCCCGTAGCAGGTTAGCGAACTGCAGCGCTGCACTCAGTGGTAATGAAAACTAAAATAAGAAGAAGAACACGGAAAGTTCTCCAGAGAAGACAGACTGTGTCTGAAGAGGCACGAATCTGTTTGTACGAAAGTGTCCAAGCTCTTGCATGGGCACATTTATATGCGGCATTTTGGGATATGCGCTTGCTTATAAGAACGTCTTGATGTGTATTTGAGGTCAGGGCCAAGGTTTTGCAACTTGAGTGGTTAGATGTTTTAGGCCCCTATTGGAATAGCATAGCGAGGGCTTTTTCCTTTATGAATCTAACTGTTATAGTGTTTAGATAAAGGTACTTGGAGAGTCTGCTTTTAAATGTCGCCTCATTGTCACATACCCTGAGTGTGCTTGATAGTTTAATCCACAGAGAGCTATATTTGACTAGGAAGAAGTTTGAGCAAACGTTCGCTTTAGCTTCGGTATATTCAGAAAACCATTTTCATTGCGAAGCTGTCGAGTTGAATTTTGTTGCATTTCGAGTGTAGGTAGGTCGTAATAGGTCTTTTTGTGTAACAGCTTGCAAAGTAGCAACAATTCCTGCTTTAATTGTAGAACGCAAAGTGGTGCGAGTTGAAGTTCATTGCAACGTTCTCGATAACTCACGGCAGAGAGTTTAGCAAGCATATTTTTAGTTAATGACCTCTGCGGGTGCTCCACAGCAATTCTGTGAATATTTCGCATGTTACCACATAATATGTTGCATCATTCAAAAATAAGTCGGGTAAGCAACTTAAAACGCTCAGCTCTATCATGGTTGTGTTGATTTAGTTGCATATGTTGGACACAGATTACTTGGCGCTTGCTACTTGATATTGGGCCTGTTCGGAGAAACTGTAGGTAGACGAGTACCTAATTCCAAGGTCACGCGTGAACAGCTGTGTAGGGATGTGGTCATGTTTTAGTGGGATAGATCCTTTGGGGGTTGAGCAGTCGTAGGCTCATCACCCACGTTTAGCACCATGACTCAAGGGAATGTAAGTCATCTTGTCTGAGCAGCAGTACTCGATGAAGATCGTCACGCTGAGGCTTATAGACCATCTTGTTATTGTGAACCAATAAAAATGGTCTACCATGTTTGGCTGATATGGTGATGTCATTGATATACAGCCAACAAAAACGTCTAGCTTTCTCCTTATAAAAGGTCCCTTATTTCTTTTTAACAACGCAACTTGGCGCACGTGACTTGCTACCAGATAAATGCATTGTCCATGCATATCTAAGTTATCATATGCACTTCATGGAAGTCAGTTTTTCACCTCGACGCTTTTATTCGATCCATCCTTACACTGGCAACGTAATCTGACATATTTAACGATGCACTTGCACAGCTTCAAATCCATGCGGTACATTTAAAAATATACACATTTGCACACTAATGTGCACGGGTCTATTGTTGCTAGCGTGCTTAGCACATTTTCGTATCATTCGTAGTCGTTCTACCATGCTTATGCCTCAAAAGAGGTGCCTCGCATTCTCCAGGATAAACTAATTGTTTAGTTAACTGATCGAGTTACAGAGCTCGGAAGTGATAACTGACGCCTTTCATGGAGGTTACTCACATAGAAAACGGCCTACGCCTTGTGTAGACAACATACCATCGCAAGCAGCTGACTATCGTGCAAAGATAAGGCGGGATCGGCGAGACAGCTTCCTTGCGACTTTCACTGCCACTCGTCATAATCAGCCATTACCCAGCAGATAACTCAACACCAAACACACTTTAAACAGGCATTCCGATTAGAAGACTGCAGCAGACGCGTGACTGGTACCGGTTGCGAGCCTTGATGTCCTGTAGTCTCGAGCCAAGCACCTTGACTCCAGCCTGGAACACGAGACGGACCAACGGCACCCAGTTTAGCCGTCAGTGACTTCATTTCCCGCTGACAAGTCAACTTCTGTCCACCAGGAGCTTTGCGCCATCCTACGCCCGATAGACTAAACAAGACCCTCCTAGGTAAGCGTTGACCAAGCATACGTAGCATGTGCCCGAGCTAACGCAACCTATTCAATGCTATCTGTTGTTCCAGAGAGCTAGCATTATTCTCATTAACTAGTACCCACCTACGCACATCATCGTTGCGGACACACTGGTGCCATCCGACACTAGCAATGCTTCGCAAACAACGATGATCAAAGACTTGAAGGCGCCTCAGATCTTCAGACCGAAGGGGCCAAGTCTCACTGCCATAGAGCAGAACGGCCCTCACTATGGCCTTGTATACACTACCTTTCGGACGGAGGAAACTGTCTTCTGTCGCAGATTCAAGAAGACAGCTCTGGCCGTTAATGTGCGTGAGCTAACTTCATTTTCTATGCGCCCATCGTTGCGGATGCAGCTGCCAAGATAAGTGGTTTGATCAACCACCACGATTTCCTCGTTAGCACGGGTCAAGAGTTCATAAAGTGGTTGGTGTTCCTGCAGCGACATTTTGCACTTTAAAGGTACAAAGCGCATACCAAATAATGGGAGCACTCTGAACAGGCTATTCAGGGTTGATTGTGTCGCCGCAACATCGTCGAAAAGCAAGACCATATAGTCCGCATAATCTAGATCAACTTACCTTTCACCAGGCAGCACTTCGACGCCTAAATCATGAGATTCCGCAAGGGTACACTCCATGATAGTATCCACGACGAAATTGAGCAAAAATGGGGAAATCGGACAACCCTGATGAACGCTACTTGTGGTCGGAAATCTATCCGACAGGCCACCGTAAACCCTGACGCGGCCTGTAGTGCTCGAGGATAGAGCACGAAGGATGTTCACATATTTCGTAGGAACACCTTTCCGCGCAAGTATTTCGAACAGAATTAATCGATTGACTGAATCGAACGCACACGTGAAATCGAGGATCACAGCTATTGTCGATCTGCGGTATGAGTGGCGCTGCTCTAGCATCTGCCGCAAGGTGAATACATGTCTATACATCCAAGCCTTGAGCGGAAACCCGCCTGCTCTTCCCTAATCCGAGATTCCCGTTCCACAGTGAAGCGACGAACGAGAATCGAAGCCAGTAATTTTATCACTACTGGCGTCAGACTAATCCCCCTGTGGTTAGACCAGTCTGTGCGACTACACTGCTTGTATATTGCCACCATAATTAATTCGTTCCAATCAGCCGGGACACTCTCTTCCTTCCAGATAGGTTCGACTAGGGAGGTCAGTGTTTTTCGGAAGACCTCACCTCCATGCTTAAACAGTGCAGATGGGAGAGAATCTGGACCAGCAGCACGAAAACGATTGAGAGCTGTGATCGCGCTTCAGAGCTCGGCTTCCGACGGAGGCTTTAAACTAACCGTCCATGGCTGGACCTGCATCACGTGAGTGGGAAGAGGTTAGGGAACAGGGTATCAGCTGAACTGATCTTGGAAGTGCTCCGCCCAACGAGCCATACGGCGCTCCGTATTGTGTATAAGTGCGACCGAGCGGTCTTCTAATGTGTCACTGACCCCTGTTTACCTAGGACTCGTGGTTCGGATCAGCTGGAAGAGCTTGCGGTGATTGCCTACTGCTCGTGCCTCCTCCATTTCTTTAGCCCGAGTGGCCCACCTGGCTTCCTTGTCAGCACGTAGTCTATGCTTTAGTTCGCGCCTTACAGCCCGTCTGGTCACACTGTGCTCAGAGCTAGCCGGGAGGTTTCTTCTAGATTCCAATAGATTCATCGACCTCTCGGATATCCAGTGACTGGCGCGGTCGTCATTGATAGTGCCACAAGCAGATGCTCCTGCGTCGTACATGGCGGCCGAGATCCTATTCCACTGAAGCTCAATGTCATTAGAACAAACACGGCGAAAGTCAGGTATGCAGTGCGTCTTTATAGGCTTGCCTGACCGAGGGCGGAGACAATTTCTCAGTTGCCATTCGGAGGAGACGCTTGGTGCTCTTCCCAGTTAGGTTCATGGAGAAACGACAGCGTACCAAAGCATGATTAAACTCGACGCAGGTATTCCAGTACTTGCGGTAATCCAGGATGGAACCACGCCACCTGTAAACCATGATCATGTGGTAAATTTGGGTCCATCGCTTGCCAGCTAAAGAGGGACGCCAAGTGGCACTTCGGCGCCCACTGTGTCTAAAAGCAGTGATACGGTGAAACAACTGGTGCTCCGCACACAGTTGAAGCAGACGCTCACCGTTTTCAGTCCGTTCGGAGCTAAACCCATAATCACCACCCAGCTGAGCTTCTGAAGATCTCAGAAGCCCTACTTGTGCGCTTATATCCCCAGCAAGTACTAGAATATCTGAACTAGTAGCACTGGGTAGTAGTGCGTTCAAATTGAGTGCAAAAACACTACGCATGGACACTAATCTTAAAACATTTAAATGTGGTGGGACATAACTTCGACTAAAGGAGAACGGTGATTCTGGCTCAAGTGGCGACACAAAATGGAAGGGAATTCCTAGGAGCTTGACTTTCCCTTAATAATTCTATCAACGTGCGTATTGACATTGACCCCATATATCAAATTGTACTATCACTGGGAATTTGAAAGGTAGTCCTCGCGATGTACAGACCAAGCTGCCAGTACAGCCACGGGGAGAAATGTGTAAAGACCATAGGCCGCGAATCGAATACATCACTTTCAAAAGCCACTTGCCTGTCAATCACGAATAGATGCTTTAGCGAGGTGGCCTACCACGCATCATTGTAATGACGATACAATCTAGCTATGGTGGTGAAACTTTTGTTAACATTTAATCAACCTGGGCAAACCAATCAACCAATCCGGGTTACTAAGGTTTAAAATCATTTCGCGGACGATTTCCCATATATCTCTTTTCCTTTCAGGAGTACGGGTTCAACATGACAACTTATCTCCGCTTCTTATATATACACCATATATGGAATCCCTAATATCCAAGGTCTGACAAATGTTTAGATTTTAGGGTGGTATTTTCATGCACTGAAAGACAAGATACCTCAAAGTAAACCACAAGACGGTGCAAACCAAATAGTTCTGCCTACACTTGTGTTAGGTAATCTACCCTACTCTGTTTCAATCAAATTTTGCGACAACGATGGTATGCCGTCACCCGTTGCCTCAAGGAGCTCAATACCTCGCAACAGAAATGAAAAACTTACCGTGGTTCAGCCCGTGCCTCACGTAAAGTAAAAGCGCTTGTTTAACGGAAATAAGTAAGACTTTATGAGTAAATGAGTAAAACAAACAGTGAAGTGCCAGTGGAAGCCATGTGTTGCGATGTGCGAAATCGGTTATTGTGTAGGATAAAAAAGGGATACATCGGAATGGTTGGCAGTCCTGAAATGCCATTTGATGTGCACTCGGATTTGGATTGACAGAGCTCACAATTCATTCGTTTCATTGATCGCCTCAAGCAATCAGCGTTTTCAACAAACAAGTACACGGGGTAGGATCCCGCCAATGTGTGAAAAATAACGAGTATAAAAAGAAACCAAGGTAAGAAATAGACGTAGACGAGCAAATGGAAAAAGTTGCCTCGTCTTTTCTTTCTCTCACAGCCGATAACCAGGGATCCGGAGCAATAGCGAACCGTAATGGGGATATGGTAGCATTGGGTTTGACTCCTGTGATATATATTTGTGGGTTTTCGAGAATAATGTCCTATACAATCGTCTGAGAGTAAGATTGCGGGTAAGGTATCCGGTTTTGATTAATAAGTACCAGGAATGGGCTGTTCGTTGCGAGTCGGAAGGACAAGCAAAAGGCACTTTTGGTAGAACTGCGTCGCGGACAAGTAGAATTCATATTATATTGCCCAGTGATAATCGGTTCTTTATGCGTTTTAGGTATCATTCGTTCCTGTGAATACTTTGGGCAACTCAATTCAAACAGTAACTTTCTCCTAGTATTAAAAAATAGCTACTTAAAGATAAAATATAAAGTAACTAAGAAGTGAAGGTAGTAGGCAGCGCATGACGCAGCAATCGTAATAACGACGTGAATTCCCATGTCTGAGACATCAATTCCGTTCGGATTTCTCTAACAGGATGCTTCCCTCTACTTTCACTGTAGTTTGGAATCAACCGTTACATGCTGCGTGTCGGTGTATTTCCAAATTTAGTACCATCAAGCACCGTACCTCTCTTGTAAAGGTGGCGTGCTTAGACGACCATCGTTAGCATTTGATTGACCGGATTTGTTGCAGTCCATTTCATCATTGTCGAACATGGAAAATAAATAGTCAGCTGCCTGAGCAGAATGCGATTCGGTGAACCATGGTAAACTGAGTAATTCTTGTGAGACGGAAGGACTTGAAGACCAACACATTGGAGAGAGTAAGTCACCAGACTGGCCATTAGCAACAGTGGAGTCCCTAGATGAGCCGATTGCTGAATCGTTTGATAGCGAACTGTAGGTGCCGTTGAGACTGGCTGTCAACCCAAGATCCAAATCCAAAGGAATAGGTCCGCTGGCTTCAACTAGGTTGTCCAGGGTATCGAAGTCAAACCTCGCCGAACCGATATCCAACCCTTCTAACAGTGGGCTATCCGATGTGGTGAACTGGGCTTCTGAAGTTGTTAACTCAGACTGCTTTTCAAGACCGGAGTCCGAACCGCCCAAAACATTTTGCTCTTCTGGACCACAAGGTCTTACGGATGTGATTGCGTTGTTCATTGTAGAAGTCGCATATATGGAACTTGGATAACTTGTGTGCACGTACTCAGTGACGGAGTCCATTTGTCCATACAGCCCCACACTACCATGCATGGCAGGTTGATCAATAATATGAGATTGCACCACCTGGTTGCTTTCACCATCCGGAAGGAAAACAGCAGCCCACCGCGGCATACGAAAGCGATCGGGCGATGAACCTAGGTAGCATTCAGCCTCACCAGAAGTGGGATAAAGACGTCCAAAGTGTACCGAAGCGTCTGATGGTTTAGACGGGAAAAGCTGCTTGCATGCTTGTGTCTCCACTCGTCGTGGAGTAGAATGGCGACTGGGCGGTAGTGTGTGGTAAATGTGTCCGTCAGAACAGCCGTTGGATTCATACAAAGACACCGAAGAACGATCTGATCCAGATGTAATTGAGAGTGAATTTGCTTGGTTGGAATTGAATCCACGACGTATAGGTGATAAGGCTTTTGAACAGTATTGTGGAGTCGGCCAAGCAGGTCTTGCAAGCACGTTCTTGTTAGGTGAATTCCACATGAGATTTCCCTGATAACTGTGTTCAGTCGGCTGGTGAGTGGCTAATCGCCTACATGCCATTTCTCTATCCGGGTTTGAAAGTGGGGGCCAAATGCACGCGGCATCTTCGTCGTCAGTCGTACCAACCAGCGGAAGACTAACGTCGCTTTCTGTCCAGCTTTTCTCCTTCTCATCAAGCATTTGTTCAAGACACTGGCGTCTCGATTTTACTCCTCTTTGGTTGCGGCTCACCAATGTATGGGGGTCTTTGTCTTTACTTCTATAACTCTCATCTCCTTCATTAGCACAGCACCGATTAAATGGAGCACGAGGAAAAGTCCACTTTGAAAATCGACGCCGAGGCTGCAAATGCAATAAGTTGTTGAATGATAGAGACAAATAATAAGACAGAGTAGGTAAACTGGCACTTATTTTTGCAAAGTTGCTACGTTGGTGTACATGATATGGGCTTGCAGCAGTCTCAATTCGGCTCAAACTTATCATGTTCAGTTTACCTGATATATTAGGATCCAGCCAGTCTCTGTCTATGTTTGCTTTTAAATATGCTGAACACCTTCAAACGAACTAGCTATACAATATGTAGGTGAAGAACGCTGACCATTGCAAACTTAGCATTATAATCGGTTGGCCTTTTTTGTTCTAGTTGTTAATGGCAGATCCATCTACAATCATTTTATTAATTCCCACGTTCAATAAATTACGGAGACTGACGCTAGAAAGCGGAAAAGAAACACCCAGCTGTACGAGGAGCAGTGCCCCGGAAGAAAGTGGTATTTATTTCAATTTGTTTATAAGTCCCTAAGTAATAGACTAAGCGAAATAATTAAACAAACATCTCGCGGCCTCGTTAAATCGAAAACGGTAAAATCTCGTAAACTGGGATTTATTCAAAAACAATATATGATTTCCTCACGTTGGTTGGTCCAATTTATACTGAAATTTGACTAGGGTGAATAATCCTGAACCCAACAAACTTAAGTGCGTTTCTGCTGGTCGTTAACTGGAAAATCGCCCTTACGGCTTAGCGGGAAATCAGTAAAAGCCACAGAGTTTTACGGAACAATTCAGCTAAAAATAAACATGGTGCATTCTTTAATACTCACCGGAAGAATGCGAGTTGGCATCACTCTGATTTCTGTCCCTGTCTGACGCCTATGTGTTCGTTGCCGATCTTTTAATCTATAGTTCTCCAGTTTCAGTTGCTTTTCATCTGATGGTCTTCTCAAACCGATAAGTCTGTGAGCTGATGTAGGTTTTGACTTTTCGGAGCCTTCTCGTCTGACGTAACCATGTTCAGCTGATCGTGTGGGTAACGTTTTGCGGACCTGATGGGTTAAACCGTAGCAGAACCTTCTGCAGTTAGTATGCTCACATTTTGCTGGGTTCATACCACGAGTCATTGTGGTTCTTTCGTGGAAAGGAGTGCCACGCCTTCCTTCATACTGGTCGTGTTTGTCTGGTTTGTTGTCACATAACCTAGGCAAGTCATCTTCAAAATTTCCAAAGTCTGGTTCCTCAATATTGTTCTGTCTATGAACCGAACTTTTTCTGCGGCGAACTGGCGCTCCAAGTTGGGGACATTTGGCTCCTGCCGAAGTTGTTTCGTTTGCATCCCTGGTGGGCCTGAACCCGGAAACAGAAAGGACTGAGTTTGGTGAGGAGGTCAACGGCTGATCGATTTTGAGCTGAGGCAAAGAAATCGGTGGTAATCTGTTTAAGTGGCTTTTCTGAGCATCGTACCCGACTGGTGAGAGGGCAGAACCCAAGGAATTCGGCGACGATGATACCGAAGATGTTGATGAACCTGATCGTGGTGACAGTTCTGTGGTCAATGGTTTCTTTATCATACCACTGAAGCAGTTGCCAGTTTCCGGTTGCTGGGTTTGCGATGCCGTCACAAGTGCACTATACAAGTTATAATTGTTTCCAGCTGACATTAGATGTTGCTGCGATGGGTTAGGTCGCTGTAGTAGTTGCTGCTGTATCAACATGGATCGAGGAATCGGCGGTGGAGGTCCTGGGGGAGGTGCAGCGCGCCGACATTTTGCCAAATTGGCCTCTAACCAATCGACGTGCTTCGGACTAACCCGCCAAAACCCGCCCTTACCGCGTTCATTTTTATCTCTTGGGACCTTCTCAAAACACTTGTTAAGTGATAGGTTGTGCCGAACAGAATTCTAGAGAAGATGGTAGGAAAAGTGACGATGATCAAAATGCATTCACCAGTAGTATGGACAAAGCATACGTGCGTCAGGAATTAATGCAGCATATATTTGAACAAGGCATCCGGTTGGGTCGCTTATATTAGGTTGGCAATAAATGAGTTTGCGCTTTTTGACATTTTAATTTAACAGCGGTGCTTCCAAACAGTTTTAATAAGTTGCTTTGACTTTGTATATCATTTGGAAGCCTCCTTTATGTTCTATGTACCCATGGTGCCAGTTTATCCCTGAAGCACACTTTTACTTCCCCTACGGAACCTAAAATGCAAACTGGACAAAATACAAATTCGCACAATTATCTTGTACCAATTTAAGCGGTCGAAATACAGTAGAAACAGTCCATGATATCAACAGTGTACTTGGTGCTGGCACCATGAATATGTTTAATACACAATGGTGGGTTCAGAAATTTTGAAATTGTTACCAGAGGCTTGAAGATGGAGTTCGTTTCGGACGGTCATTACAGGTGAACCATCATCAATTCAAAGCCTTAGTTAAATCAGTTTTGCGTAAAACTATTCGAGTGGTTGCTACTGGATAATGGGTATCGCATATGATTGTTAAAATACTTACGGGCGATTGGGATGACGGAAAAGCTTGATAAGTGGGTGCCGTACAAAATGAGTGAAAGTCAAAGAAATCGTTTGGTGTCTTCCTCCTCCCCTCCTCTGCGCAATAAAAACCACTGTTTCGCTACCGGATTGTGACTTACTATGGAGAATGGATCCTTTACGATCATCCACAACGAACGTCCTAATGGTTGGACGACGAACAAGCTTTAAAACACTTCCCAAAGCCAAACTTGCAAAAAATGTTATGGTGACTGTTTACACCTCTGCGAGTGGTCTGACCCATCACAGCTTTCTGAGTCCAAGCAAAACCATTATAGTGAAGAAGTATTGTCAACATATTGTTGAAATGCTCAAAAAATTCAACACAGGTGCCCGGCGCAGGCAAAAGTTAGGGGTCAATTCTTCTTCATGATATCGCTCGGTCTCACGTCACATGACCTTTTTTAAGAAACTTTGATTCACCCCCCATATCCCTGACCACTGGCTTACCAAATAAACATTTTCAAGCACCTGGGTAACTTCCGACGAGAAAAAACTTTTGTGACTTAAGGAGATGCTGAAATAAGCTTCGACGATTTCATCGCCACCAGAAATGCAAACTTCTATTCATTCGGAATAAATAAAGTTGGATGCTGTTGACATAGAAGTGTTGATTCAAATGGTTTTTCTTTCAAATAAAAATGTTAACTCCGAGGCAAAATATGTGCATTTAAGATCAAAAAAGGCAATAACTATAGTACTAACCCACTACTAAACACCGGGTTGGCATGTGTGAATTTGTATGCTCCGGAATTGCATAGAACCAAATCCGTTTGACCTAAGGGACCTGATCAATCATGTAAATGCATTTCCGACTCTTTGTGGTATTGTTTTGGAGAGGTCCGCCCTTAAGAGTATCAAGGTATTTTTTAGATAAACCTCTTAGTTAGGTTAGTGTTCCAAACTTCCACATTAAAATTATGACTTTGCGTCATTTATTGACAGGGAAGTCAACTTGAAATTTAGGCAGTAATCACCCTGAACCAACAGTGAATTGCAACTTTCACTGTGTGAAAGTCCACATTAGCACTATGAAAATATCACTTTACTTCTATTTGGCGCAGTTGTGAGATCATGCATGGAGTATGGTACACAAGCAGCAGCAGTTCTATGATTTAAACTTGCAACTAGAAAGACAAGCGATTTACCGTTAGCTGGAAATAACTTTTGCACCAGTTGTTACGCATTTCAGCTAGGTGTTAGCTCGCTTACAGACGATGGTGGGCTAATTCGCCAGTACGTAACATACAGTGTGAAATATTGGTAGGCGGGTTAGTCCGAAAACTGTTTTTTACATACTGCAGCTATTAAATACACAATACATTTAATGGTAAAAAGATGAATAACCAATATGTGAGTGCTTTCTATTACGCGTTATGTTGTGAACTGGCTATCTTTGCCTAATTATGGTGTCCGGCCCTGTGCGAAGACTGATGAGTTCCAATGCCTGTCCAGTAACATCATCTCATACCTGCCGATGTACAATGAAATTGAAGTACGAAACGTCCCACGATGGCTGTTCTCTAATGAGATTGGGCCAGAAAATACCGGCCTACCTATGCGAATTTGTAAGTTTCTGCGTTTAAAATCCAGGACCCAAAAATGAGTAAAGCAATATGAGAGTGTCAGCAGCATTGTAACATGTCTGGCACTCGCGCCTCTTAGAACCGAAACATCTGGGACCTAATCACCTTTGAACTTGTTTCCCGCGATGCCGATAAACACCATTCAGCATTCGGATGAGTTAGTAAGCAATATAGACTAATTGAAGCAGCCCACATTGCTGCACCAGCCGACGTTGCACTTTATGCTCTGTGCCAATATGGTCACAGCTTCATACTTGACGAGAAATATACCCATTATTATTGGCATCATTTGCATTCCTATTAATAATAGTATTATTGTTCTGCTGCTCCTCGCTTTCAAGACCCTGAGCCAAAACGTCTGAATAGTAAATCAATGATACCAGTGCTATGATACGCACCGCGTTCTACCCAATAAAAGCAGCGTGCACAGGAACGTGCGGAATCAGTGGAAGAACATTTTAGTAGGCAGGTGTTACTGTCCTTGCTCACCCACCGTCAGTTACTGCTGCGACAACAACGTAGTCCTCAATTCACAATCACATATTCACAAATTAATGGCCGTGCACCTTCCCATCTCAGTTAAATAATGAATATTGTGTCAGATGTACGCCGTAACGGCGCTCCGCTGCCGTAAGACCACCACAAGTCGAAATTGGGCTGAGTGCACTGCAAGGACGCCACCACTATGCGGATTCGAACCCAGGTCGCTAGATTACGAAACAAGCTCGTTAGCTTTAGACTACGGGACTCAACACAAGAAGATAAGATGCCGAAGATTACACTACAAAGGGATCAAAAGGCAAGTAATATAAGCTTAAATATAATATCAGTATATATGAGATCGGAATTAGTGGGGCACTCTAAAGGACTGGAGGATGGACAAAACACTTCACAATACAAACGCCATTGGGGCCGGCTGTTCGCCATATAAGCATATTTGTCCAACGATACGTTATCATTGCCCATGGGGTCCCAGCCCTGCAACGGAAAGCCACCAACCAACGCCGACTTCGAAGTGAGTGTCTTCATTCCTCTCTACCAAGTAAGCGCTTGATCTCCCCTCCTCCGCTTCCAGCTGCACCTACGGTGAGCAAACCAGGCACATCGTTTGACTTGTTTTGCTGGTATTCTCAACATGTGGCCCAGCTATCGGAGCCTGGTGTGCGATACAATGGTGCTGGGCGGTATACTGGCGCTTCCTGCACCAAATACACATGATTGAAAGCATTCAATTCTCATGCGGTGCTTCCACCTGTAATGAGCTAAGCTGCGAACGCAACAATGTTAGAACCCAGCTAACCGCTTTTTGTATGTCGACCTTATGGATTAAGTTTCACAACAATATAAGAGAGTTCAACTGACGGCAAAAGTGATGTCGCGTCGGCGCAACAGATGGTGGAGAGATGATGGCGCAGGGGAGGGTCGCTGTCAATCTTGCAAAAGGACTTTGCATTTCCAGTGTGCAAAATATAACCCAACTGACAGCCAGTTCTTGTCTGTCCGGTGCTGCTTGGTATCTCTGGATGCCGTCACAGATTAGGGGAAAATCGTCCACGTACTCCAAGTCAAGAATTCGTTCGTCAGAAAGTAGCTGCACTGCTTGTAGGTTGTGTTCAGTAAACACTGCTTTCTTGACTTCATCAATGGCGAAGTTAAACAGGAAAGCATACAACGGACAATCTTGTCGCACACCGCCGGAGATATTGAAGGGCAGAGAAAGTTTGCCGAAAAAAACCCTCACACTGTCCAAACCATGCGCGTACAGCGCTTTGGTAATGTTTGCGTATTTATCGAGTACACCTTTTCTCCGTAGATAGTAACAATGGGCACATCGATCCACTCAACTGAAGCATCTTTGATGTTGAGAAACATGACAATTGTGGATCGATAATAATTATGTCGGTGCATCAACTATTGAAGCAAGCTAAATTTGTGATCGGTGCAGCACCGATTTCGAAGGAACTCGGCTTACTGATCGTGCATCTAACTTCCACGAGTGCCAGTTAGTCTGTGGAAAGCGACAGACGTAAGCAATTTAGAGGCGATTAAGATCAGACTAATCTTTTTCTGGTTACTGAATGGCGAACAGGAGCCTCGCTTGATACTTGAGACCATGACGCAGCTTCTGCATCTGTTTGGGACAGTTTCCTTTTCTCGTAGTTTCACTAGCACCTACTTGTCAGCAGCATTATTATCTTACTCGTGCATCCTAGATGAACCGACTTCTTTAAACACTTCCCTAGTAAACCTAGTAAAGAAAGTTGTTTAAAATATATGAACTGTTGCCAATATTCAGGTAAATTGAGAAGAAACCTAAGACTTCTTTGGATACTGTGCTGTAACTAAACAGCAGCTCTGTCCTCTCTAAGCGTGCCATATAATGAAGTGTCTTTACTGAAATTTCTTCAGTGATTGCAACGAGCAGCAACTCCAGAGGCTAAAGTGAAAGGCTGTAAGCGCAACTTTCACCGTGGAAGTGAGCGTATGGCCTTTATGCAGATATCTCAATTTCGTCTACTTTCTGCCTCGGCACTTCGGTTTCGGAATATTGGTAGGTCAGATTAACGATTCATTCGTTCATCGGTTCACAAAGCTTCGCAGTTGTTTTGCAAAAGTTTCACCACCTTGGGAGGTGGCGTCGTCAGTGCAGTAATCTACAGAATCACGTGACTGAAACCTGCATATCACTGCACTGATGTCACATTACAAAGGGTGAAACATGCGCACATAAACTGCAAATCGATAACTCGACGATTGGATAACTCTATTCCTATTACGAAGACACCTTTGGGAAAACAGGAAATGCTACATTCCCCTTGATAGTGCACACTCGAGCACACATACAGGTTTCATTCTCTCCGGCCAAACTACTTTCAGAAACAATGTTAGAAATAGGATACCCCCAGACTAGGAGGTTTGAGCAGTTACATTACAGCGCTAGCCACGGAACGGCAGCGAGGCAAAAACGACACCGGGGACAATGAACGCCGATAAATACTGAGGATACTCCTAGTATCAGATCTTATGTTAGGTTGTCTTGTTGGTTGACCATTGCCTTGCCCCGTACGTCTTCGCCAGTCGCTAGAGTTACTAGTGATCGTAATTATTTCCTGATCTTCTTGTTTTCCGGAAATCAGCGGTGCAAATACGAGAAGGTAAGAAGGACTTCATGATATATTTAGCCCCCGCAACTGGTGATCTATCATGTATAATAATAATACTATTGATAATGATAATAATAATAATAATGCGCGTAGTTCTCTTGATTAGAGAAACTGTGTCTATAGCGACACAGATCAAGTTGTACCGAAGCATCCATGCTCTTGCATGGGTAACATGCAAAGGTAGAGTATTGAGATACGCCTTTCATGTCTTAACATTCTGGTGGATGGTTGAAACCAAAGCCTAGTTAGGAAACATTGGTGTATAGATGCTTTTGGGGCCCAGTTGGAATAGCTCGTCAAAGGATTTTTCCCATGTGATTATAGTTTATGTTAGTTAGATCAAGGTAATTGGCGAGTCCACTTCTAAATGTCGCCACTTTATCATATTAACTGAAGCATCTTGGTAGTTTATTTCACAGAGAGCTATAGCGGAGCAGGACAAAATTAATGCGGAGGTTCTTTCGAGCATTGGGTATATTCAGTCCAAACTCTTTATTGCGAAGCGCTCGAGTTGAAAACGGTTGTAACTTGGGTGTAAGCAGGTAGGAATAGACGTTTTTGTGTAACATGTTGAAAAGCAGAAAAAAGTTATGCTTCAATCGCGGAATCCAAAGTGGCTTGAAATGAAGTTTCTTGCAACGTTCTCGATGACCCTTGACAGAAGATTAAGCAATCAGATGTTAAGTAAATGACCTCGGCAGGTGAACCACAGCAATGCTGTCGATCTTTGACATATTGCTGTATATTATGCTGCAGTATTCCAAGATGAGGCGAGTGAGTAGCTTGAAAAGCTCAACTTTAGCACGAATTGTGTGTAGTTCGTTGGTTATCTTGAACTTAGTCTCTGGCACGTGCTACTTAGTATTGAGCCTGTTCGGAGAAATTGTACGTAGCCGAGTACCTAATTTAGCTGTTTAGTCATGTCAGTTCACCCACCGGAATCAGAACGGGAAAAAGCCATCTGTGCTTGATCTAGTGCTCACGTACGAAGAGCTTATGATCTAGAAACTAATGTTAGCGAGCCCTCTGGGACGCATGGATCAGGCAACAATACCTGTAGTCTATGTGTGTTATGCGGAATATCTGCAAAAGGATAATGACATATTTCGAACAAGCGCACACTACGACACACTCACAGAACTTGTTGGTCACGACATTTGGGATTTTTTGCACAGTTGCTTCATTGATGTTGAATGGACAGAGTTTACCGGCCAGTTCAGCGATCTAATTTAATCCGCATCGTTAAAAACGCTCACACTTTCTATAAGAACACCGTCAATCATTCGGAGCAGAACCAGAAAACGCATGGCTTTGTGGGACGCAGTGTAGCACTTGTGTGGGGCGAACACTAACACTAACAACTGGAGCTACTATGTTGTGCATCGTAAGCAAGTTACCACACTTGTAAGTGGGGACAAATTAGTATAACAGTAAAGCCACCAGAAACCTTCTGCGCTAACAACAAGCTTCTGTGCGGACATATGAATAGCCTACGGAGTGTGAAGCATGATGTTCCCCGCTTAACTCTGTAAATTCATGTGCTCAAACTAATGAGGATGTAGCCAACGTTCTAAGACTGCAATATGCTTCAATATTTCGATGTGCCAGCAGCACATATCACATACTTGTCCCATTCCCCCACACCCAACTATTCACACACGTCACTTTTATTTAAGCGACCATTTGTAGGAAGCAGATATGGTTGCGCATCAATAGTTCCCCTGTGCTAAAAGTATTCCCACTAGAGCACTGCAGGTGGTAGCTATAGGATAACTGAGCTATTTGTTTACATTTCCAAAGACCTTTGTGTGAACAGCAGATACCTAGCATGTGGAAACAGGGTATCATCACTCCAATTTTCAGCGGCAGTAGCCGTTCGGAGCCCGCCAAATATAGTCCAGTGATTCTCTTCCCGGTGCTCTCAAACCTGATAGTGTCGATCATAACTGAGGCTCTAATGGGTTACCTTGAAATGTCTAACATCAGATCACAAAAACAACAAGGATTCCCTCAGCACTTGTCAAGTATTAACAATCTCCTGATTGCGCGTGGCCGTTGACCCGAAAAAGCTGACAGTGGGATCATCACTGATGTCATCTATCTAGACTTTGCTAAAGCCTTCGACAGCTTAGATCACCAACTCCTTCTCCAAACCCTACAAAAGTACGGAATTGGGAACATGGTCTTTGTTTGGATCGAAACTTTCATGCTTCAGCGATGGCTACAAGTGCGGGTTAGAGGTCCATTTTCTGGTCTTATCGACGTGGAATAAGGTGTCCCACAGGGATCGGTGTTACGGCCGCGCCTATTTCTGGACTTTATCAACAAACTGGCGCGTGTCATCAAGTCGAAGATTCTGATTTTACCGATGACTTCAAGAGATGACGGGCTATCGGTGGTCAGGCGGATCACGATGTGCTGCATAGAGAATTAGACAGTGCCTTTGAATGGTCAAAGGCCAATCTACTTCCGGTTAAGGCAGAAAACTGCAAGACTGTACATGTACGCCACATGCCCACTTACGTATATAAACTTGGAGACCACATGCGGAAAACCGTCACACAGGAGCGTGATCTTAGGGTGGTGATACAAGACCATCTCGGCTGTTCGGTGCAGTCTTTGAAGGCGTCCAAAACGGCTATCCAACACTTTTGTCTTTTACGGCGGCCGTTTGTGTAGTTCGACCCCTCCATCTTTCCCCAAATGCTCAATTCGTATGAGGCCGCATGTGCAGTACGCGATTCAGACATAGCAATCCTGGTTAAAACGCGATCTGATTGCACTGGATACCGCATAACGGATGGCAACCAAGAATATTAAGGGAATGCTCCACCTGCCGTGTCATCTGCGACTGAAAACTTTGACAGTGTACAGCGTAAGTTATCAGAGTCCATGTGGCGACCACATGCTGGCCTTCCAGACTTTGAAAACCCCGATCTCGCTTGCCACTACCTGTAATTAGCCGCAACACCAAATTGAGGGGTCACCATCTGAAACTTCCTACGCAATACAGTCGGCTGAAATGCAGCGAGCACTATGTTGCTCCTCGAATTTGCCAACCGTGGAACGCGCTTCCGACTTTTGCCATTTCTGTACCCACGCTACCCGTTTTTAGAAAAGCAACTCGACGGTGCATTACTACACGTGCATTACCTGATTTGATTGCTGTTCATTTAGTGACAACAGGACAGACAAATATTGTGCTCTCCAGACCCCACGAAATTCGTGTAAACGGATAGATATATATATTATGCGTGCGTGAACGGATACACCAGTGCGTTAACAACACAATTGGACTTACAGTAAATGTACATTTTATACTACGAATACCGTGGTGCATCCCCTGATGTAAACCTAAATTTGGTGGCAACTTTTCTGCATTTTGAATTTTCCCATTGATCATCCTGCGGGACGTATTAAGCTTCAGGTTTTTTACCCGGATAAAGCCACTTTTCTATTATTCCATCGCTTACGTTGAGTTGGAGATCGAACTACATGTTAGGGCATTTTTAAATACCAAGTATCTCAACTACCGTGAGGAAACGAGCAACTGATCTGTGTGGGTTAGTTCGACCTATGCGAATTTTCACATTCGGAAATACAAAGCTGTTTTGTTGCAGGTCACTTACTAATGTCGCATATGATTGCATCAAGAGTGCCAGCTTGCTGCTTGGACATTTTAGCCCCACGAACCTGTCTACAACAGCTCTAGATAGAGAGTAGTTAATTGTATACCATTCCGATTGTGAAATCAGCGGACACTTAAGAGGGAACAAGACGGAGTTGTGCAAAACATTCGTCCCATATGAACCTAGTGGAATCATGCTGTTGCATCGGTAGTCATTCTGAAAACAAGCACATCACCCAAGAAAGTAGCAGCACGTTTGAACTCGGAGATCTATATCTGTTGCTAGCAAGTATGCATAACATTGCTGCAACGAAAAGTGCACATACGTATGGTAAAATAGGTTTGAATGACGGCTGTTAACCACTCATGGCACTCAGATCTGAATACAAGGCAACACAGAAGAAAACGAAGTCAACTGGTGATGAACTCAGTGACGCGTTGCGTGCGCTCACCACGTCAATATTTCGCACTGAAGTGGTGCTGTGAAATAATACCACCTACCATGCCAAAGTAGTTCAGAATTCGGAGGCTATAGACTTGCAGCGGTTTGTTGCGCATCTGGCAAAGCGTCTGGCGAAGCGACTACAGGAAGGTTTAACACTGATACCGTACCGGATTACCTAATAAGACAATACTGAACAATGATTTATGACGGATAAAATGCTGTTGTTTGGTAAGTCCCGTAGGATGACTGGGGTAAAACTATAATAACAAAAGAATGTGAGTTGTCTGTTTAAGCCTCTGTCGGGCAATTGCGCCGCTGAATAACAGTAGCGTTAGATGGGAAATGAATGCAAGCAAACAAGAGAACATGGAAGCAGTCATGGCTAATGTACTAGGCGAGAAAATTAACAATAAGTCTACTCACTTATGTACCGCCTCCTTAGGTCTATGTGGCAAGAAATCCTGTTTGAAGGCATGCTTAAAATATGCCGAAGTAGCACAGCTTAGGCGACGAAACAATGCGGTTAAGAGCAACATTCAATCGTTTTTTGAAAATAGCCAAATTGGCGACGGAAACAACGGAGACTGGGAGTGAGTTCCAGACTTGGCAAACCCAAAGAGAATAATCATTCCGACCACATTCCGGACAGCTGTTTTGTTCACTCAATTTCATGCAGTTACTTCGGAGGTTGGTGTTGTGGCTGATTCTCAGGTAGTGACGGCATTCGTGATTGGGGTCAATTACTGTTTGGTACACTAACATGAGATCATGACGCAGCTTTCGTATCGTCCGCTTAAAATTGCTAGTGACTTCAGTCTTTGCTGGTAGAACAGAATGGGTAGTCCCTTGACGTCCTTGTGCCAGAGAATTAGACACCCAATTTAGGAAGCGGTTTAATGTTAACTGCACCATGAAACTCTTTTTAGCATTTCCTATAAATTTAATAACAACTTGCTTTCGGGACCCGTAGCTGGTCCAATGCAATTGCGACATGACTTGTAAAAATAGATGAATGTTAAAGACGTTTATGATTCAGAAGGACAAAGTACTATTCATACTGGCTTTACCTTTGTTCAAGATTCCCACCACACAATAACTACAGATTTATGACTAGCTTATATCTGTGCTTACAGTTGAGCTGTTGAGGGAACAGGCAGGGTACTAAGATAATATTCGGCTCAGGACATGGGGGTGGTAAGGTGGGAAACACTGGTTATGTGGGAATGGGGGCTCTTATGCAGGCCTAAATGTCGTTCGGTCGGCTATCGCATGACATGACACTAAACGGCCACTGGTGCTCCAATAGATCCCAACAAGCTGCTCAACTATTTGAAAACCTTGAGCCACGGATTTTAATTTGAGTAAACAAACATGTTTTGAGTAGTTAACTGCTGTGGAGTCAGTTTCTTTATTCGAGGTATCACAGTTATAATTCTTTCATTTGGTAGCGAAATTGGAAATAGGGGGTTCTTGCCGGAGCCAAGGTGCCGACGGATAGAGCAAAATACTTCGCGGCTTGGACCAAATTGTAACCCTGTGAACAAGCACCTGCAGTTCTCAAATACAGCGCAAACATCTAGGCGATTTTTGACTGAGTTTTAATAGACCCCTGCTTTGAATAAGTTTCAAGAAACCCGACAGCTATTTGGACAACGACAATTAAGCCTGGGAAAAGTGAAACAGTTACTAAATTGATAGAATACTCTAGGTGATCTACAAACGAGCTGTCTAATGTAACCAGGTTTAGTAAAGTAGCAGAGGAAGCATAGTTTTACTTGCTGCCATTTTTTCTGTTATTTTCTGGTACATATCAAATTTTTGTGAGCTATTCATTCAAAATTTACCCGGAATAGCGTGGCGGTTGATAGCACATAATGCGCAAATGCGTCCTGGATGATACCTATGTCAAAGTCGTGAAATAACACGTTTAGTGATTAACAGAATAAGCCCAATTTACCGAAACTGGCGTGAAATAGAATAAAAAGTTGACATCACAGGTGGTCAGATTCTATCCACCAATCGAATCGGTCAATAAGATATCAAGAAATGGCCAAAGAACTTGGTCCCACCAATTCTTTTGTCCCACTCAGTATTTTTAAATTTTAGTGATGTCGATCACAAATTTAGTGCTCGCACTGTAGATGATGGAGAATTGGTGCAGCAACGAATTAAACATCCATTTAGCATTACAATCCCTATGGCAGGTGTCTGTTGGAGGCAACCGAATAGCCCGCATTATCAGTCCAACACCAGCAAAAGAATATTTACTTGTTTTAGGTCATCTGCTTCACATTGGGGTCACAATACTAGAAGCTTTATTATACAGGCATGGTCACCGAATATGCGGGTCACTGGATAGTTGCATCACAACAATGACCCCTGTCAATATGCCTAAAGATAGTATAAAGCTCTAATAGCGCTTACTGCAGTGGTGATTTCATCGAGCATTCGAAGAGATGGACCTCTGTCCTGGATGCGGGTTACTCTATTAGGTGTGAGTATAAGTTGGTGTAGCACACACCAATATGAGGAAATTTTCGCAGTACCGGTTGGTGTAAGCGTACTGTGCTAATTCAATGTGTACTGGTGCAAGGTGTGCCAGAATTGAAGCATGACGATAGCAGTGGACGAAAGAAGCGCGACACCGAATAATGGAGGCACATCACAGAGCTCTACGACATGCAGAATGTCGTGGCTTTTGACATCACCCGCCTAATTGCCTCCACAAAATACCAAGGTAATAGGCCACGAATTTGGAAAATAACTTTGTCTGCGCCCGAAATGTTATCAGTGGCAATCCAAACACGGCAAGACAACAGGAAACTAGGGCCACCAGAAGTAGGGTTAAGACCATTCCTTCAATTAGTACAGACATCAAATACAGAAGAACCAACCTCAGTTTTGCCTATCTCAAATCAGCCAACCTTGCCAACAAACGTTTCCGAAAACGTCAGCAGACCGGCACTATTTGTGCTGCTCATTTAGAGCCAACTGAGCTTCTAATGCGCCAACGAATACAATGCTGCTTCATCAACACTCAAGAGTTGCATTCTAACTCTCGGAACTGCATAGTCGACATGAAACAACAACTTGGGACATAATAGCAGTTACTGAAACCTGGCTCTAAAACGACGTACTTGATCCAGAGATTGAACTCAGTGAGATGTCCGTCATTCAAAATGATCGTCCATTTCACTGTGGCGGTGTTGTTCTCTACTATCGAGATTACTTGAGATGTGAGACCCTCAGTGAAAATTTCCTTGTTATTCCCAACGCACTATTTTGCCGACTGCACCTAGCAAGTCGAGGTGTTGGTTAACAGAAGACGCGTGATGCTTGCTTCTTAGCAGTTATCTATGGGCCTACGAACTCGTCAGCAGACAGCTATAACATTCTGTTAAACGTCATTCGCCATGCTGTTTCACAAAAGTAGTCTCACCATGTTATAATAGGCGACTCTAATGTTCCTTCAATGGCATCAATGTTCCATAACGGGCCATCATTTAAATCGAAGCCCCTTGAAATCATGGATATGGCAGTTTTGTATAACCATGTGCATCGACCAATCAGACACCGCGGTTCAAACAAGCCATCACTCTTGGGCTTAATACTGACTAATGGAGAGTTGATGGTTGAATAAGTAGCATAAGATCCTTCACTGGGCCCTAGCAAGCATCAGTCCTAACATTTGGTTATGTGTATTTTGCCAATATTGTAAATAAAGAAAAAGTGACTCAATGAGCTATTACAGATTATTTTAAGCTGCACAACTTAGCATCAACCGTTGACTGGGACTTACAGATGTACAGCTCAGCGAATGACGCCTGCAATGAACTGAACGATAAAAGTAACTTGGTCATACAATCAGTATTGAAGGTTGTACCATTACCAGCATCGCGCCTGAGCAATACGTGGATCCGGGGCAGAACACGTAAATGGATCAACAGAAGAGATGAAATCTGGAGGCAACCATCGCTAAGTCCATGTGATATCACGTGGCAGAATTACAAAGCAATCAGAAACTACGGCATGTCACTCATTAGAGTCAATAAGCACGCATGGCTGGAGACCATGGTGCTGAAGGTTACGAGTAACAGCAAACCACTATACAGGTTTGCGAATGGCAAAAGAAAGATTAAACCAGGAAAACCACCACTCAAGACGGTCATTGGTCAAACAACTACTGCTGTGGATGCCGCAAAAGCTCTGCACCTGCAGTTTGGCTCGGTAACTACAAATAGTAGGGAACCTTCGCCCTATCAACTCTCAAGAAATGTCGTTGGCTTATTCAGCGTCACTTTTACTCCAGCAGCTGTTGCGAGCAAATTACAGTCTCACCTGGAGTACAGTAAACCTGGAATCGACATTATCTGCCCAAAAATACTGAAAATCCCTTCTCCCACCATAGCGGCACCACTTGCAACTTTTTCCAGCGTCTGCTTAACTCTCATACACCTCCATCTGATGATATAAATGGAATTATCACTCCAAGCTATAAGGGAGATAAGCGATCGTATCCTGCCAACTACCGACCTATTACTCTCCTCCCTGTTTTATCAAAAGTGATGGAATCGGTAATCGCATACGAACTAATGCGATACTTTGAATGCCAACGAATAATTTCTAATACCCAACATGGTTTCAGACGCAGAGGTTCTTGCCTCTCCAATGTGATGATTACTCGGGACTCATGGACCAGGACGGCTGATGAATGAGTCCCATTGATATTATTTACTTGGATTATTCTAAAGCATTCGACAGGGTCAATCACTTCTTTCTCCTCCAAAAGCTTGCTGCCTACGGTATCAAAGGTTCCCTGCTCACCTGGCTAGAAGACCACTTACACGACATATCAGTCAAGGTAAGAGTAGCCGAAGCTCACGCTACAAGCCTGTGCGTCTCCAGCGGTGTGCCACAAGGATCCGTCCTCTGCCCGCTACTGTTTTTAATCTACATTAATGACCTTCCAATAAGCATTCTAACTCCGACGCAAATATATGCAGACTACGCTAAAATATTGAGCACAATTCGCTCAGCATCCGACCATGTCTACCTCCAGGAAGATCTGAGTCGGATTGACGAAAGAGCAGAAAGAAATCATCTCCCACTGAACCCTGCAAAGCGCCCCCTGCTGACGGTGCGCAGCAGCTCAGTTAACACATACCTTTTGGGACAACAGGTCTTGCAACATGTGACTAGTGAACGCGACAGGTATACGCTTGCAAGAGTGTCTCGGCAATTCACTCCAATGTCCAAAGTAGCAAGTGCAGCTAACTAAAAATTGAGACTTTTGAGGCGAGCTCTCGGCACCTTTGAGCAACAGCTAGAACCGATGCTGATTAACTCTTATATGCTCCTTCACGTTGAATAGGTAATCCGAGCCTGGTATCCATGATTCAAAGGAGACATTCGCCTATGGGAACACCCCCCAAAGAAGAGCCACAAACGCAACGTATGGACTGTCCGGTCTAAGTTACGAACTGTGTCTTCGTGTACGCGGTGTGTCCACATCAGAATACCGACGACTTCGTGGATACTAACTGAAAGCGAGCATCCATGTATAGCACTGTTTACCCTAACCCATTACAAACAAAGCCGAGGCAACCGCCTGATACTAATGACGCAACACTGCCGTCTGAATTGCAGAACGTATTTCTACTCACTTAGAAACTGCTTTCATTGGAATGCATTACCAAGGTATGTGGTGAACGCACCAGATATGCCGACATTCGAAATACTTAGACTTTCATGTTAGTGATAAACGCTACACAACAGTTTGATAAAGGGCAATGGCTTGACCACTGATACTTCACATTCCAGGTTGGAACCGTGTCCGGGAGAAAGTAAGAATTGCCTTGGAAATTCCCTATTTTAGCGATTAATCGATTATTAACGATTATCGCATCGATTTCGAACGTTCCTGAATGTTCTTCTTCTACACGTGATCAAAATCCACCTGACCTCTCGGGAAAAGATATGGGGAACCACTAACCTTGGCAGCTGACCTTCCAATTCTAGAAGTCGAAGGTCAGCAGAGACCTATAAATACAGCCAGGGTTCTCAGTCGTTGTACAGTGTTTGTTGGCTGCGATTAATACGTTATCTGTCAGGGTCATTGGCGTTCTGCTTTTTTCCTTCGGTTGGGCTAGAAGTTTTGCGGAGCAGTGAATTGTTATATTTTGGAGTTGCGTCTAGTGAGAAGACTATAACAGGAACATTTTGCTTTTAATTTTTATTTGCATGTCCATCCTCTGGGTCTTGTAAAATTAGGCTGTTTAGCCCATCATAAACTACTGAACTTTTGAATCCCAAGCAGTCCGATAAGAATAATAATATTGGCCGGGTACATCCCTCCAGCAACGACACGTTAGTAATTCCAATGGTGGTAACACAATAGTGCTAGTGGTATATTTGTCTAGCCCTCTATGATTTTTATAGTCCATCAATTTTCGTTCTGAGACGAGTAGGCAATTTGTGCACCGGTTTAGGCAGTTACACTGACATAAAAGTACTGATCAGATTCAGATTCAGATGGACTGGAACGATAGGAAAATCCCTTGAGTGTTCCTTCTTGAGCAAATCGTTGAGCCAGGAAATGATAAGGTGTTAGTTCTTGATAGATCTAAAACTAAACACCCGAAACACACCCTGATCAACCAATGACTGCACATGTTCCCTGCACTAGCAGCCCGCGCTGTGTAGGTTACGTGAAGTAAGAAAGAAGTAGAAAGAAAATGGAAGATAAAGGGGAATGAAAGTCATTAAAATGAAGGATAACACCAAAGGGTGAAGTTAATGACAGAATAAGAACTGAAAGTTTGAAGATGGATTTGGTCAAGAGAAGGGAAAGGTTTCGTGTTGCCACCCAAGAGCGTCTAACTGACGCTCCTAAACCCTTAGCGGTATGTTCACTGACTACATTTTCTGGAAGCGAGTTCCAGCGCTCGATAACTCTATGCGATAACCGAGTTTCCGCCCTGATCCCGTCAGAACGCGGCTTGTGTAGCTACATGGGATGACCGCGAAGACAAGGCAACCTAGCCGGGCTAAATAGCCAGCGCAAGTCCGGCCCAACCTTCCCTGTTAAAATGCGGTAAGTAAGGATTAGGTCTCCTCGAAGCCGTCGGTAGTGCATTGAATACATACCCAAGCTAATGGAACAATGGAATATGACGGGTAAAAAAGCATACACTTAACGAGTCCCGCAGGTTGGCAATAGAAATACTAACAAATTGGCAAACCACATAAGTGGTTGAAGTAAGGAGCGTCAGTGAGATAAAAGGTAGAAGTATAACAGTTTTAGGGAGATAAAGTGGTACGACGCAAAACTGGCTAAGAAATTGTTATCGTTGGTGAAGGTAGTAAATAAAAATGGAGTACTCACCGGTTCGCACAGATTTACGACCGTGAATTTGGGGTATAAATCCAAAGAGGCTGGTCAGCCTAAATATATACAAGCGTTTTCGTTCATAATACAAAGCGCAGGGCGCTCAGTGCGACGTCCAATCGTTTTTTAAACGTATCTAATGTGGGGGCACAAACAGCTGAGTTTGGAAGGGCGTTCCAGGGCCCGCAGACCCGGAGGGAGAAATAGGTTCTCCGACAGTCTAGACGACTGTACTGTTGGCTCAGCTTTAAACTGTTACCGCGAAGGTTATTGTTCGGGCTGAGCTTCAAGAGGTGGCGGCAAACGTGACTGGGATCGCTCAATATCTGGTACACTAGTATGAGGTCTCCACGAAGTCGCCGGTACCGTCCGCTGAACACTCCGAGTATCTCCAGTCGTTCCTGGTAAGGAGTGTGGCGCAAGCCCTTGACGATTTTCGTTGCTCGACGCTGTGGGGTCTCAAGCGCTGCAAGATCACGTTTTAGCCAGGGTTGCTAGGCCTGGATTGCATATTCGACGTGAGGACGCACGTAGGCATTCAGCATCAAAGAGAAGATGGATGGATCCAAAATTCCGAATGCTCTTCGCAGGAGTCCAACGTGCTGGTTGCCCCTTTTAGAAGCGGAATCTGACTGTTTGGAACACCCGAGGTCTTCCTGTACCAGCACACCCAAGTCGCGTTCCTGAGTGGTGGTCTTCGGATCGTGTACCCCAAGCTTGTAGACGTGGACTTGTCGATGGCGGATATGAACAACGCGACATTTGTTCACATTAAACGGCAGGGCGTTTCTCACCGACTAATTCCAGGCCTCATTCAAGTCACGCTGTAGGACTTCATGGTCGTCCGATCGTTTTATCGCCCGCCAAACCTTGAGGTCGTCCGCGAAGAGTAAGAATTTCGACGTAATAACTCTTACTAGATCGTTAATGAAAAGCAGGAACAAACGAGGCCCAAGTACCGAACCCTGCGGTACGCCGCATCCCACTCGAATCGGATCGGAAAAGGATGATCGAACTCTAACTTCTAACTGCCATTCAGAGAGAAAGTTACCGATCCATCCTAACAACGGGTCTCCGATACCGTACTGTTGAAGTTTGATGAGCAGGATTCGATGATCCAGGCGATCGAAGGCTTTCGAAAAGTCCAAGAATGCAACGTCGTCTCCTGTTCCCTCATCGACAGTCTCGGTCCAGTTGTCAAGAGCTATCAGCAGATTCGTCGTACATGAACGATGTTGACGAAACCCATGCTGTTCTGGCGCAATTATTCCGTAGTTTTCCAAGTATCCCATTAACGCATCTGCTATCACCGCTTCCATGACGTTAGCGATCACAGGCAGAAGCGTTACGAGGCGGTAATTGGCAGGATCCGATCGACTTCCTGCTTTGTATATGGGCGTTATTACACCTTGTTTCCACCTCGAAGGTACGATTTTCTCATCGAAACAGCGCTGAAAAAATGCAGCTAGTGGTTCGGCCAAGTGGATGGCAGCTACCTGTAATGTTTTCGGGTGAATGTTATCGGCCCCGGGAGAGCTGTGTGGACGCAGGGATAGCAGCTTTTGCAGCACCATTTCTGCAGTGAACGTGACGTTGTATAAAACGGACGGTAGGGTAACTAGTGGCGGAATATACATCGAGGCTTGTACACCTTGGAAGATTGGGGAGTACTGGGCCCGTAATGCGTCGGCCGCCTCCTTCGCATTATGTGTATACCCATTGGTCGTATTAAGTGGTGGGATTCCCCGTTGCACCTTGCGAAGTCCATTCACATGGTTGTAAAGAAGCTTTTTGTTCGAACAGAATCGTTTGGCTAGCTCCTGCTGATGCGTTCTCTTGTCTTCGCGAACCAAAAGCACACAGTAGTTGCGATGCGAAACGTATTCCGTCCAGTTTTCTGCGCTGGGGTTGCTTTTATACGTGCGCCATGCCCGATCCCTTAGAGTCATGCATTTTCGCGTCCGGCTTCGCAAGAATGATTTCGCTGTGCGGGGATGTTGGGAAACTTTTGGTGTTGAGGCTTCTATGACTAGTGACGTGATGGTGTTCGCAAATGTCTCCCAGGCTAGGTCTGGGGTGCAGTTAGCTAGAAACGTCCAACTGGTATTCTCAACTAGAGCAGATAGAACGTGGTAATGGGTAACAGATTGCCTCGTTTCGAGATCCGCAGCTGGATATTCGGCGTAGCAGATGTAATCGAACTGCAAAGTCACGTGATCGCTACGGCCCAAAGGACTGCACACCTTTAGTCCATCGACCATGAGCTCTTCGTTAGTGAGCACTAGATCTAATATCGATGGGTTGTTTCCTGTTCTGAACCTGGTTGGAACGGTGATGTGGTTATACAAGAAGGTGCTAGAGAGTAGCTCCTGCAAATATGCCTTGAACACTTCTGTCTCGGATGCTGGATTTTCCAAGTCATGGGTGTTGAAATCTCCTGCAACGAGAATGTGGCTGTACTTCTGATTAAGCACAGAGCGAAAAGCGGAGATAAGTCTGTTGTCCCTTTCCGGAGTGGATTTCGGTGGTCGGTAAACCACAGAGAGAAGGCATACGTCGTTGCGTTCCAACCACAGTTTGCACCAAAGGACGTCGGTGACACAAGTCTGGGGATCGTCTATGAGCTCACAACGAAGGTTCTTTCGGAAATAAATGAGTACGCCACCGCCCTTGCCCGTTCTGTCGTTCCGGAGAAGTGACATACCCGGTATGGCAATCTCAGCGTCTGTGATTTCGCCGCTCAGCCAGGTTTCGGCGATCATTATGATGTCTCGAGGCTCCGAAGCCAAACGGTGACGGAGTTCTACCAACTTACTTATGAGGCCTTGTGCATTAGTATACATGCAGGATAGTGCTTTTGTAACCAAGAGTGAGCTAGCACAGGTTGTGGTAGGAATGCAGTTTGTGCTGACCGTTAACGGGTCGGCCATTAACCGTTTATTTTTGGTGACGTTTGCCTTTGAGTTTGCTTTCGGTTAGACGACTGATCGCGGCCTTCCGGGCCCTGCTGGTCCCTTGTGTTCAGCCGTGTTTCGTGGGATATTGCGGTTGTCGATAAATCCATTCCTTCACAAAGTTGCATGAGTGGATGGTTCAACAATTTGATCGCTCTCCGTGAGTCGTTGGTAATCCGTGGCAGCGTACCTGATGCCTTTAACCGAATTTCCGCTGGCAGCTTCATGTGGAATTTGGACCAGTTTTCCAAGACGAGCGGTAACATAAACTCAGATTGAAGCACCACATTCATAAGTCTGGGACCGTTCCCTTTGTAGTTGGGTGAAAATGGAATCCTGGTCAACCGCTTAGCGATGATATTATTGATGGAGATTTCGTGGCGGATGTAGCTCCATTGCTCCCGGTCATGTGCATCCGCTGCATCAGAGGTTGAGTTTTGGAGCTCAGGAACCCCGTACACAATTATCGCCCGTTTCGCCTCGGCTTTACGAACTTCCTCACGGTTGCTCATCTTTTTCGGACGTTCGTTGCAGGGGATATCAGGAAGTATGCGCGCCTCGAGTGATGAATGACGAAGCCTGTTGGGCGATAGTAGAACTGCCTCTGTGTCCTTGGTGGAGTTTAGTGTCACCCGGAGAAGTCGGGGTTCACCGTAGTGCGCTGAATTTGGATGACGTGTGACTCGTCTCAGCATTGCAGGTTCAAACGAAATGCCAATCGCAGTACATATAGACTTCCACTGATTACGATCATCCAACAGCTTCCCCTTTATTGTACTCGCCTGTGATTCAGGAACTTTTGTACACACAACGGTTAACGCGCCTTGGCTCCTTGCGTTGGATGCAGATTTGCCATGACTTAAAGACACGGTGTTAAACGGATTGTTTGGTTGTTGGAGTCTGGTCAACTTACTGTTGCTTGGTGAGGCCACCGGAGTCGGAGGTAATTTAGCCGTGTATGCATTGAGACGACTGAGGCGGACGACGCCCGACTTTTCTCTACGGCGGAAGAGGTTTGCCCCGGAGCTTCCGCGGTTGCTGTTGAATGGAGGTGGGGCGTGTGACTCAAAGGTGTGGACATCAGTACTCTGGATGTTCGTCCCCTTTTGGGAGTTGAGTGAGGCAGGGGATTTGGAGAAACTGAGGCTGCAGCGCGGCTTGAGCGTCTAGCCCTTTTTTTCGGCCTCGAGGTGGAGCTTTCTTTGTCCGACTGTGGTACAATCATGGCCATATTCTCAGCCGGTAGTGCAAGCCTGGCGTTCAACAAATAAGCGATTGTCGCATTCAAAGTATCGCACCTTTCCATGAGTTCACATAAACAACCGACCGCTGGAGTTAACTGGCAAGTTGGACAAAACCAAAATGCGTCAGCTGCCTTGTTTATTTGCCTTGCTTCTTGGGCGGACTTTCCTATACAGCTCGGGTGGAACGAGCCACTGCAGTTTCGACACGTTATACCCATTTTAAGGGGTACGATTAAGGAAGATAACCGGCATCTAACCCGGTTGAGAAAATCAGCGGAAGATATCATCTCCTCGAGTTCATCAGACGGATACCGAAGAAAAATTCTATTATGCACAACTTCTGGTGCTGGTTAGGCTTAAGGTAGCCGAATGAAATGGACATGTTAAACAACAAGAAGCTTGTAGCGCAGTTAGCATAGATATGCTTTTCATCATTCACTACCGAAACGTCTTTAACCCACAGACAGCTCTCAAGTTAGAAGGTGTGGCAGTAAGATTAAAATCTCATGCCTTGAAGCACTGCGCCTTTAAGACCCGAGGGCCCCAATTTAAATGGTTTATTTTGCGGATCATTTTTGGGTCTCGGAATACCCATTCTGGGTCACATTTTGACATGCGATCTCAACTGAGGCAACAGTGTTTTTTGAAGCCAACCTCTACCATTTCGCTCACTGATAACGCATCGGAACTGGAGTGTTTCTTATTGGCTTTCTCAAGACATTAGACATAACGAACGACCGGTTTCGTCCTGATTTGGACTGGTCAGTTATAGGCTGCTTAACTTGGGAGGGGAGCCCAACACAGTGGTTGCAAGCATTTGTCGTGGTCACTTGGCCAGAGCTTCACAGCAACGATTGGCACAGCAGTTAGAAGTATATGATTGAGTTTTGCAGTAGCCGTTGTGTCTGATTTGTTACATGCAATCTCAAAGGATGCAACGGTTGGCTTTGAAGCATCTCTCTTCCCTTTCGATCGATAGTAACGCATTCGAAGTGGAGAGTTTCGTAGTAACACTTTTATGACAGTACATACCATGACCTGTTTCGTTCCATTTTTTAATGGATGGCTTGAATACAGGCCAATTCAGTATCCCGTTTACTTAAAATTAGATTAAGAAATATGGTGATATACATGCGTGTAATATCAATCAATCGAAGGCGATTGATCGGAGTGCATGGCATTATCTTATCTCAAGGGCAGTTGCTTAGGTACGGGAGGATGCCCTTGCGCTTGCGAACAAGAAGCGGCAGGCTGCGATGTGGTGTACTTCACCGACTTCCAGCGTATGGTGCTGTAGCACATGCGGTCGCGAATAGCTTAGTTAGGCAGATCTAGTGAGTCACGAGCGAGGCCACTCGGGACCAGTTGCTAAACGACGACGGACGCTGCTGAGAACGTAAGCAGAACCGCCACAGCACTCGATTTATTAATCATGTGCTTGAATGCGGAGTTTCTTTATTTCAGGCGGCAGGTTTTCTATCTTGTCTTAATCCTTTTCTACCCATGCACACGTCACTTAAACTAACTGTGGTTAAGTTGGTTAAAATGTTCACGATTGTGGCATTTTAAAAATTATATTTTTTAACATATTGAATTTATCGCGGATTTGTTGGTGGCCATTGTATTACGTATGCTAATATAGCGAAGAGTTAAGTCGCCATATCCGGATGCCTTTTCCGATTTCTTTTATTTGATCTCGTCATCCCAAGTGATTGCCTAAATTTGACGTCCCCGGAGTGGTTGCGCTTGATGTGCATGTTGATAAGTTGCCTAGCTGTTTAATACCAATCACCTCCTCTATACTGGGTCCAGGAGACAGTTTGTGGTTGCTGGAGGGAACGTAATGCATGGTCCTCGTGACCGTGTTAGGCTCGAAGAGTGGTTTTATGCACATGTTTTGTGTAGAGCGGACTACGGTCCAGCCACCACTTTGTGTGCGCTTGATTGCACAATTTCAGCGCGCTTGTGTCCACCTGTGAAGGAGTGTGGGCCGGCTCCGTTGATAAAACTTGGCTCCCATGCACATGCCTCCCGGTCTTATTCCTTTGGGTTTACACTGGATATGAGTTGTCTGTATGGAGCTGTGGGTGGTGCAACGCAGGCCACTCATGGTCCCTCTGTAGCCGCAGGCGTCCTGTGGCTGTCCTAGGGAGGCCGCAATGACAGGCAAATTCGGAACCGGATGCCGCCAACCACCATATCAGTCCTGCTCTATTGTGGTCAGGCGTTTGAGACCAAAGTTTGGTAGACGGTACTGATGGTTCTGCCGCCTAGAGTCTGCGCATCCTTTCTGTAGTTCTTCTTAGGTGCAAAAACGAGTTTATCGCTAAACTCCTGCGACATTCTGTATCGATCACATAGCATCCTTGCGTCCAGAAGAAACAAGTGCAAAACGATTTACTAATGTTTTATTCGTTTTTCTCGACTTCTGTCTGCTTCCCAACTGATGTCTACTCTGAACCCATCATCTGCGGATTAATTTACAACATCCGAAGTTCAGAGCGAGCCGTCATCTGTGACTGTAGCTCCAACTTTCATACTGAACCTGTAGAATCAACAGCAACTAATCAGGCCAAGTTACCCCGCCCCTTGGTCTCATTAATGTTCGAGCCTCATATAATTCATTCACATTCGCTCGTCCAGGACTGGGCTGCATGCGACCGCGTAGGAGCCAACCTTAGACTTTGTGACAGCACTATTACAAGCTAAAGTTAGGTAGGGCCGCCGTTGGAACCTACGTCTTCCTGGATGGGTACCCAAGGATTAGGGATGGCAGTGGCTTTATACGCTTGAATGTGTAGTGCGCCAGAGGAATCAGTGAAAAACTGGTATACATAATTGCATTGATATACACGTCTACTACTTGGAAAATTAAAAACGTGAAAATGTGAAAAATAGCCTTTGCAAACCAACAAATATATCTCCTTCTAATTTTGATCAAATTATAATTTCTTTTGATTCCTGCGGTTAGTTAGCTTACTCTGTGCCCATCTCTTAGACTGCTGGTTACATATATATATATACATATATATATACATATATATATATACATATATATATATATATGTATAGAGAGAGAGAGAGCTATTCTCCGAGCTGCGTGATTATTGTGTAGAGGCTTCTTTGCCTGACAAGGCAACGTCATCATTGCGGCTTCAGGGGCTTGGTTCGTAGTGCCTCGTAAGCGACTTCGATGTCCAAGTGCTTATTGGTTGAGTTCTGCTTTGAATGTCAGGCTTCAATGAATTCATGTGCTTGCCGGTTTTTAGCCCTTCCGCGGATGCTGGCATGCTTTAGTTCGAATTGATGGTTCTCGGCAGTCAAATGCACTGACATCATGGAGTTCTGATCGTGGCGACGAATGGCTAGGCTGTTTTCGTGTAGCCAGTCTGTCCCACGTATATATTCACAGTTTAGTCGCTTAATGGCTGCCGAAATCGGGAGTAATGACCATCATGTGGTAGCCGAACTAGCTTTTTTAAGGTATTCGCGGGCTTTTGGCTGTACGCATCCACATACGCTGCCGTAGCATTGGATATCGTCTTGAACTATATCATCAACTAAATAAGCAGCTGTCAGTTTGCAAACCTTTCGTTATTCCCGATGACAATAAGCACTCGCAGCAGCACTAGACACTATTTGTTTGTGACTGCAGTTTAAATGCGAATTGTATAACTCCTTTTTATCGCTGCTGGTCTAGCTATCGTTCTACGGAAAGGGAATAATTGCATAAAAGGGGAAAAGCTGATATCTATCAAATCCTGTAAGGTGGTCTAGATGACAGTAGTGACACTGACGAAGTGTGTCAAAAAAATGGAGTGACATTTTGTAAGCATTCATCCTGGTAGTTCACAAGCTAATGGGCAATTCCTAGCCCAGAAAAGCATCAGACGCGTTTTGCCTTATTGGGGCTCTATAGTGGTGGGCACTCCCTCGGTCCCCTAATGGGGATCGAACCCATGACCGCTAGAGGGAGATGCCAACTAGCCAGCAGTTTAACCCGTTGAATAATGGGGGAAGTTGGCTGGGCTACATACTTTGCAAACTACCTGGGAGTGGGCACTGGTGAACTCGCCGATATGCTCACCAAAGTAAAATTATTCTCCTACCTATTTATGAATCAGAAGTACATCGTTTGGTTGCATTATACTGCCTTCTGGCAAACACAATCTATACAATGACTTGCCAATATCGTTGTGCCTTGTCAAGTCCTTTATAAAGATCACTTATCATAGTTGCTAGTTGATGGAGCTACACGATAGGTCCTCCAGCACCTAGAACGCTTCTGGGGCAGGTAGTTTCCAATGGTATCTATCCACGGTGCCTTGCTCGTGTCTCTCATCTTCTCCCAAACGGGATGTGGGGCATAGGCACTTCCGTGCCTGAACCGTATCGGCCACCGAGATTTCGCAACGCAACTTTGAATCCTTGATACGCATTGCCTGATAGTTAGCACGCCATATGTTTGGAAATGGCTCAGCGATGCTCTGGTGTCGTTGGGTCAGAGGGCAGCTGAATGATAAACAGACATGATCACTGGCACTTAAGGTAGCGCTGTAAGTGGTGTCACCTAGGAAGTTAAGTGATTTGGCAAAACTAGATCCAAAATAGGCACTACTTGGGCATCCATGTACCTAGTGGAGAGGTCCATGAACTGCTACAATGGTACTTGTAGCGCAGGCTCAAGGAGATCTGCACAGAAAGTACCTTCTCACAAGTTAAAAGAAAGATCCCCCAGCAACATTCTTGTAGACTGAATTCATGCAGGGTCAAACACCAGTTCGAGGATGGGGATAGAATAAAGTCAAGCACCTCTTTAGACACACTCCCTGGGCTTCCCTACACAATTACAACGGTAAGTTGAGCCGACAGAGCTAGGAAAATATTATCTGCCGACTGAAACAAGTAGGCACGCGACACGTCAAGTTCACAGCTAACCTAATGCACAACGCCGTCGTATTGTCGGCCAGCGAAGCTATGACATCTAAATAGTGTCTAGCTAGACTGATGTACTTCACTATCCGTGATGTCCTGATACAGCCACAATCCATTGAATGTGAGTATATCGGGCTGAGACCCAACTACAAACAGATTGGTCTCGCAAATCGTATTCCTTAAGTTGTGCACTTTGCTTAAAGCTATCAGATGATATTCGTAATTTCCAGCCGTGAGTAGTGCGCTACCAGGACTGGCACTGGTAGAGCGCAAAAAGACCGCCGGCTGACCACCCGAAAACCCACCAACCGGAGACCTTGTTCATCGGTCGCTCGTCTGGTTTTTTAGTCCTTGATAGTCGCTCTTAGCTTTAGCCTATCCGCCAGCTAATGGTGTAGCTGAAAGTTAGTACGCTTCCGTTTGAAAGCAAACCGCAGCAGCGCGTTGCGTTCCTCCAGGGTAGGTGGGACCACACGAAGTAAGCGCAGTCGAGGGTTCGGGGCGCCAGCATCTTTGTTAACCAATCTAGTCAGTTTACTGACAATAACACTGGAAACCCAGGCGGAAGAAGCTTCGTTAGGGACATTTTATACTACTGGAGGTCGTCCAACGTAGGTTCATCAAGGAGTGCGACAGTGGATTCCACTGCGTTACAGTATATCAGGCTGCTATCCATGAAAGAACGACATCGACGGGGTGTATTTACTCCTCGGGTTTTTGAATTTACGTGAACAGCAGTCGGCTTAGCCACACGCAATTGGACTAAGTACACGTTATCAGACGACGCTGAATTAACTGTAGCGTACGTCATATGCTCCAGCATGTTTGACTTATCATTCTTAACGCTTTTCGAACTAGCCTAAACAGTACGGGCAGTTCTGTTCCTATTTTGCTTTCGTCCTACAGGCCAAGAAGCCCGTGGCGCAACGTTGATGCCCGCCTTCACGACCTGTACTCCAGGAAAACAAGGTGAGCTGTTTGGTGTACGCACTTTCGCAGTTTGATTAGCACGCCATGGCGACATCTGGTGTTTTTCACACTTGCCTGAACAGCCTTAGATGAACCTGGAGAAATTTCAGCACCACGTGGTGGTTCCAGCTCAGGCGCTTGCACATTCAGCATTTTCTTACCTCCTGGTTTGGGGGCGGAGGGTTTGCACGCTTTCCTTGCTCTCTTTCGCTTATTCTTTTCTGGCCCAGGAGCCCGTGACTAGCCTTCTATCAGGGGAGGACAACAATGCCGTCCGAGGCATCTGAGTCATTTTCCATGCGAACTGGACCTTCCAGTAGTATGTACAACCCATCAACGGACGGACTGTCAACAGGGGGACAGTGTACTACAGCGTCCTCATTCGCAATACGCAGGGATTACATAATAAAATTCACTTTAGTGTTGCGGAAGGCAAGAGAGACAAGCTTGACTAAAGTCTACTCAACAACTTTGAATCTGGATGCCAGTGCTTTAAATTCAGCACAGATGACAGCCGGACTCTTCTCATTCTGAGCGCAACGTTCAGCACATCTAAACAGAAAGCTTTCACTGTATGATAGCATTTTGTACTGGTTCACTTCTGGTACCAATACAAGTTTTGTGATACCAGCGGGAGCAAACATAACAGTGCATACCACCAGATGAATCCGTAACTGGACTTAAACAGGTAGAATTGCCGCAAGCTGCATTTGACTCATCAAACGAGGACCCAAGGATTTCATCTGCCTCGGTTTTTAGCGAGACGACCAAGTTCAAAGTGGAAGACGGAGCAGAATTTAAACACACGTGTACAAGCATAAAACGGCCGCAAAAATGTAAAACACGGTGTAAAACGGGATGGAAGGTTTTGAAAGTTTTCACACAGAAGACCACAAATACTCTTCCACAAGCAATACATAACTAATTCCTACTCCATCATGGTGAACATTACAAATCTTCTCAAACAAAGCTACAAGTTTACCCTATAAGCAAAAACCTAGCTGTAATCGTAGAAATAAGACAAGAAACTTGAACTGGACACGAAAATAAGGTTGACCAATGGTCAGATCGTTAATTATAAGCAAAAATATAGACTTACAGGAAACAATTGAATAAACTTATTACAGTTAACTAACAATTCGTTGTGGTCGGCTACCGTCCTCCATGGCTCAGTTGCATAAGCAGCGGGCTAGTTGGCACAAGCCACTAGCAGTCATGGGTTCGATCCTCACTAGAGGACCGAAGGATGCGCACCACTGACCAGCCCCAATAGGGCGAAACGGCCGTCTGGTGCTTTTCCGGATAGGTAGTTGACTTATCCGAATTGTCGGCTGACTGTGACGAACAAAAATACAAGATAATCATTGCATCGGTATCGTCTAAACAGTTTAATTTGTAACAACAATCTTTTGTTTGAATAAATTAAGGTGCTGATCACAGGGACCATTAGCAGATGGACCAATGGACTTCATTCCTGTGTTCTGCTCCGCAGCCATCTTAGGGTCGCACGTGGCTCTCCGCCCTAGTTCTTCCTGGGGGTATTTCCACTGTTATTCGCCTTGTTATCCGCTTTCATTTACGGATTTAGTTGCGTAAGATGATAATACTCTTATGCATTGTGTTCATGTTCATGCATTGTGTTCATGTTATCATACGCTTAGACCGCATATTTGTATTTTCTCTTCAACTTAGACTAAGTAACATGAGAGGGAAAAGTGTCCAGCCGTGTTGTTATCTGTTTGGCTGTTGCATGCAGTCACTGTTTTATATGCATGTAGTAGGAAGCATATCGTAGGGGTGATCATCTTTGCTTACGTTTTTCATTTACCACAGTTTCCTTCATGTTTCTAGTTATTATGCGAGCATGTCAAACGTACAGAACAACGTCAATCGTACCCCGTGATGCACCGCGTATCAATTATCCCGGCGTTTGCGCCGTGCATATCATGTGTCTTTAGCGGTTACGTATCACAATGACGAAGAGGACGTTGCACCTCCTCGATCACAATCAAGTACTAATAGGTTGAAATACTAACCCGATCCCCATTGGCCCATGAGACAGCTTCCTTGAGCGCACAGTAGCCCCTTTTAGCGGTGATGGATGACGAACAATTGCTCGCACAGCTTCGTTTCATGATATCGAAATACCGTGCAGCATCTTCTTTCTTCAACGCTTTTCTTCGATTACTTAAAGATCTAGATTTGGGTTTATTTTCCGCCTTCCCTTATGAGTCGCATATGTTCCCCATCAAAAGGAAGATTCATAGCGCACATCTTCCAGATTCTCAGTTTCTGCGCCGCGTGGTGGAACGTCAGTTGTGTGACCCGGGTGCTCATGCAACAGGCCCCCCAGGTATACAAAGAAAGTGCGAACGACTTTTAGGCTGTTCGGAAATCTTTAGTGTGTAGCCCAATAACCTCGTGCTTACTGACGAACGACTGCGGGTCAAATTAAGAATTTATCGGAATACTCTTGGTAACATGCGTTTGGAAATCCAGTGGTTTAATACACTGATACTTTTGTTCCACCACAGTACTCCATCATTATACGTGCAGATTTTCCGTGCTAGCAATCCGTCGGATGTGCTGTATACCTTCGCGTCACGCTACAGTTCTTCCGAATGATTTCTTTCCGTACCACAGCAGCTAAGTAATCATTCCACAGTTGCATACAGATATTTACTGGATAGCTATTGTCTTTCATTTCAGAGATCGTGTTAGTTATCAGTTAGTGCGTGGTTTGCTTACTGGACTCACCGGGGACAATCACTTTGATTTGCAGCTCCTGGTTACGCGATGACGGGGTTTACGCGCAGTTTCCGCCTGTAAAAAGCTGGAAATACTACGCTGCCGTTGTGCACCCCACTTTTCCCAGCCCTGATGATCCGCTGATACCTGTTGTTCTTATATAAGTGTGTAGTTATATTCAGTACGGCTAAATTTCCACATTGTTTTTAATTTTAAGCAAAACAATAGGCACCTAGATTGCTCTTCTTATGGTTGAACATTTAAATTGAAGTTCTCTGTGCTACTGAAAATCAGGATTTGTCTAACTGAGAAATAGTAATACAGATCCCTCAATCGTTCCAATCTCCTTTGAGCGGCGCCAAACGGGACCCTTATTGATACACCTCTACTTATTTTGAAGAGCTCGCCAGTCAAGCCAAGTAATTCACGCTTCAAAAATTTCATACAACCATTTCCCTGCGAAAGTTTTAGCATAGCTCAGGCACGTATATTTCGGAGGAATGTGTCCTAGATGGCACGGATTCAATGGCAAATTAGCTCTCCTTAGGGATCTCAGAAACCGGGATGGATACTTCAACAACTTCGTGCATTCGTTTTGCTCATGGATGAGAGCGCCTTCACGAGAGAGGGTGCAGCGCAGCATTACCAGATTATCAAGGGGAACGAAATGTTCCACGTGAGACGCTGTTTTAAAAATGGCATACAAACATTTTCCTTCAAAAGCTTTATCAGAGCAATCATAAGGAACATATCTGCGGAATAGCATTACCTTCCAGCCCAGCTGCCCGGTACTTATTCGAGTGCTCGATATGCCAGAATCCACGCGAAGTATTCGAGGTCATCAAATGAAAAAGCAACCCCAAGTTGTTGTGTTTTGCTGAGGCTTCCGCCATCCGGCTTCTGAAGCCTAATCTAGGTAAACAACTTAATTTCGTGGCCAATCTTGCTTTGTCTTGGTGAGGTATGGCAGGCTATAAAACGCAACTAACCATCGATTTCTGTTATTGACCGGTTCATCTATTGTATGTCAGCGGTTGAAGAGAATACACGAAATATACGTAACCCAAATCTTCCTGCAGAAATGTGCTTTGTTCTTTCTATGTTAAAATCCACGCTTTAACGAACATAGGTGATTTCTGACACTGGAGTTGCATTACCTGCCGGTAACTCGGTGTTACCACATTTGGTGTTGTAAAGTAGCAGTGCCTGTAGCCACTAGGTATCTTTTAGCTAACCGTTCGTTGTGTGCTGCGGACTTATAGATATTGCACGTTGCAAGTTTATTCCGAACGCGAAAGTATTCTAAATTCTTCCTTATTTCATTTTGGTTACTGTGGTTAAATAGTCAACGTTACTCGTTATCGTCCACACCATCAACAAGAATACATCGGCCATTTGAGCTGATGCTTTTCTGTTGCATGAACACACGAACCTATGAGATGAAACATAGTAAGATGGCGTAAAGCTGACCCTATTGAAATTCTTAAAAACAGCAAATATTCAGAGCCAAAGCGTTTTTTCTCCACAACATACTGTCACCAACAACTGACTACCATGCACAGATAAGACGGGATCTGCGAGACAGCTTCCTTGTGTCAAAATTAGCTGTTATCACGCACTTAACTCTGCATCACGCATATTTTAAACTGGTATCCGACTAGAAAATAACAGCAAAATAACAGCCACTGTTACTGACTGCGAGCCAATTCCAGTAACGGATTGAGCTAACCACAAGTCGGTTCACGCGGACATCTGCCTAAAAGGTAGAACCAATGACACATAGTTTTGTGGTCTTTGACTTCGTTTCCCGCTGCCAAGTTAACTTTTGCCAGCCACGGACTTTACACAACTTTGTTCCTGTCAACTAACATAAGGGTATCCCAGAGAAGCCGTGACCGAGCATACTTAGCAAGGATATATATATATATATATTCACAAGTCTGCAAACAGACGAATGTGCCATCCGAAACATGATGGTATGAAAAGACGAATGTAATGTTCAACGAGAAGAGAGAGAGTAAAACGTTAGAAAAATGTTTTTTCAGTTTCTTACACGCCTTTCTGAGTTTGGTTTCTGATTTCATGTTTTATTCAACATTAAAAAGCACAGGATGCAGAGATGGTAGAACAGCATTAACTTCACTGGCTCCTATTGCGGGTTATATCCTCCAAGATTTCCAACCTTCGGGAATCCGCTTAACGTGGTCCCCAGCCTGGAAGACGCACAAATCCAACAGACACTAGACACGAAGTTAGGATCTTCATAGTCCTTTTCCAGGTCATCCGTTGTCCGCTGCGGCTCTTTTTCCATTTGCGTCCAGGAAGTGCAAATAATGCGCGAGGTGGAAGGCGGTGGGCCGGCATGCGCAGTACGTAACCATACCAACGCAATTGGTGCTGGATGATTATGCTCTGGAGAACAGGACTGTCCGCTCCCAGAATTCTGCTCTTAACTCCCGCGTTGCTCACATGGTTCTGCCACCATATGCGAGCAATCGAACGCAAGCAGCGGTTATCGAAAGTAGGTGGTCGTCTCAAATCTTCCGATCGAACAGGCCAGGCCACGCATCCGTACAGCAGGATAGCACCGACTGTGACATTGTACACTGGACCTTTGAGATTGGGACTGACATCGCGACGACGCCACAAGTGTCACACGTTAGTAAATGCAAGGCGAGCTTTGGCAATTAGTCGTGAAATTTTATCGCCAATACCGCCACCAGCCGTAATACAACTCACGAGGTAAGTAAAGCTGTTACTGAGCTCCAGCCTGACATCCGAAATAGTGAGCGTAGGCACAGGTGCTTATTAAGCTTGAAACAAAGCTTTACACTTGGATGGAGCAAAATACAGACTGCAGTTGGATGCCACTATCGCTAAGTCGTTCCGAATGTTTTGAACAACCTGCGAGTCTTCCCCAGCAAAGCGGCGTTATCAGCACAGCCCAGGTCCATGACTCTACTCCCGAGTAGAAGCTCAAAGCCGCAGCTCTGGGCTTCTTCCAACGCGTGATGTAGGACGCCTTCAGTGGCGATGTTGAACAGGAACGGCTGGATAGGACCACCTTAGCGCACTCCATTGGTAACGGGAACGGAAGAAGAAAGCGTTCCATAAGCTCTAACTTTGCCAGAGGTGGGACTATACACCTCCTTCAAGTGTATGACATAATTGTCCGGAACGCCGTTCCGTGGCAGACAGTTCCACAGTGACGACCTATCTACTGAATCAAAAGCGGCTGGGATCTCCAAAAATACCACCACTCTTGGTCTTCAGTGAACACGACGATGTTCGAGAATTTGACGCTACTTGAAAATTTGGTCAATGTAACCACGGCCAGAACGAAAACCAGTCTGTTCCTCCCGACACAAACTTTTGCGGGTAACTGAGAGCCTACGCAGCAGAATGGACACAAAGAACTCGGACGCGACAGAGATAGGTGAGATTCCTCTGTAGTTGGTGCATTCACTACGTGAGCCCTTCTTGTGGATCGGAACCACAACAGATTCTCCCCATGAGTTAGGAACCTTCTCATCGCACCATGCCTTTGTGAACTGTGATAGAATTTCGGTGACATCTAAATTCTCCCATCTTTGAATAAGGCCGGAGGAAGACTGTCAAGGCCAGGAGCTTCATGGCTTTTTCACAGTCTGGATTTCTCTCCGTATTGCTGCTTTCGTGGGAGGATCTATGAAGACTGACCAAGGATCATATGTTGGCAGTGGATGTGCAACCGGTGGTCGTGTTGGGCAATCAAACTGTAGAGTAAAGGGTTCTGCCCAGCGAAAAAAGCGTCGGCGTAGGTTGGTGATCTTTGTACCATCCGACTCACAGATGGTCTGACCGATGGCCTGAACTATGCGTCCGGTGGATTAGATGAGACAAAACAACTTGAGGCTATTACTACCAGAGGCAGCAACTTCTATTTCCTTCACCTGTTTAGACCACCAGGATTCACGATCACGTAGAAGACTCACGTTCAGTTGTCCGGAAATATAACGGCGGAGTCCAGTGTGCTGTACACTGAAGAGTATAGCCCGCCGACAGCCGAGCAGTTTCACGGTGGCCGAGACCCAACTTTAGTTGTGTAACGAAAAAGACCACAACTGGATAAACACGCTGAAAACATAATGTGTTGCAGTCGCGACCAGTGCTGGTCAACCTCCCGAGGAGGCGGAGAAGTCAGTCTCTCAAGAAGCTTTTTTTGATACTCCAAATGCACTGCGGGGTCTTCCAGTTTACCAGAGTTGATGCGAGTTTGTCTAGTCCTAAGCTAGTCACCGAAACGCATGCAAACCGACGCACGCACTAGCGCATGTCCAGTTTCAACCCATGTTGACCAATAGGATCTACAGTCCCGAATAATGCCACGCCAGCGATGACTTATGGCGATGTGGTCAATCTGTGATCAACGTTGAGGAGATGATGGAGTGTGCCAGGTAGTGTAGTGATGTCTAGGGCGGCGAAAATTCGTGCTGGAGAGGTAAAGTTGGTGGGTAGCACACAAATTGAATAGCCATTCACCAATGTCTGAGCGAAAGTTGTCGTATCCATGCGGACCTCCAAGATGGCGTACGCTTGGTAACAAACGACCGGTACGCGAGTTGAAATCCTCGCCAAAATGACCTTGTCGGTTTTGGAGGCTTTTAAGAGCAAATCATAAAGATTCTGATAGAATTGGTCCTTGACGGTATCTGGGCTACATTCATTTGGAGTATAGGCGGAGATTACAAAAAGAGCACGTTTATCTTCTCGACGTCTGTTAAACTTGCATGAGCCATGTAGCCTGACAGCGCAACGGCGACTGTTGATCGAAATCCATTCGAGAAGGGCTGCTTTGGCTCTGGCACTAAGGGCGACCCAAACATCAACTTGCGCAGAAGCTGTAGCATCGCAGTCTCCCGAAAGTAGAAGATGGAAACGAGTATAAAGGTGAACTGGTGGCGACAATGTGTAGACTGTGCTGGACTCTTGAAGTCGTGTTTCGGACAAGCAACAGACATAGATTCCAAGAGTTTCTAGAATGCGGGTGGTACCAGCTTGAAGCCAATCTGTTTGAAAGTGCGCACATTGAACGTCGCCAAGCTGAACTGTGTCTTCGGTTGCTGAAGCGGAGAGGGTCGAATGAGGGACCGTTCCATTCCGTTTGGCACTGTGATTAGGTCAGTTGATGGAGCAGCAACAGTGATGTTGGAGGAGGTAACTCAGCTCATCGTTAATTGATTATACAAAAATGGGGAAATGATACATGGGAAGAGTAGATAGGCAGGTGGCGTGTGAAGGAGGAGTCTTTGCAATAATAGCACGAAAGCAAAGCATCAGCGTAGCGAAGAGTACAGTTCAGTTCCATGGTTCATCAGTAGGCGAGATACTACCCGGTTGCCTAGGCCGAAGTAGGGGGTTGTCTTAGGGGGCCGCAAAACCGAGCCTTTGGCTCAATAGCCTACCCGCAAGACAGCGAGGCAATTTCAGGGAATCCACCCATTGGGAGCAGCTGACCGATTACTCGGTTCATATAACTTTCGTTTGGTTAGGTACCAAACAGGTGCCCAATCATCCCCACTACGACAGCGTCTGGCAGCTGGAATACAGTGTTTCACTGGAGTGAAGCAAGGGGCAGTGACTTTATTTAGTGGTGAGTCACATCCGTCACGTCGCAGTGTTGTTAAACAGACATATGTGGCTTTTTATATGGAGAACGCTTATCAGGCGATAATCCACTACTTCCTGGAACACTGCAGCTGAACCATTCATTGGAAAAGGAAATCCCGAACCACTCAGCTAGCACCACGAAGCGGTTGTTCGGTAATCCAGCAAGTGCCCGCATCAGCTCAATATATTCAATACTAAATGTTGCTCTAACGAACAAGTCCAATTATCAATGTTACTGTGTTGGTAGCCATCAGACTGAGTATAACATTGCCAGCATTTACAATTGTTCTGTAGACGCATGCTCAGTTGCGCAGAACAATCTGATGGAGTACAATTCAGTGCATGAAAACGGCTACAGCTGGAAGATTGTAGGCCGAACAACCTTACAGGCCGTCTACCGGAATACCGCAATCATTACCATCCTTAGATATCTTTAGTGTAACTTCTTATCAGGCTTTAGGTTGATGTAACTCTTTCACTTTAACTTTTACAGAAAAACCCTCATACAGTAGTTTGAGTACTCAGTTTTAAGAACTGGAGTACTGGAATCAGAAATAGCTTCTTGGAAGAGTCCAACTCATCTTTGCTACCTTCAACAGGTAGAGTGTGAACAGGTTTGTTATATCTGCTGTTCCTAAATTTAAAAACCAGTATGCTACCTGACTACCTAGTCGTTCGGATATGATGCGATTGCTTACCAACTAATGAAAGCATTCGTCAGGAAAAATAAGTTTAGAACAGCTGAAAACTCGTTAGCATCATTTGTTGCCTTAATTAAGTGCTTCATGCAAACGCATTCTGGGCCGAGATTGAAGTTGAAGTAAAATGCTCTCAATGCGATCGATTGGACTTTTTCTGAGGCAGAAAAACATTAGGTGCTTTTCGTTCGTAACAATTTACTCTATGCCCAACACTGGTTTTTAATCGTAAAGGAAGGTTTGAATGAGTGTCAAGAACACCATGGACCAACCGGGGTTGCAACAAGTGAACACAGCAACGAATCATGTTGTACACGATTATTGGGGGGTTCCGAATGTTGTGGTTAATACGACTTTCTTTCTGGGTTTTACCTGCCGACATATTTGCGAAGCTGTTCTCGGATTTCAATCGGCCCCATCTGGATAACTGCGTCCTTGCTTGCCCCCTGCTTCGTTCGGGACAAATTGCAGCTTGGTTGGTTTCGCAAATAGGTACTAAGTTGGTCGAGAGATTTCGGAGCAAACGTATTCCGAGCGTCTATTAGCTTGGGTATGTATCCCATGCACTACCGACGGCTTAAACGAGACCTGATCCTCACTTAATACTTTTTAACTGGAATCCTTGGACCGGAGTTGTGATGGCTGTTTAACCCGGCTAGGTGGCCTTGTCTTTGCGGTCATCCCATGAAGCAACATAAATTAATTAATTATTTTTTATTCTCGGACAATGCGAGAGGCGCCCATGTAGACATAATCAAGGTATAGGTACAACTAAAGGTCGTGGAATGTATAAAACTGGTGCAAGTTAACCATGAGCTGTGAGTATATACATGCATGTGGGAGTGCATGTGTGTAGCCTTTATCCGAGTTTGAATGTTTGTCGCTGCATTTGTGATTGATGGGGTCAGGACTGATACTCAGTTATCGCGTTGAGTAATTAAGATCTGGAAGCCCCCTCCAAAAGCTGTAGTCATTTAACCTACAGTTAAGGAGTTTGCGTACCCATCAGATCCTCTTTGGTGGCAGTATGAAACTTTTCCTTTTGTCTGAGCATATTCGTACTCCAAGATGGAGTTCCTATCCTGTGCTTCGCCTCACACTTTGGTAGTGTCTTTCATTTAAATGACTTTCCCTCCTCTTTAGCTTCCAGTTTCTTTCCACAGCTTTCCTTTTGCCCGTGATCATCATATCGGGTTCCGTTAGCGCAGGAAAGGTTGGCAGTAATTAGGTGAGTCGGGTGTGGTTTGGGTGTTTCACTTTAAATCCGCCAAGATCTTGGAATGCCTTATCATTTTTGGCTCAACTATCTGCTCAGGAACGAACACTCAATGAATTTTCTTATACTTCCATTACCAATTGAATCTCGCCAAACACTATTGGTAAATTACTGTTACCCGGAGGATACTTCTCATTAATCGCATCGATAGCTGTGGATGATGTAGCTTTGACTAATCACGGACAAAATGAATATAAAAGAACTTGGTGTTATGTCTGTTATGCTTGAAGTAAACTTTGTTTCGGTAACCCTAAGTAACTTCTTAGGCTTAGAAAGTGACAACGTTCCTTGTTTGTCTGTGGGAAGTATGGCGAACATGATACGGTAATATCAGTGAATATAGTATAAGCGGTACTAAAATGTATCCGGATTCAATCATCAACTGATTACGTTGAGCCGGCTAGATAACAATATGTGGTTTATCTGGGGTACATCGTAATATACTGATAAGGAAGTAGCAATGTAACAGTGTTTAAAAAGTAAATGCACTACATCGATGTATACCTGCCAGCTTGAATCCGTGTGCCTGTAATAAGCGAAATTGTTCATTATCCATCCGTAGATATCCGATAAAGTGACCTTCGGTTTTCCAAGCTCCCTCATGGCAAGGCAAATGAGAGTGGCGTACGAAAATGGTGGCTTTCCAGTCCATTTGGTTCGGTAGTCAAATCTGACTTGTGGATCCAGCAGACTCCCAGCGAAAGGCTGTTGTTGGTTACAAAATGTGTTTGAACCAGCAACATTCTGCCCAACGTTTAATTCGGTAAACTTTTGTGTAGTATCCAATTCCATCCCAATCGGATGCATATCCTAGAGGATGTGGATAGTTATATTAACAATGCCCAACTTACATAGAGCCAAGCCAGACTGGTAAGTGAATCGTCCGTCGTGTTGAACTTATTCAATTTCTGCAACCAGTTTCTTCTTAAACGTTCGGATAATTCATTGAGTTCATTTTCACATAGGTCGAATGACTGTTCAATGAGCCCAAGTGACATATTGAAGGATGTGAACACGGTGAAATATGCACTATCACAAAACCCGGATTTCGGTTTGTTTACTTCTGATTTGTGTTCGGCATAAATTGAATTCAGTTTACAAATTTCTACAAGGTAGATATGCAGTTAGTTAGCCTTGGAATCCCAAATTTTGTAACCTTCCTTCTTTTGTGACTGTCACGATAAATTATCTTTTTATATATGAGATAAGCCAACACATTCAAAGGATTAAGGAATCACATTTACAACAAATCACTGAAATATTGTAGCTGTTGTTTCAATAACGGTGCGCGAAAGTGCAGTTTTATGTTGTTATTAGTTCAAAAGGCATTCTCTATTTAGTTACGTTAAAAGTGGCTCCCTATGGTACAGAAACAGATGGCCAGTGATTATTACTTAACTGCGTATTTCGGCATCAGTTCATTGGACTGATATTCGATAAAGAATGCAGCTAAATGACATGGGACGGTGATCGATCGCGTGTATTGCACAACTGTGCACAGAAATTTGCAAATGTGGACTTGCTAACACTGGAAAATATCCAACGATCATTCACAAATGGATGCGTAAATATACCTAACATTAAGAGTTACTGTGAGTGTTGCGACGTTTTGAAGCTGCAGCCGCTATGGCTGCGCGGACTAAAAGTTAATATGTGCCTTTTTTACTGCTTATTATTCGGCGTAAGCCATAGATCACAGCTATTGTTCAAGTTTAAGGCTTCCCAGTGTTTTGACATAAGTAACAGCGAGCGAATACTGCATATCCAAATGTTCTGTGCCAAGCTTTGCTCAAAATTTGTCTCAGTAACATATGCGTTGCTATGGAATTATTTTCCATCTGATATCAGAATATGCTCTAACTGACTGTATTTAAACGGATGATCAATGTTCACCAAACTGTTTCCAATATTTTGTCAACAATTAGCCAAAAGATGACTCGGGATGATTTGTATGAGGAACGTCCTGGAAACACTTAAAATTTATAATGTTCCCTACTTGTCATAACATTAAAAGCTTATCTTTACATGGATGAACTGCTTAGTATGTTTTTACAATCCGTCTCACTCCTAGCAGGCCTAAACCCGTCTAACGAAACACCATCTTCTTCTCCTTTGATGTTCTGTTTCAGAGATAGACTAAGCCGTGCAAGCTGAAATCTCCGCACGGTCGTCGTTGTTCGCAATGAGTTTACTTCAAATGGTGCTTAGCCTATTAGGAAAAGATCGTAAGCTTATTAGGTTTTTTATCCCTCATACCTTATGTTCTTTCTTATTTCACTGTTGGCCCCCACTGTCTTTATCTATTGTGGTGACGGATTACACCTCCAGAGTTAAAACGTATACCCGTGCAAAGCATACTGCCACTGCCTTGCCGGAAACTGACAAGAAAGTGCCATATTGAATGATCCGTATGACGGATCAGGCTGATGCTTCATCGCCCATAAGGCATGCATAAAACAACCAAATAACGAAACGTTTGTACAACAGTTACTGGCTTACATGCTACTTTGCCACAGTGTCAGACAGCCAGTTGGAGCATGGAAGTGCGCGTGAATCCCATCGAGGGAATAACCCGCAAGGAAGCAGGTCCCATGAGGACGGTTCCATGGATAGCCGTATTACCTTAATTGAACTTTTGGCAAAATTGTATTTGTTATTGTTCTTAGTTTCTTACTCTCTCTAATACTAGCAAACTGCCAATTATTTCAGAAACCCATTTGAGACCCGTTGTACAGAATATGAACAATCAAATGTTTCATGCGATCTCGATGTAAAAATTAATCAGTCCACTCATTTGGATTGTTCCGCCCACCGTCGAAGCATAAAAGGTTTATTTATTTACTTATTTATCATCCACTACTGCCATCCAGGTTACAAATGTTACCAACGACGGTGCGCCAGTCAATACCAACGGCTTACGTAAAATAACATCATTATGTGGTCGATCGGTACAAGGCGTCTGCCCTGCACTCCACAGATCACCAGCTCGAATCTGCTTAGGCGAGGGCGACTTCGTAGTCATGTTAGCTTGTGCGCGACCGTTGTTGGTTGTATTTTGACTAATCGTCGGTACGGCACATGACGTATTGCTAATGGCCCCTCAAACTAAAATTTCATTCAATATACGCGATGAACCTTACATAGTAATCGTCATCAACAGCGAACGCGGTACATCAACTAGTTTAACTGATGCTTCACTGCCAAATAACTAAAGCAAGCTAAGAAATGAAGAATAAAAGGCGGAAGATAAGGGGCGCCTAGTGTAAAACCTAAGCGCCATAAACAAACCTTAATGCCAGAACACCTACATTTTGTCAACAACGTACCGTTACAAACAGTTGAGTATGATGTACACATTAGGCGACATCGATGAGACAGCGTTATTTTGACTGTCTTAGCCCCACGTCCTAATCAGCTATTACTCTGCAGGTAACTGTCGGCCGGTGGCTGAGTGGTCTGCGCGTCTGGTTTGCAGCCATAAGGTCACCGGTTCGAATGCGCGTAGGGGTGGGCGTTCTCGCGGTGTACTCAGCCCATGCGAGACTGGTGGTGGTCGGGCGGCAGCGAAGCGCCGTTCCGGCATACAGCGGACTCATTATTATTATTATTATTATTATTATTATTATTATTATTTCCGCAGGTAACTCACCATCAGACACTTTAAACTGGTGATGCGACTAAGGGACGACTACAGACGTGCCAGTGGATCCGGCTGTGAGTCACGTCCCGTAAGTCTTGCAGTCCTCATGCACTAAGCGTGTTAGGTGGACTCCAGTCTGAAAGGTAACACGGACCAACAGCACCTAGTTTACCGATCACTAATTTCATTTTCCGTCGCCAAGCCAACGTTTGTTCACCTCAAACCTCGCGTTACCCTAGATCTAGTAAACGAAACACAATATTCTTTAGTGAACCGAGGCCGGGCCTCCATAGTACTTGTCCAAGAAAATGCAACTTGTCAATTGTCAATAATCATTTTAAGGAACTAGCCTGAATATCACTATGTAGCACTCGCCTAAGCTGGTCATCCCTGCCGATACGCTGGTTCTAGCTGACACCAGCAAGGTTTCACAGACATCATAGGACAATACATTTTAAGCGCCTTACATCCCCAGACCGAAGGAGCTCTCACTTCCAAAGTGTAGGACGGCACTCACTTCAACCTTTGAAACATTGGTTTTCAGACCGGGAAAATCTACTTTCTGACACTAAAAGTGCCGCAGCTTCAGGCTTGAACGCCCTGGTATCATCTCAATTAACGTACAGCCATGACTACTTTGAGTCAAACGTACTCATTTGTGAAGCTGCTCACTGGGTACAGACAGGAAGGTTGTCTTCAGAATATAGAGGAGTCAGCAAAAGAAAATTAAGTATCTTTCTTTAGTAGGTAAAATGGCATCTGCTAAATCCCGGTGAGAACAAATGAACAGCCTTCACGCAATAGTAAAAACAAATTCCCACGCAGCACAGCACGGTTTCATTAAGGGCCGTTCGGGCATCACCAACTTGCTGTTGGCGCGGCAGGAATGGTAGCAAACCTTTAAGCGAGAGATGTCAGTGGATTTTATCCACATTGCTTTCAATAAAGTTTTCGATAAACTGAACCATGAGATCCTGTTTCACACGCTGCGTATGTGTGGTGTTTGTGGCGCACTGCTCCAGTGGATCAGGGACTTTCTTATGGGCAGGAGATGGCGGGTTCAGGTGGATAGCTACTTAAGCGACTGGTAACATTCCACTAACGGTGTACCCCAAGGCACAGTGCCGGGACCAATTTTATTCCTGATCCACAAAAGCCAGGTGCTTCAGCTTTTTTCGATCGCCTTGTGCATCTTTTGCAGACGATTTGGAGGGTTAGTAATCCTCTCGACGACTATGATGTCCTAAAGCAGGAACTCGACCGCCTATCCCGGTGGTCTGCAGAAGTCGACCTACAGGTCATGCCTACCAAGCACTCCTTTATGTACCTGGAGAGGGATGGCAATGGGCATGCGTACATCCTGCCTGGCCACCCGTTGTATCCCACGAGTTTAATAAAGGACCTATACGTACTCTCGTTCTTTGAGCTGAAGTCTGGCGCCAACACAGACTGTACGCAAAAAGACTGCGTCTGCTTTGGCTACTTAGACACAGCATCTGCACTTGGTCTGAAGAGATCGCCCCCCTTTTGTTCTTCTCCATGATAACACCGGTGCCTGAGTACGGCTCACCCGCCTATTGCCCGATCATAACGGGTGACATGCAGGGACTGACACGGGTGCAGTATGTAGCTACCCGGCTCATCCCCATTTTACAAGGTATGTCGTACGAGGACCAATGCAGGAGGCTAGGAATGTATACCCTGTCATATCGTGAGCTTTGAGTTAATCTCATAATGACGCATCGGATACTGCACCTAGACCACATTCTATATTGGGGCCGCTGCTGCTCCTTCGAGCACCAAGCACCACAAGCGAACACCGGTTTAAAATAGTGGTACCGGATTTAAAGTGTATCGCTTACCCTCTAGGCTTCGAGCGTCGAGTGGTGACATATTGGAGCAAGGTGCCGGAGACGCTATTGGAGGCGAAATCTGTGCAGGATTTTAAGAGATTCCTTGATACCTATTTTACGGACTACAGATATAAGGTGCGCATTGCACCCGGATAAGCGGTAGTGGAGCTACAATTTGCTGATACCTGCGCAGGATTCAGCTTCATGCATCCGCGCATGTGCCCGATCCACCTATGAGGGAGAAACACAGATTTTTATCTTTGTGCTCTCTATACTCAGTATGCAGTTTTCAATTCGTGGGCTTAAATTTGGTATCTATCACACGTGCAAATCTCCAGAGCAGAAAGTGCACACAATAAAAACTGGGTAAAAGGTTTACTTTGCTAAACTGATAAGTCAGTGCTCCATCAGTATTTTTAGGCTCATTCATGCAAACATATAATGCCCATACAATACATGCTGTTTTAATGTTTTCCATTAGTTCATTTCAGCTAAAATAAGCAGTTTGACCGCTTCATCACCGTGGATGGTGATTCCATGATCCCTGTTACTATGCCAAAACACGAACACAATGACGATAGAAGCTAAATCTCAAATAGAGGATTGATTTAAGGTAATGAACGTTAACTTAAGTTTGACTAATTACAGCAAATAACCAAACGTAAGTTAAACAACCGTTTTCGAACCGCATCCGGTTTATTACGAGTTCGTAGCACCGGTGTATCCGATCAAGTATGATTCCTGTCAGGTAAATGCTTCGTAACAACTGACGGAGACAGCTACTTACTAACCATGCAAATACCGCTAAAAACTGCGTCTAACGTTTGTCAGGAGAATAAGTGGACTCAACAGAAGTAATAGCAAATGATGCACATTAATGTTGGAAGTTGATAAGCTTGGAGAAATTCCGGTTAATCTAAATGGATTATGTTTGCTGGTTACCAAATGCAGTCACCTGAGGCATTAGAGCAAAATTACATGAACAGCTTACCACTATATGATTTCGCTGAATCCACCGTGAACAACGACTTGTTGTTTTGTAAGAGATGTTAAGTGCTTAATACCTAACAACGAATTCCGCGGTGTTTGCAAATATTTTAATGTAAATGTAGTTGTATACATCAGAAATCATACCATCGCCTAAGTAATTAATTGCAAGTACAAAAGGAGCACCATATTCAAACATATAAATGCAGTTGATAACAGGGGGCTCAAATACAAGCAAACAGGTGAAGATTTCCTTGACTTTAGTAGGCATCAGAATGTCATCCTGTTTATTTTCAAATTAACATAAATTGCTAGCACAACTCAAAGTCACTAGCTATACAAACACCACATTTCGTAACCTTAATGCAATTGTCGAACATAACAGTAAAAATTCCAATGTTTAGCTCAAAGAGAATTCGAAATATGCACAGTAACTATTGGTGAGAATTAAGCTTTTTCCACTTCTACTAGCAGTTAAGATGATAGGTGACTAATTTCTTGATTTAAAGACCGCTTAGGTTTACAGTGTCTGAACCTAACTTGCTGTGCAAACCAGGAAAGGCAATCTATGACCGCAAAACGTTTATCCGGGAACTAACCTTATCAGATAGTTCAACTACCACATTCGCTGACGAACCAGTGTCTAAAGTCATACTCTTCCACAGAACCTATGCACATCATAATGGAACATGTTAGTTCTATTCTAAATAGTGAACCGTACTTACTGTTAATGAAAGCTAATGGCTGAGTTCCAGCCCAACTCAGGCTATCTCCAACTGATGAGTCCCATCCAGGACGAAACCGCGGTCTTGGAGTGCCAGTGTTGGGGTGGGCAACGCTATATTGTTTTCATTTTACTTACGGTCTTTGTGAAAGCTAATGTTGTTTTATATATTCCGGACTTTACAAACATGTTCGGTTGTTTAGATCAGCTGGACGACGTTTTCGCTGCTCTCAGTACCATGGTAAAACCGAGTGATATTTGATAAGTAAATTTAAATGATGGCTGATAATCTACCAATGAAATCTGTTATTCAGGACAAGGAGATATTCGTAAAGCTTTTATCGATAAACTAACTAATGCTGCAATTCGCGTTTATTATATTCCTGACTAATTTAATCAAAACATCTTTATTTAAATGAGATCTATCAGATAAAATTACTGTTTTGTGACTTAACTCGGAAAAGGAAGGTAAAGTAATGCTGTCAAATGGTACCTTAACAGGTTAAGAAACACAATTAGTTAAAAGCAATGCGATGGCTATATTTTATCATCGTTTCCGTGACCTTATAGGCTAATACTTTGGATATGAAGTCATGAATCCGGTCCATACCAGGAATGAAGATTCCAAGACGTGAAATGACGCAAAAGCTAAATAACATATATGCGTACTAGTTTGCATAGCGCTGGCTCGTAGCCTTAGGAATCTCATCCCTGTCTTGTAATCCGGGGGAAGGAGTTCGGGCCTGTGTAGGGAAGCATTGATCTCTGGTATTGTTAGATCAGATGGGACTGGTGGTGCTTGCGTGGCGGCAGGGTGCTAGCACTGCGTGCTGACATAGTGCTGATGACTTTACTTTCATATCGCAAATGCTGGATATAACGTTAGTGTGTTTCGCTAACTCATTGCATATACAGCAGTTAGGAAAATCATAGACACGCTTTGTAATCTGTTTCATGTTAATGTGATTATATAACCCCTGAGTTGAAGCCAATAGAACTCAGGGTAGAGAAAATGTAATCATGTTCGTCGCAATCAGCCGACAATTCAGATATGTCGACCAGCTGTCCGGAAAAGCACCAGACGGCCGTTTCGCCCTATTGGGGCTCATCAGTGGTGCACATCCTTCGGTCCTCTGCGGAGGATCGAACCCATGACTGCTAGTGGCTCTTGCCAGCTAGCCCGCAGCTTATGCAACTGCGCCATGGAGGACGGTATCTGACTATCGTGAATTGTTAGCTAAATGCGATATAGCCCGACGCATCCTCCACTGCCATGCAGGCACCTGCCATGCAGATGACAGCGGTCGGCCTTCCGGCGTCAGGATGCGCACCACTGATGAGCCCCAATAGGGCGAAACGGCCGTCTGGTGCTTTTCCGGACAGCTGGTCGACATATCTGAATTGTCGGCTGATTGCGACGAACAAAAGTACTCACCAAAATCCTTCCATTCATAAGTAAAATGTAATCATATAAAAAATTGTTAGCCTGCACTACATTATTTTTTCCGCTGCCGATAACATAAATGAATGTTAATGTGATGTACGTTGCCTGATTAAATTTGGGTTTGAAATCGCTTGTTAAGAATAGTGTAATTTTAGTTTATCTATGTATGATAGCGCACTTAAATGAGATAAATGTTACATTCGTTACTAATTTTGAAACAAACGTTATGTATTTTTTGATGATACGTTTTGTAAAACTGTGAGTTTGGCAAGGCCTAGTGCTCATAAGAACTTATGCTTTAATTTATATTACAAGATACATACAACTGTAAAATTTTGCTTTATCACATGTATCACAGAAATTCGACGCAGATAAAAGGTAATTTTAATTATAATGATTCTAAAGTTAACTGGATGTAATCCGCTTAAGACATCCATTTATCATTTAAGTAAAGAAACCTGCAGCTGTTTATGATCTGGTAAACCTGTTTTGAAAGTAAGCTAGGCGAATTGAACTGCCGAGTTTGAACTAGGTATGCTCTTCTAAAACGGCGACTGTTTGTTAGTTATTGCATTTATGATGGTAAACTAGACCTTAATGAGATATAATGTCTAGCGAAAATAATTTGGGTCGTTACTAGCAGATGTAAAAGTTTACTTAGATTCATTCCCTATTTAAGATTATTTTGTTGGTCAGAAAAAATCAGTTTTTTATTCAATTTAAATAATTGCCTGATCTACATATTTAAGGTAACCCAGCAACTAAATATTTATGTGTTTGGTCATTATATGGGTAATACTGTGCAAATAAGCTGCTATCAATTTCGCAAACGTTCTTTTCTCCGGTCATTTTTATAACAACTTGCGTTCATTGTGCGTCTATTTCATTTTAATTAGCTATATTCGCTACAAACTGACTGCAAAATTTCTTTGCTAAAACCTGTCCTATGAATATGCTCAACGACAACGTAGTATAAAATATTTGATGAATTGCGATGTGGTGGGCTTATAGTGCATTAGACATTTGATCATTGCTTTGTCAGTGAAGAAATAAGGTAAACAATCTAATAAATTTATTTCCAGTATAAAGAGGTTTTGGTTACGGTTGACTTTACCTGCTTTGCACAGCACTTCAACTTTAATTGTGGTAAACATGAGTTGCTTTTATGTCAAGAAAATTTTCATTTATCGTCTCAACTCCGAGTAGAAGTAGGAGAACGCTTATTTCTCACAATATAGTGTGCTAATTTTGAACGCTGTTTGAGCTAAACCCTGGAATTTTTAGTGTTATGTTTAACAGTGACAGTAAGTTTATGACATGTGTTCTTCGCATAGGTAGTAAGGTCTGACTGAGTTACGCTAATAATTTGTTTTTGGAAGAAAACCGGGACACCAATTACATTTCTTCAGAAATAAAGTTAATTTTTCCTGTTCGCAGCGAAGCAAATATTTTCTACGTATACAGCTCCGAGCTATCACAAATAAAGTTAAGTGCATATTTATCTGTTACTTTACAACGAGCCAACACTGCAATAGAAACCAATGTTTTACGTGCTCACAATACGTACCTTTGGTAGGAAAATACTTGTACGCGCCATCAGTACCTGTAGCTAGTTATTTCCTTAATATGTAGATATTGTGATATTGAAATTTGCAAGCCATAACACGGGAGCCACATCAACGGGAAGCAGTGTCGGTTGATTTAATAATACGTTTAATAATGCTACGTCAAATGTTGACATTTATTTCAATTATCCTACTTCGTTCATGGCTTTTTTTATTTAACTATACAAATATTAGTTAAATAGCAAACCTACCTACAGCATTCCCCTGGAAAATGTAGACAGTTAAGACAAACAATTTTAAAGAAGTGAACGTTGTTGACCAAATTTGGCTCCCATGCCTTGTGTTATTTAAAGTGGTAATAATTAGTCTACTCTGCAAAAAAATTTTGCATTTGCTGTAGACGATTTAGAGATTCATGAAGATTGATTGCGAACTGCCTAGTTTCCTTACAACGAAAAGTTGTGCTAAAGATGTCTGGTAATTTCATAACAATCAAATGTTTTTACTTGTAAGTTATTAATAAAGGCTGTCCAAATGGAGGTCAACAAATCTTCCAAATTTGTAGGTCATTCATATGAAACAGCCATTACTGTATATAATGCTCCCTTAGTAGCTATGATTTATTGAGCATTTGCGCAATGTAGGTTGCTACACAGTTATGTTAGCTGCTTATGGAATAGATTGATGAATACTGGATTATTAAATTATAGATTTTTATCTTTGGCTCAATATATATGTGCATAATAATAACGGTAGCATTTTCCTAGATGCTGCTTTCACTGCCTTATTGCTGAAATCTTAAATTGATTTAATGTACTCACTGGGTATATTTAAGTTAATGTTTTTTTACAGACAATGCTTGCTCAGAAAAAGTGCTTCTTTGATTTTGGTTAAAGTAAACACCAAAGTGCTAAAAGTGACTGCGTCTGGTGTGCCTCAGTGAAACGCGGTGGGTAGCATAATGGTCCATTACTAAAACGTTGTCCGCCGTAGCCTTAACATATTCAGCAAAGGCACAGTTATATGAAGTTGATTTGCACAGCGACATAACTCATGCTCATGACTTGTGATTGCATGCACACAACTTTAAGTGCGCAGTGTAACCAAAACGCGCTTTACTGGGACGGCGAGAGAAACACTAATTGGCCACACAGTAGCAACTTTTCTGTGACTAATGCCGGATAGGTAAATGAATACTGAATACTGAATACTGTATTATAGAGCAAGTAGATATGGATTCTGTGCAACTCTTTCGAAATATGGCGAAAAACGTTATATAAGTTGTCAACCTTGAACCTCATTGTCGTTCCCATGTAAAATTTAAAATATTCGACACGATATTTCAGGATTCATAAATGTGATATGTCATCGTAAGTGTGCACTCGTGCTCTGAATCGAATAGAGGCAAAATACAAATCTAACAACGTTTTGAACTGTTGCACAAATATTGCTTCAATCACATGTTCGGGTAAACTGTTCCAAATGTTTACCACTCTCCGTTCGAAGCATAGGGAGTGGGGAACACGTTTCATATCCGGCACGACAAGTTTGTATCTGTGTCCGCGTGTGCTGCATGGCCCTCGTAGGTGCAGCATTGACCTTAACATGGGGAACTCACCGAGATGTAGAATAGGGTAGGTCATAATGAGGTCGACTCGCACCCGACGGTAGGACAAGGTGTGGAGTCCTAGTTTCTTGCACCGGTCTTCATACCCCAAGCCAAGAAAACTTGGGATCAGACTGGTAGCAACGTGTTGGACCCGTTCGATCTTTTGTGCCTCGCCTCGAGTAATCGGAAAGTAGGCGGGCGAACCGTACTCTAGCATTGGTCTAATGATAGAAGAGAACAGGCGAGTGATAACCTCTTCAGACCATGTGCCGAAGCTACGTTTGAGCGCCCAAAGCATGCGCAGTCCGTTCCGATATAGCCTGTTCGTGTTGTCCACGGACTTCAAATCGTAGCGTGAGAGTACACCTAGGTCCTTCACGGAGGGTGTGGGATATAGCGTTTGGCCGTCAAGGGTGTAGCTTCGGCCGTCTGCACCCTTCCCCAGGCTCATAAATGCCGACTTGGCTGGGTTGACCGGGAGAAGAACTTCTGCAGACCATGTGGCTAAGCGGTTGCGATGTTGCTGAAGTAGGCCACAGTCATCGGGAGCGTCGATTTCTCTCCAAATTTTCATGTCGTCCGCAAACAAGGCACACGGCGACCGGAGAAGCTGCGGTAGATCGTTGATGTGGACCAGGAACAGAGTGGGGCCCAGCACAGTGCCTTGAGGCACGCCACTTGTAGAGGGGTACCAGTCAGTTAGACGGTGGTCGACCTGTACCCTCCACTTTCGTCCAACAATAACGTCGCGGATCCACCGGCGCAGTGAGCCACCGACGCCACACATGCTGAGTTTGTGAAGGAGAACCTCATGGCTGACCTTGTCGAACGCTTTACTGAAATCGATGAATATCACGTCGACGGACTTCCCCCTGTTTATTGCCTTCAACTACTCATACCTCGTCACATGCAGTTTCCTAATGCATGAGCGACCTTGCATAAAACCGTGCTGTGCGGGCGTCAGGACCTAGTTTGACTGTAGCAACTGCAGCAATCACTTATTCACGATTTTCTCAGCAACCTTTGCCAATATAGGTATCAGACAAATTAGCCTGTAATTGTCTACTTTGCTAGGGTTGCCGCCTTTTGGAATAGGCTTCACCACCGCACATTTCCAGTCAACCGGCAACGAACCTTCAGACAACGACCCGTTGAAAAGGTCAGTCACGAAAGGAGAGAGGATGGTTGAAAGTGACTTGAGAACCAGTGCGTGAAGCCCATCAGGTCCGGCAGGTTTGGTGCCGTCAAGGTTAACGAGTAGTTGAGCTACCTCTTCGACGCCACAATGCAGACTATCGACTTCGGTAAAAGCGGTACACGTCGAACTCGGAACAGACACCTGGTTATTCGCAAATACAGAAGGGAAGTACGCCGCCAACGCGGACGCACGCTCAGTGCTGGAGATTAGGGGCTGTCCATTCGTGGCATCCAGCACTGGCACATCACTCGCTGGCTTCAGGCGTCGCTTTACGTATGCAAAGATTCTCTTGGGGGCGGTCTTCGTGGCTAATGCGAGCTGCTCTTCAAAGTGTCGGCGTTTATTCTTTTTTGCACTGTTGCAGAGATTCCGCTGACATTTATACCCTTCGTAATCATTGGCAGAGCCAGACAGAAGGAATTTGTTCCACAGTCTGCGCCGCCTCCGAGCCAGGTATCCATACTCCTTATCAAACCAATCGGTCCAACCTTTCAACATTTCAATGGCACAAATTGGGAACACAATAATGTCAATCTCACTTTTATAAATATCCAACAATGTTCCACAGATGCAGCTTGTGATAGAGACCAATCCAGTTGGCTCGCGGCTCGAGCAAGACCATCGAAGTCCGTTTTCCAGTAGTTGGGAGCTGGTTGCAGCAGATGTGAATACGGTAAAGCTAATTCCATATCAGCTATCAGTACTGAGTGGTCGCTCTTAGCCAGGGGCTCCAGGATCCTAACGTTACGCACTCGTTGTTCGTAGCTTGGTAACATCAGGTCGAGACAGGACGTGGTTTTAATGCCAAGTAAAACACTGGTAGTTTTAGACCATTATGGTTGGCTATACGATGTAATATTTGTGGTTGCATAATGAAAAATTAGGCTTTAGATCTTCATTTGTACATCTATGAATGTGATGCAAAACACGTATAACGGTGACGCAAAACTGTCTGCATTTGTCCACAGGTCCATAGAAAAGCGCCACGGTTTTAATTATACTGTATGTTCTGACGTTTGCAGTAGCTTACAAAACAAGTTTAATAAGGAGCTAGAGAAGCAGCAATTCCAATTTATCGGTAATAAAACGTATTAATGTAACATTTAGGGTAAAAGCACTTGAATACATTTAACTTGCTCATCCTGGTTCAATATAGGTTTCCTAATTTCTATTCTTATCGTACAAACTTGCTGCTAGCTTGTAAAAACTAGACCGAAGCCGTTGAACGCTAACACGCTATCAAACTGCTGTTAGTTAAATTCGCTGAGGTGTTCGGTACTGTCACTATTTTCCCCCTCACCGATGTCAAGGTCTTATAAAATATCGACTCACGACCTTCAATACTATTAGCTTTTAGTGATATAGAAAACAGTGTAGGCATGGAAAATAGTCTTATATTTTGACCAATGGTTCATTGCGGCATTTCACAGATTGTTGTGCTGGAGACTCTGCTGTTCGCAGCCCACCTCAATAGTTATTCTGAGGATCTTAATTTGCCATCAATTTTAACCACAGATTAAATAAAGTTTTGGAAAAATGTGAAAGTTCTAATTGTTCCTAAGTCCTGTTAACGTGCTCTGCAGGGACACAGGAAATAAGCTAGCTTGACCATTTTATAAAGCAAACAATATTTTAGTGCTACGTACCATAGTAGCAGATTCATCAGCATCAGCAATACACGTTAGCTAAAGATAAGATAAACACTTCTGCTAGTCTGCCGCAATAAAGAGATAAGAGACTAAAAACTTACACTACAATAACGCTTCCGAGCAGTTAATGTGTTGATAAATATTATATTATACGTTTCGTGTGAGTTCAGGATTAATGGCAAAATCTAAACGGAAGGGCAATGAACAAATGAACGCACAACACAAAGGCCATTAAGGCTAACTCTTTGCTACTCAGCAACTGTGTTTAGCCAAATGTCTAAATCGTCCTTAGTACCCCAGTTTAGAGTCGGGAAGCACCAGCCGACGCCAGTTTTGGTGCGCAGGTTTACACTTCTCTCGACAAAACCATCATTTGTCCTCCCCTACTCCTTTTGCAACCGCACACAAGACATCAAACCGGTGCCCTTCAAAAGAATCGGTTTGCTGGCATGCGCAACACGTGGCCTAGTCATCGGAGTCTGGTGCATAATATAATAATGCTGCGAGGTTTACTCGCCTTTCTTGCACCAAATACGCGACGCAGAACAAGCTTATTGCTCAGGTGGCGCTCTCACCAGGCATGTGCTAAGCTGCGAAGGCCGTGTTGATCAAATGTAACAAGCCACTTTATACCGGTCTACCTGATGGGCCCGGTTTTGTAAACAAATAGGACGGCTAAGCAAACGGTTGCATTATAAACCCTGCTCTTTAGGGCAAGAGTAATGGCGGATCTCTACCACATGTGACGGGGATTGTCAAAAGCACCTTAAGTATTTTCTATACGGTATGTAACTTATCTTTGATCATACAGACGCCAGTATGGCTACCAAGGTACCCGAATGTCTGTACTGCTTCAAGCTGATCACCACCAAGGGTCAGTGCAGAAAAGCGTCTCTTCCAATATTGTGAAGCAATTTGCATTTTAATGAAGCAAAGCATAGTCCAAAATAATTGAGAGCTAATGCTAATCGGTCCAGTGCTGCACGTTTGGGAGCTGTTGTGGAATAAAGCAAAATTGTCCGCATACCCAAAAGCAAGAAGTCGCTTACAAAAATTTAGCTCCACGCCATCTAGATTATGTTCATCAAATAATGTTTCCATTACTACGTCTATTGTACTGCTAAAAAGAAGTGGTGACAGCAAGTATCCTTGTCTCACACTGTTGGTGATACTGAAGGGTGGTGCCAGTTTGCCACAAAACCCTCACTTTGTCAGAAATATGCGCGTACAGTGCTTTGATAACTTTTACATATTTATCAAACATACAACAGTAAACGGTTTTAAAAGGCACGTCTTTGGACTGAATCAAAGGCACCCTTAGTGTTATTAAACACGACAACGGTGGGTTGCTAATAAACATGGCGGTGCTCTAATATTTAACGCAAGGTAAAGTTGTGGTCGATGCAGCCCTCAACCCGACGAAACCCGGTTTCCTAGTAACAGACTTGGCTTTCAGGAATGCCGGTCGGACTGTAAAAAACGGCTTCTGCAAGCCACCTAGGTGCACTTGTGTTCAAGTTGCTCCCTCTATGATTGCCATATTCCAAATGGAGATCTGTCCTATGTATTTGGACTACGACGGATCTACTCCAGTCCGTAAGGCAGTCTCTTGCTCCCAATCTTTCACTAATAACTTTTACATCGTCTACTAAAGCGGGTTCCCTAATTTGGATAGGGCTTGAAGAATTATATCTTTACTTGCGGCTTTATGCAATTTCAAAAGTCTGGTTTCACGTTCGACTTCTGCCCTTGAGGGTAGATCCAAGGAGATTGCTCAGTGCAAATGGTGCTCAATGCCCGAAAAAGAAGACGCTAACTTTTTGTCATATTGTCTTGCAAAGTGTTCGCCCCAAAGCTTCAGGCGTATTGATAAGGTATGAATTAGCTGTTCACACACGTCATGTATCGTCTCGTTAACACCAGGTGCGCTGCTACCAGGTTCTCATATCAGACGGAATAACTTACGATGATTACTAACGGCAGCGGCCGCGTTCTTCTCCGAGGCAAGATGTGAGGACCAGACTTTGCAGTCTCTTTTCAGGCTAGCGCGCACTTTTGCCTTGAGAGTTTTACGAGACTTATGATATTCCTTCGCAGCCGGAATATGTCGGCCACAGTCCATAACTTTTAGACACTGTATAGAAACCCATTGACTAGTTTGACAATTTAATTTGCCACATAAAAAATATACGTGCTGATGGCAACATTTGGCAAATATGCATTTAGTGATCTTCGATGGTGTTCAGTGGACGCAAACTAAAAGCTAATGCTAGTGTACTTTAGCTGATTTACTTTAGTTTATGTAATTGATAAAAGTAAAATACCTAAATTAATTCATCAGGTAGCTCATTTTTCCTAAAGTGTTCCAAACTTCATTCCTGAGACAAAAGCAGGAAAATGGCTAGCGAAGGTTTTCGCATGTTACTGTATATCCGGCGTTCATTAAAAGTGTAATATCTCATATGTTTTCGAAATTTTCTACAGCTTTTTTGCGGCTCTACTCAACATATTGCTTCTAAGCCTATATACGCTGCCAAGTTCAGACCAAAATTGATAGCAAAAGGGTGTTACACATCGGAAGTAAACTAGCCGAGGGCTTATAAAGGTAAACATGTCTTAAATATCTAGTGAAGTTGATGATAAATTCAAACCATCACTATAAGCTTAGGGAATAACTTATTTTAACATGCTGCATTTAAAATGGATAGGTGTGGCTGTGTTTTGTGTGGTTATTTATTATTGTTACATTGCTGTTCAACGCGGGCATACTATTAAACTAAGCAAAAGTGCAATTTAGCCAGGTTTCGAGCATAACACCAAGTTATCGCAACAGATCGTCAAGAGCTGGAACTCATTTTTACAACTGCTGTCAGGAAAACTACTATTAAGACTTTGTGTATCAATAGACACTAATGTGTGGCAACATTTACTGACTTCCGTCTTCGCAATTAGAGTTGCTTACATGCAACTTTCTGCATGACATAAGGATATTCATTGCTCTAACTGCTTTTCTATTATATACCACTGAAATCCCATGCTTTGTCTTGCTTTTTTTAATAACTGGCACCTTTGTTGTGCGTCAATAAAAATAAGCTGCAGTTATTTTACTAGGAAGTAATACGATTGTTTCTTATTTGTTCCTTCCAAGAGCTTCTATATGCTCCCAACAAACATTCATAGCAACCTGCTACTGCTTCAGTCTTAACTAACCATGAAATTAAAGCACTCGTGATATTACTGTTTACAATAGAATTCGCTAATGCAGGGAATCATTTTGATGCAAAGTTACGATAATTGTAAGCCATGTTTTAAAATATGAATGGCCAGAAAAAATAAGTTAACACTAATATAAAACATTGGCAAGGTGGCTAATTGTAAAACTTTTCTAATGCGGAACAACTACGTATTATCTGTAACTTTATGGGAATGCTTAGGTAAAGAGAGACTTGTATGCCTCATATATCTTAGAAGTGCATAAATATACATAAAAAGCATTTAACAGTCATAGAAACATTGGCTTCCATAATATTAACAACACTAATTTTCAATTTGCAGCGTCCATGAGGGAATTTGCTAAAAATAAAGGTGTAATTAGCCTGTTAATGGAAACTTTACATCTACTTTGTTAACGGCAACAAAAAACTTCATTTTAGATAGCAAAACTCATTAATGTACATGCTCACAACAGCAAAATCTTTTATCTAGCGCCGGCAACTGCGAAGAATATAATCAGCAGAATTAGAAAATTCTATGGATTTAGTATTAATTTTATATTGCACATGATTACCGATGCTGTTATTTTGGTAAGACTATTGAAAGACTTTGCATAAATAGGAAAAACATAACCTAAGGTACCATCTCATGTACATACCAAGGACCGTAGCGCAAGAGCAAAACCGCAACTAGGTAAGAGGTTTATAAATGCCTCATCCAAATAGTATGAGTTATCGCGCAGGAGCAATAGCTAATATAAACAAGATATTAATTTGCAGTAGTGTATAAGATTACATCCAAATATAATATGCGCACAAGCGACCTAAACTTAAACAAAGCTTTTAATGCTCACACAATGTAATTTCATATCCCTGTGATCACTTCAAATCTAAATATTTAATGGAGGTCTGCATAATTTTATTACCATTTATCATGCAAAGTGGCATCGACAGGTGTATTAAATGTTATAACGTGACAAAAATAATTTTATTCTATGTTATCAAAAAGCATTCCATGGCCTGTCTAGACAACTATGCGTCACTGGCAAGCCTATAATTTTCCCTGGTCAACCAAGATTTTATAAGTTGAATGCACTGAATGGTAGTAAGCAGATGTGATAACCCTAGTCAGCTTCAAAGCTTTCTGGTTAGCGTGTGGATGGTGCGTGTCCTTCAAATGTATACTGTCATAGGGGCGAGTACCATGTCACGAGCAACTGCAAGACCATGACACATGTCTCTTTACAACACCGTGACTCAAGTTCAAGTTCAAGTTCAAGCGGGACTGGCACGATAGGATGATGCTGTGAGTGTTCCTTCTTCGGCGGTTCGTTGAACCAGGGGTTGGCGAACTTTGAACTACTGAAGGACCTGAAACAAAGACCGCATCACACCCTGTCCAACCAATTAATGCCCACGTATCCTGCCCTAGCAGTCCCTGTTGGGCCGGTTACGTGAAGTAAGAAAGAGAGAAAAGTAATCTCAGAAGGCAAAAAAGAAAGTGGAACGAGCTAAGCAAGTGGAATACCAAGATATATGAGTCATTTAAAAATGAACTGAAAAGTGATGGTGAGTCAGCTAGGAAAAAGGAAACGTCTGCTGTTGCCACCCAAGAGCATCGTGCTGGCGCGCAAAACCCATACCACGTGACCTGGAAGCGAGGTTCAGCCATCTATAACTCGGCGCGACAGACGAGTTTCCGTCCTGACCCTATCAGATTGTGGTTTATGCAGTTTCAGTGGGTGACCGTGGAGGTTAGTTAACGTGGCAGGACTCAATATCCCAGACAAGTCCGGGCCCATCTGAGACTAAGACGGAGACTGTATTTAAGAGCAAGTAGGAAGGTTTCTGTACAACTCTATCGAATTACGAAAAATCCAAATTTACTTGTGAATTATCAGCAGTTGTGTCTGGTCCGTTATTCGTTTATCCTTGTTCGGTTAGAAATTTATACTAATGTCATTATTTCCGGGCATACAATGCCTTCATTTGACACTGTATGTGCATCGTTTCACAAAAGCACATGTTTCCAAAATAATCGTCGATACGGTTTTTAAAACACTTCACAGAATCGGCCTCTATTAGTCCTTCAGATAGTGTATTCCATAAATTTACGATTCTTCGTTCGATACAAAGCTGGTGTGATACTTTGTTCATGCTGGGGACCCTGAGTTTGTAACGATGTCCTCGGGTGTTACATGGTTCCCGCAGGTGAAATATTGGCCGCAGTATGGAAAAGTGATTCAAGTGTAGGACCCGATGGGTCATAATAAGGTCAATTCTTACTCGGCGATAGGATAGTGCGTAGAGTCCGAGCATTTCACAACGTTTTTCATACGGAAGCTTTCGTAGGGTTGGTATCTGCTAGTTGCGATATGCTGTATTTTCTCCAGCTTTTCAGTTTCCCATTGGGTTATCGGATGGTAAGCTGGGGCACCGTATTCTCGGATTGGTCTAATACGATAAGTGCGAATCAGGTCCCCTCTGATCCCTCGGTAGTGCATGGAGTACATACCAAAACGGCGCAAGCGTTCAGGATACGTCTGTCCCCTAGACACTTCACTAGCCGAGTGCTTAATCGTAACACCCACTCCAAGTCAATTTTGTCTCCGTTAAGATATGGTGGACAAGCCTGAATACAATATTCCAGGTGGGGTCGGACGAATGTCGAGAATAGCTTCGCAAACAAATTGGCCGTTAAGATTCCGAAAGATAGGCGGATAAACCACATCATAGGAAACCGTCGATAAGCAGCCTTCTTCTATTTGCCGCCGGAATGAATTGCTGATGCGTGTATGACTCCTAAATCAACCTGCTAAGTGACAACAGGGAGTTCACCACCACCGACAACATATCGGGTGGGAGGAATAGCAGCTGGGATCCGGCGAACAGAGCACTTGGCACTATTTATAGGCTTCAACCATAGGGTAGAACATTCCCAGAGCATATCCAAGGCATGCTGAATTGTCTCAGGACCCCTGGGATATCCACAATATTTCAGAGCTTAAGGTCGTCAGCAAACATTAGGGATGACACCCCTAACTCTCCCGGAAAGTCGTTTACATAGATCGCGAACAATAATGGCCCCAATACCGAGCCCTGCCGAACGCCACTAAGGACAGCTTGCCTGAGCGAAAGGCAACGCCCCAACCGTACGCATTGTTCCCTCCCCTGAAGGAAGGCAGACACCCATTGAAGGGCGCGACCACATATCCCGTAAGATCTCAACTTTAGTGAGAGGCAAAGATGTGGAGAAGTGTCAACAGCTTTCGAAAAATCTACGAATAGCACATCTACAGCGTGTCCACTGTCTACCGCTTCGGCCCAGCTTTCACGAGCTACAAGTAGATTAGTCTGGCATGAAAATCCTTTGCGGAATCCATGTTGTGCAACACTGAGAAGGTTGAATCTATTCAGGTGGTTCTCCACTGAATCCCTTATCAGGTTTTCAAACAACTTGACTACTATGCTTGTCAAACTGACAGGCCGATAGTTCGCAGGTAGAGTGCTGTCACCGCCCTTAAAAATCGGGCAGATAATTGCCTCCTTCTATTCCGAAGGTAGGATGCAGCTGTCCAGCGATATTGAAAACACACATGTTAGAGGACCACTCAGCTCAATCGCAAATTCATGCAACAGATTCGGATGAATTGAATCAGGACCGGAAGCTTTAGAGGGCTTGATGCCTTACAGTATCTCGAAGACCTGAGTCTCTGTTACGCTAAATTCATCGAAGCAAGATTCCTCTGAAACACTTGAAACAAATTCAACCTGCGGTAAAAAGGTCTCCCGAGCAATGACCTCGGTATACTGATCACTAAGTATACAAGCCTTTTCATTGTCGGTTTGCGCACGGGTCCCGTCTGCTCGCAGTAACGCTGGTATAGAGAGTTTTGCACCGCTGCGCCTTTTAATGTGCGCAAAAGACTTATTGGGATTAGCTGCGGCCGAGTCCGGTAAACCCTGCTCGTACTGTAGACGAGCAGTTCTGCGATGTTGCTTACATTTATTTCTAATCTCTCGATAACTATCATACGTACTGGCTGATGGAGCTGCTTGGTAGGTCCGCCAGCATCTAGCCCGTTTCTTGAGTGGGTATTTGCCTGTGGTATCTATCCATGGGGGCTGTGTCCTTAACACTCTTTTCCTAATGAGTGGAATGTAGGGAGTGGATACCTCCTTAAGGTATGCCTTAACTTTATCCCAGGTTAACTTGGCAGAGTCAGTCATCGAGCTCGCACAGTTCAGAAACGAAGCCTTAGTTCACATTGCACTAAAGTCCGCCCGCCAAACATTCAAAAGTAATTCAACAGCGGTCTTTTGGTGCCTTGAAAGAGGACATCGAAAGGATATGCATACGTGATCGCTGTACCCTAGTGGTGCACCGTATGAAACGTCAGTCACGAAGTCCAGGGACTTAACGAAAACCAAATATAAAGTGGATGGTATTTGGTTGTCCATAAACCTAGTGGGGAATTCCACGAACTGGTGCAAAGGCGCTTGGAGAGTCAGTTGAAGAATGTCTGCACCGAATGTTCCTAATGCCGAATTACAATAAAGATCGGCCCAACAGACTTCCGGGAGGTTGAAATCCCCTTGAATTAAACACTTATTGGCAGACCGAGTGCGAATATAGTCAAGTATCCCCCTGAAAGAACCACCAGGACTTCTGTATATCACTACAACTGTAACCTGGGTAGAGGAAGTGCACAAAACAGCCGATAAGGCTTCAACCGTCTGATTCGAAGACTGGAATGTGAAGGTTCTCAACCCATCTAAGTTACAGCTCACATGCAGTACAACGCCTCCGCCTTGGCGACCAACGGAGCGATCAGTTCTAAGCAGCGCGTAACCAGGTAAACATACCTCACCGTCCGTGATATCCGGAGACAACCACGTTTGAGTTACTGCAAGTACGTCGGGACGAGATTTGTCTACAAGTAGACCTAACTCGTGCACCTTGCTCCTTAGGCTACGCACGTTGTTAAGTACTATCTCAAGGAAGCCGGCACGAAAAACCCCTGGGTCGTGCGCCATCAGGATGGGTGCTGATAGGACGGGAAATAACTTCCGGCTGACCACATGAAAACCCACTCGCTGAATTTCACGCGCACAAGTTCAAGTGGGACCGGAAGAGTAGGAAAATCCCGCGAATTTTCCACCTTGGAAAATGCTGTTGAACCAACAGGGAAACCGGTGCCTTGCTGTGCCAAGGCGAGCCAAATCAGCACACTATGCACATGGTCAACTGAACAATGCCCACGTGCCCTGCACTAGCAGTCCCCGCTGTGCCGGCCACGTGAGTTTTAGAATTTAGAAAAGAGGAACAATGTCAGCCACATCACCACCAGTTCAGCACCAGGCTAGGTAAGTCAGTGCGAACTGGTATTCCTCAGGGAACCGGAGCAGCCGCAGTAGGATAGCTTGGCCATGGTGTTTCGCGTAGGTGCCTATCTAAGTGCCGTTTGAAAGGTTACTCAGTCGTCGCGTCAACAACGATTGCCGGAAGGCGGTTCCAATCATTCCCAACCCGTATGGAAAGGGCCACAGCGGTGCCAAATTTGCGCCTCCTTGTTTTGAATAGTTTCCCATAGTGAACACTTGTAGAGCCAACTAGGTTGAGATGAAAATGTACTGTAGCTTGGTTCCAAGGTCTCATCTAAGTACGCGCCTCATAAAGATAGGGTTGCAGTGTTCCGGAACACACGCTCTTGCAGGATCTTTCAGCCATGGCTTTTACGGTTGCTTTTACCTTCAAAACGTTCACTTGTTTTACTGAATGCACTTCTGTTTACGCAAATCGTTTTGGTGAGTACTGTACTGCACCCTTATTAGCTTTGGTTGACTCGCTCCATATTTTTGTAGCATGCACAATATACGTTGGGTTCTGTCGCTTCCAACTTCTATACTGTCCCCTATTTGGCAAGTCTTGAACACTGAACAATGAACAATGATTTATCACGGGATAAAAGCAAGTGCTTGACACCACCCGTAAGATGGTTACGGTGAATATAATGAAAGCGAAATATGTCTAGGCAATCTATCGAACGTCTGCCGAGATGAATACTTTGATAATTAACTTCAAGGTAAAATTTTAAAAATTATCGAGCGTAAACGTTCAATGGGGTGCAGTGAGCGTTGACGTAAAGAGTGAGAAAAGTAAAAAGGCGGTCGCTCACTTAGATTCAAGTGATACATAAATCCTGTTAAAAAGGATACTTGGCGTAATCCACAATAGAGAAGTTTAGGAAACAAAAGTTTGGGAGCTAAGAGCAACACGTCGTTTTTGGAAACCTCCAAGGTTTGAGAGGATACAATTGAGTCGGCGAGAGCGTTCCAGGGTTGGCAAACCTGAAGGGAAAAGTAATTCCGTCGACACTCTAGACGGCTATATTGTTCCTTCAACTTTTAGCAGTTACCCCTGAGCTGCGTGTTGTGGCTAAGTTTCAGCGAATGGTGGCATAATGTTTGGGGTCAGTCCGTATCTGATACGCTAATATGAGATCGCCACGCAGCCTTCAGTAGCGTCCGCCGAAAAGTCCCAGCAACTTCAGTCTTCGGTGGTAAGCGTGATAGCGCATGCCCTTTACATGCTTTGTTGCTCTCCGTTGTGGTGCCTCTATCGCTTCTAGGTCGCGCTTCTACCAAGGTTGCAATGCTTGGCTAGCGTATTCAACATGCGGGCGTACGTAGGAATTGTGCATCATTTGGAAGATCGATGGATCAAATCTCCAGAATGCCCTTCGCAGCATGTCGACGTGCTGGTTGGCTCTTTTCCCAGCTTCCTCAGCCTGTTTTAAACAGTTGGGGTTTCTCTGTACGATCACACCAAGATCACGATCTTGTGAGCTGGTCTGCAATCCGTTTGTCCCAATTAAATATGTGTAGTTATGTCTATGACGTAATCGCACGACGCCACATTTGTCTGCCTTGCACGGTAGGTCGTTTTGAACTGACCAGTTCAACACTGTGTTAAGATCGCACTGGAGTCGTCCATGGTCGTCCAGTCATCTGATCCTTCGTCATATCTTGCATCTTCGGCGAAAACTAGGAAATCTGAGGTAATTGGTCTCGCCAAGTCCTCAATGAACACCAAGAATAGACGAGGTCCAAGATCCGCGCCTTGTGATACTCCGCACGCCACACCGACTGCATGAGAAAATGATTCACGGACTCCCACCACTAGCTGTCGTTCTTGTAGAAAATTACCAATCTAACTCAGGATTGGGTCGCCAATGCCGTAGTACCGAAGCTTCTGAAGGAGTATTCGACTGTCTAAGCGATCAAACGTTTTTGAATAGTTCAGGTAGATGCCATCGACTCCTACTCCATCATCAACAGCTTCAGTCCAGCTATTACGTGCAACTAGTGGGTTGGTATTACACGAATGCTTTTGTCGGAAGCCATGTTGCACTGGGGCAATTAAATTGTGGCTTTTATGTATTTCATCAGCGCATCTGCGATGGTTAATTCCATCACTTTGGATAGAACGGGAAGTAGTGTTATTGGACGGTAGTTGGCAGGATCAGTGCTGCTACCTCCTTTATGGATAGGGGTGATGGCCCGTCGCTTTCATACTGGTGAAACGCGAGCATCTTCTAGACATCGCTGAATGAAAACAGCCAGTGATTCTGCTAGATCACTGGATACCGCCTGCAGAGCTTTTGGTCGGATGTTGTCAGCTCCGGGAGAACTGTGGATACGCAAGGATAACAACTTCTTCAACACAGCTTCCGCAGTGATGATGATGTTATCGAAACCAGATGGTGGAGTATTAGGACTTAGGAGAATGAAAATTATAGTGTTGCTCATCCCAACACCGGCACCCCAAGACCGCGGTTTCGTCCTGTTAGGACTCATCAGTTGGAGACAGCCTGAGTTGGGCTGGAACTCAGAGACTAGTGGCTCATGGTTGACGCCATAAGCACTATGCCACTGAGATCCACGAGCAACGCTTGGTCCAGCGGAAAAGATTGCAAAATTGAAGTTGGAGAATCCGCTGGTGGTTGGGTTGCTACAAGCAACCTCAATGGAGACCTCGGTTCACTTGATGTGGACCTCGGCCATTCCGATCAAAAAGACCGTAAGTAAAATGAAAATTATAGTGTTGCTCATCCCAACACCGGCACCCCAAGACCGCGGTTTCGTCATGTTAGGACTCATCAGTTGGAGATAGCCTGAGTTGGGCTGGAACTTAGGAGAATGTTTGGCCTTGGTACCTGCTGAAACGTTTGGGAGTAATGAAGCTGTAGGAGATCAGCGGCTTCCATTGCTGATCGCGTGGACCCAGCAGCGGTGACTAGCGCTGGAAACCCTCGCTTTACCTTACAAAGGCCGTTAACGTGCCTGTACAGGAGTTTGCGGTTAGTGCAGAATCGCTGCGTCAACTTCTGCTGATGAGTGACCTAGTATCCGCGGATCAGTTTCACACAGAAGTTACGAAGCGTCACGCATGTAGTCCACGTTTCGGCATTCGGGAAGTCCTGTTCATGTTACCATGCAGAATCCTTCCGGGATATAAATTTACGTGTTCTGCTCCTCAGAAATGACGTATGCTTGTTTTTGGGTTGGAAAGGCTTCTGTTCTGATGTTTGCGCTAACAGTGTGCCAAACGTCCTTGTAAATGTTTCCCATTCAACATCTGGGGCATTTGGTTAAGAACGTCCAAGATGTATTCTTAACAAGCTTAGACAACACATTGTAGTGTGTGGCCGTATGCATTTTATCCACCTTTTTTCAGGGTACTCCACATAGCATATACAGTCAAAGAGTAGGGTAACATGATCACTACGACCCAGTGGCGTGCTTGTAACTATCCCGTCAACCATGAGTTCTTCATTAGTTAGCACAAGATCCAGTATCGACGGCTTGTTAGCAGTTCGAATTCCGGTGGGAGAGATTACGTCTTTATCCAGAGGGTGGCTAGCAATAAACTCTTGCAAGCAGCATTTAAACTGCATGACGTCAGTTTCCGGCGTTTTTATGTCGTGCACGTTAAAGTCTCTCGCGAGAATAATGTGGGTGTAGGACTTGTTCAAAACAGACTGAAAAGCTTGGTTCAGTTTGGAGTCCGTTTCGAACGTTGAGTTTGGTGGGCTGTAAATCACGGCTAATAGACTTGTGTCCTTGTTTCGCTACCATAGGCGGCACCAGAGCGAATCGGGAGTTCGGATTTTCGGATGATCTATAACTTCACATCGGAGCTTTGCATTTTAGTAAAAAGTCACACCGCCTACCCTTCCGGTTCTATCCGTCCGAAGCAGCGACGTGCCGGGCAACTTGATCTCAGAATCGGTTATATCAGGGTTTAAACATGTGACTGTAATAATGACGAGGTCCCGCGGTTGGGAGGCATGGAGTTCTCTAAGTTCGGCCAGCTTGCTCAGAAGGCCTTGGGCTTTTGTGTATATGCAAGATAGGGTTTTTGTTGTTGGGAGTTCATTGAAAGATGTCAACTTTGTGTTAGTTTTTAAGCCGTCCGTTAGGTGGGCGGCCATTAATAGCTTTTTGGTTTATTCATTTCAGTCATGTTGCATGGCGTTATTTAGCTCTCTTAAACAGACGCTTCACTCGTGTTGCGCCCGGTCCTCCTGTGTGCCATGGGCGCTGTTGTGTCGGTCTCTCCGAAGGACTGTGCGAATAAAGAATTTGTTGCGTTTGCATGTTCCATTGTATTGCTTCCGACTTTTGGCCGTTCTTCTGCTGCCTGTAGCCGGATTTCTGCTGGCAACTTAGCCCGAAACTTTAACCAGCCATCAAAAATAACTTGCGTCATTCCCTCGGATTGTAGTAATACTTTTATTAGCCTTGGACTTCAGCCCTTGTAATTAGGTGAAGACGGAACGCTTGTCATGGATTTAGCAATAACATTGTTAACAGAGATTGTTTCGCTGGTGTAGCACTTTGCTCTCGGTCATGTGTTTGTGCATCATGATCAGAAGAAGGCGAGGCGCAGGAACATCAAGAACAAATATTGTTTACTTGCTAGCCCTGTTAGCAATGCCGCGTTGCTCAACTGCTTCTTTTGGGCGATCTTTCCAAGGTAGTTCCAGTAATATGCGCACTCCGCTCGGTTAGTTGCGAAGACAAACTGCTGAGAGCAGGCAACCTCTTTCTCATCTGCTGAGTTTAGTGTTACTCAATGAATTCGAGGTTCTCCAGAGTGCAATGAGGTCGGGTGACGCGTTGCGCGTTGCAAAATTGCTGGCTCAGCCTGAATGCCAATCGCCTCGCAGATGGAAATACACTGATTGCAATCGTCTTGCAACTTGCCTTTAATTGTTATTGATTACCGGCTATTTTCTTAGGCTCCAACCTACAAGTAGAGACCCCGGTCCAGGATACGCCGTCCGCTATTTTATATTTTCAGTTTGGTGAGCTCGTTCCAGTGACTAATTCATTATTTGCTATCGGTTTGTTTTCTCACCTGCCGCGTATACTTCTACTTTTTTCATTATGAATAGTCCTGCTGATAAACCATCTAAATACGGGATGAGTGCCGTATAGCTAGCCTCACCACCATTTGGCAAAATGATCCGTTGTTATGGTTTGTGCACTTCGAATCTACCTTTTACTATTGTAAGCTCCCTTCTGCCAATGCTAAATATCATCTACTTATGCCTCGGCTACCGCAAAATGTAGGCTGCCATGTGAGAGACATCATAGCTTTACCCACTTCCGATGAGAAATATGAGACTTTAATGCAGGCGATTATCCAGCGAATCACATCATCTGGCGAGGTACGACGCAGCGACTGTTTAGGACTTTGCGGTTAGGGTAAAGGATGCCTGCGGCTTCATTGCATGAGATGCAGCAGCTCCTAGGCACATCCAGTATGGACGCTGGGATTCTCCGAGAAATGCTGAAGCAACGTCTCTCGGAAAATACACAGGCCAACCTTGCCGTGGCAAACGCTCTGCTTCTAGCATCACTTGCTGAACTATCGGACCGCGCCATTGAGAGATATCAGCCAAAGAGGGACTCTAGAAGCGTCACTCGACTTGGCATTGTCGCAGTCCCAGCGACAACCGCGACTAGGGAGTCGTCAGCAATAGACGCATTAGCATCGCAAATAGCGTCACTACAAAGTCAAGTTGACAAAATCTTCCTAGAAAGTAAGCAGAGCATCCGCTCTATTTTATCGCCTTATCGCACAATGCCTACCAATCCAGGCTTTAGCTTTTGCCACTCGCGATGTGTTACCAAAGCTAGTAAGTGCGAGCAACCATGCAGTTTCTTCGTCAAGAGGAAGGGAAACTTTTAGGTCGGACCGTAATGCCGACTGACGGTTTCAGCAAGGCCCAAAGTGGTCTCATCTACAATAGGGATTATGATTCCAAAACCAGTTCTTAGTTGATGCTGGGGCGGAATTTAGCCTCACCACCTTATGCTAGGTGAGCCTAACGCTTCTTTGTCGATAAGCCTAAGTGGTTGATATAAGCTGGAACACTGGTAGCCCAGCTTGGTTGCTCACCTACTGATCGTTTTTTGAGCTTTCTAAAGGGATCCCGTACGTTTCACCACCATGCGAGGTGGCATCTTCAGTGGGGTGACAGTCAGTGTATAATCCTGCTTATTGAGTCGTCAGTCCGTCATCCACGGGCAGGTGAATCTTTAAGGTGGTAATTTCGATTTGCGCTACGTGATCTCTGCACATTTTCTTCCGCAGCTGTACCATGTCTTTCGATTCGCCAGAGGCCATACTTTCTGAGCCGATGGTAAACGAGGTCGAGGTCGATGCGCAGGTTGATCAGATTCATATAGGATTGCCATGCTTCTAGGAATTCTCTTCCTTTCTGTGTTGTTGTTTGAGCCAAAATCACTCTTTTGTTCCAATTGAAGCTATATCCCTCCTCATCCACATGCGCCGAGACAAGAGACGATGCATAATGTTTTTACGAGCCCCTTGATATTCTTGTATTCTTGTTGATAGTTTCCTTCCTGTATGTCCCACATAGTTCACTTCACAATTCATGCACTTTAGTTTATACCGTGCTTTTGTCCGTTCTTGTGCGTTCCGCATGTCCTTTGGGTTTGCCAGTATTCTTCTCAAAGTGACGGTTGGTTTATGAGCGACCACGATGCTTTGGTGCTTGAGCCATCTAGCAGTCTTTGCAGAGTTGTTTTTCTTATGTTGCAAAATGACCAGCTTGCTTGCATTTGGTTTCGGCCCGGTGTTCATGGGTTTGTGGCTTAGACCTCTGCGGATAAAGCTGCGTGGTTATCCATTGCGCTTAAACCAATCGAATTGGTCTTTTTTCCTCCCGTTTGCCTTCCACTGTGCTGCAGTGTGCTTCAATCCTGCTAAGCGTTTCACACTGACGCAGTCCTCAGCCTTCTACCTCGAACCTGTGCAACTACTTCTGCTATGAAGAATGCTTTTTGGAGCACAGATCATCCCTATCTCGTAAGGGTTATTGGTTGCAACAAAACCTTGTTTAGGCTCCTGTGCTCACGGATCACTACCTGGCGAAATTACCCCCAACTGGTGTTTTGACGCATTTTTACGCTCCACAGCGCCATAATGTCCCTTGGTCTGACTATTACCTGACAGTATGCTCACTCATACAGATAACATCTTTTCTTTTATACCTTTCATTAAAACGAAATGTTTTAACATTCCAAAGAAGCTATACTTGCATGCATATTTGATCACGCGTTTACAGGTGTGTCTCGTTTTACCGAGAGTATACTATTTATTTATTTATTTAAATAGTGGTCGCACGCAACTTATTTTGTGTCACTGGGTAGTTGCCTGTAGGTGAGGAGGGACATAGCTTCAATCGGAACAAAACAGTGATGTTTGCTCAAACAACAACACAGAATGAAGAGAATTCCTAGAAGCGTGGTACTCCTATGTAAGTGCCATCAACGTGCTATCGACACCGATCCCTGACACCAGCTCAGGGATGCTATCTCCAACATAACCTTCCCAGCTCATCCCAAAGCGAGTGCAACCCTTCCTATTACAAATGAAGCCTGCACGTCGCGGTAAGAACCGCCCTTCAACAAAATGTTGGTGGTCAGTGGCCACCCTTGGATTCTTCTCTGCGCGCCCGCAGCCAGCGGAATGCCGCTACAGCACGTTTGGCGAAGAACTGCTCGACCTTTATCTAGCCACTCTTTACTTCCGGCACATACTCGAAGGCGACGCTTTCACGGCGTATACTGACCATCAGACCCTTCTCTTCGCCTCAACCCGGCATGCGCCCAATATTTACCACGGAAACCACAACACCTAGACTTTGTCACGCAGTTCACTGCTAACACAGGTCATGTCTCAGGTGTCGACAATCCCGTCGTTGTAGCTCTCTCATGCGTCAAGCGCACTCTCCGGTATTTGCCCGAGTACCGAGTAACGAGAGGTACTCGCATGCACACTGAAACCTGGTAGGTCCCTTACCTCCTCCACGCGGATTCTTATAGATTATCCTAAGCATGGAGCATCAGAAGCTGTACCCGGGAAAGAGGTCCGTTTTGTTTCGCACATAATTGGTTCTTGCTTTTAAAGGCGTTTGGTGTCTCTAGAGTAGGGCGTATTCCGGCTAAACCTAAAACTATCAGCAGGAACTTATCTGGAACAACTATACTATGCACCGTTAACTTAACGAACATATCTTCTTTGAGTTCCCAAATGGCCGAGCTTCAAAACGAGGTGGTGAAGTTCAAAATGGTCTTCAACACAATAGAACCCTTTACTGACAGACTGCTGGTCATACGGATTATGATACACCCCAAGGACTGTTTGGAGGCTGAGCAAGCGGAATTGGCTGGAAGGTTTATTAACAAACTTTTCGCCGAATATCTGGATCGGCTAAAATGTCTTAATGAGGCAGCGGTGTATAACGTTCCATACCACCTGAAACTGCACCCCAATCGTAAAATGCTGATGAAAATGTGTGGCTTGGAACATAACCTTCTGAGCTGCACAAGGCTGAGAAAAATGATTTGAAAAACCAATGCCCGCTCTTAGTCAAATTTGATAATGAGTGCTCTGCTCTCAAGTTTCTCTCCTATCCAAAGGAATTTTAGAACCCGCACGACGTTCCTTGACTTAAAGTTAGTACCAGTAAGAACGGCTTTGCAAAGACGTTACGATAGTCTAAGACAGAGTTCCGCACAAAGCAGATGTGTTCAGGCGAATTGAGATAACTGTCCGACGCCTGTGAACTTAAGTGGCTCACATAATGTGGACATTGGTATTCCGTCTGGTATGGATACTGGATCGCTTGATTCCTTGGAAGAACCTGTAAACACTGGCACCAGAACTATCCTTAAAGCCACATCGTACATAGACCAAATCAGCCCACCCGGGAACAGTATAGGAAAACCCCCAATTAATGCTACGTGCTCAGCTACTGATAAACCTCCAGCAGCTAAACCGGAAGAGTCAATGGTTGAGGAAGCTCTAAGGCAACCTTTAAACGGCTCAGTTAGGTAGGACAAGTTAGGAATATTCTACGACGTTCGAAGCGAGCACAGCATAACCTACACTCAGAGAACAGAGGCGCCGACGCCTCGAGCCTAAAGACCCCGTATATGGACCACACCACAGAGTTGACCTGAGCCGCTGGTCTCAGCGGCATCAACTTTGAAAATAAGAAAAGCGGAGACCTAAGCGCCATATAATGCTGTGTGCGAGAATGAATTGCGCAGCGCAGTAGTGTTCAATGTTCCAGACCATATATCGGTGGACGCAATGAAGCGCGCAGTCATTGCGGTTAATGGCATTGCAGAGAATGTACTACCGGTTCAATGACTGACTAAGCGTGTAGCATCAAGCTGAACGCAAAGGATGAATCAGTTGTGCGTACTGCCATAGCTAACCGTGTACAACTTCGTATTGCAACAGTGCTAAGCCAGCTTACATTTGGGCCGCTGTAAAGGAGCTTAAGTTGAGTTGCGACGAATCCCAATAGCAAAACAGGATTTAGTCGACGAGTGCCTAGCGCACCCAGCACGAAACTACACGCGAGGTCTAACCGCTTAGACAGTCTTGTGCTTAAAACTACGAAGGCTCCTAGTGCCAAACGGGCTTGCAGATGTAACACACTTATTCACTCACCTACGGTGGTTATGGCACCTACGCATGTCTTAAAAATATCAAGATCCGTAGACAAGCAGTCACCGCAGCCTGGTTGGGACAATGGGGAGTTCAGCGTACTGGCATTTACTTTTCCGGATGGCTTATCGACGGCCGAGCTTCAGAGAGCAATCGTTAAAGTCAACAGTATTGCAGAAAATTCGGTACAAGTTGTAAGGATGGCCAATAAGTTCAGTAAATTACCAGCCCCAATCAAACTGAGAGCAGACGATCACGCCTGTGCACGTGCGTATCGTTTTACCGAGAATATACCATTTATTTATTTATGTATTCATAGTAGAATCTTGCGCACCATACTATTGAATTGTGAACAACTTCTTAATGAAAGCAAGTTAAGGCAACTGTATTTCGGCCCACTAAGACGGACTTTACTGTTTCACACTCCAAATACTTGTGAGACGGCATCGCGTACCACCCCCGCAACAAATTCACCTACGGCGAGCACTACATTTGGTAATCTACACAGCTCCGCTCAACTTTATACGCATCCGGGTTATTGTGCACCTGCTATATCTCTCAGACTTATGCCGCCCGTCCAGATACCAAGGCCAAATAGTCCACTGCTTCCTACCCAGCAACCTGTGCACTTTTTAGACCAAGTGGGGATGAGCCGCGGCAGTTTCAACACGGCACCAAACTCCTCGTCGCCCAACTACCAACCGCAATGTCTTCTCGCTCACCTCCTACAATTAATGCGGATAGCAAAGTAGCTATCAACGGCTTTATCCCGTCATCCGGAAAGCTAGTAGACCCCAAGTGTTCTTTCTCACTTCTACTCATAAATGCTAGGACCCTAAACAATAAAATGCATATCTTGAGTCCTCTGTCCGTCCTCGCTGACACTGATGCCATATTTGTCACGGAAATGTGGCTTTCCCATTATGCTTCAGAGGAAGACTACGCACTTCCTGACTATCAGTGGTTTATGCAACCTCGTGTGCGTAAACAAGGGGCGGTGTGTTAATTATGTTAAAAATACTTACCCAGCAAAAATGTCCGAAACCCTGAACGCGGCTGAGGTGATGGATCAGTATGAAAAGCGGCTGATATCCTTGGATCGACGGTATTATTTGGGTGTGTTTATGGGCCACTGATACCTTAGTTAAGGGTGACAACACACTTATGGTTACTTTTTCGCAAGCATCAATTTTTTCTTGCGAATATAAACTGGTTACAGGAGAGTTCAACATGCCTGAGTTAAACGGATTCTCAACTGCTGCAAGAACGAAGTATGCTGGCCTACTAACATGTATCAATTTAGGCGGCTGGACACAATATGTATCCGCTCCAACCATGGCGAAACATATGCTTGACCCAATATTTACTCAAGGCATCCATCAACGCGAGTGTCAGTCGGTCGGGAGCTTCCAGGTAGTGAGCACAGATTAGTGCATTTCTCGGTTTATTTAAAGCAACATAATGCCCACCAACAGAAAGAGAAGCACACGTAGTATACCGCCCGATGCAAGTCGTTAACTGTGCAACCTTTACTGTACTCCCCCTATCAAGAAACTGGGACGAATTCTTTATGTCTGATTCTGTGGATGGATCGGCCAAGCGGTTTTATGAAGAAATACTTCACTCTCTTGACTCTCCAGCTCCCATGTCACATTTAATAAGGCAATCATCTAAACGTGTGACCCAAACCAGGATGAATAACAGAATGCGTCAGCTTAGATGATCCTATAACAACACCTTCAATTTTGCCCACAGCATGAGAGTGAATAAGATTGCACCTAGCTTTCTACCAGATCTAGGCAGCAGCAAAACAATCAAGGGATAGCCGCAATAAATAGTCAGAACAAAACTAAGAATCTCAGCTGGCTGCTGCGCTCTCAGGCCCCTAACTATGGACGACAGGTCTCTACCCTAAAGATTAGTCCCAACGACCCTTCTAATGACGCAAGCATGTTGTGTGAAGTCTGCGGCTCACATTTTAAAGAATCGCGGTGTTTAGAAATATTTTCAATAATTCACGCCCTGCAAGTACCCGGTTGCCAGTCCCTGGCCTCTGTACAGTTTGACATAAACAGTGTCCGTCCTGCGATTTCAACTACCAAGTCATCCTGAAACCTCAGTCCAAATAGAAGGCCTCTTAGTCTACTTAAGAATGGTGGTGAAGTTATCATTGTTCTTCTTTTGAAACTCTTTACGTTATCAATGCAGAAAGGTCAAAGCCAGACCGCTTGGAAATATTCCACCATTATGCCAAGGCATAAGTGCAGAAGCCTACAGGAAGTTGGTAACTATCGCTCTTTAAACCACACTCATATTTTCTCGCGCTTGGTGTAAAACTTGCATAAAAATGCCCTCATGACTCACCGTCATACAGGTGAGCACATAAATGAATCTCATCACGGTTTCCTAAGCGCTCGGTCTTATGCAACCCTTCAGCTTGACTTCTTAATTTATTCACCGAGGCCATTGATTCTACTCTTCCAGTCGTCATTATTTACCTTGATATGCAAAAGGCGTTTGACAGGGTACCACACATGCGCCTGATGCATAAGGTAAAAGCTTACGGGGTAGACATTCCTCTACTAGACTGCTTGGGTTAATATATAACAGGACGTACGCAGTCTGCCAAGGTTAAGCAAACAATATCCAACCCAGCCTCCGTCCCCAGTGGCGTGGTGCAGAGGAACGTCCTTCGTCATACCCTATTTTAATTTATAGCAAGGACCTCTGCAGGAGTGCGCAGCACGGATGCTCCTTTATCTTTGCTGACGACGTAAAAGTTGTCCACGACTTTCCCCTGCTAATGAAGTATCTGTGAGGATCTTAAAGCACTAGAAAAGCGGTGCCAACACTGGCAAATGACATTCTACGCTCAAAAATCTAATGTCATGACACACCGTAGGATCCACCGTAGGATCCACTAGTAACTGAAGCCTTAATCCGAATTTTATGGCTGGCCCCTTATCTCACTCCTAGCGCGCCGTTATGCGCCGTTCTCCTTAGTCGCGTCACACATCTTGACAGTAGCTAGTCATTGTTGGCCCCATGTAACCCGCAAAGAGCCATTACTTGACACTCCAGCCTTCATTTTCCTCTGACGTCGGTCTTTTTAATCGGCGCTCTTCTGTTAATTTATTCACTGAAACTGTAAGTATCCATTAGTGGTCAAACTTCTTAATCATATGGCTACATCAGCCACTGATACATACTTTTCTAGAGCAACTATCTCTGCTTAGCAGCAGCTAGTCACCATAGCTTCCATTTAACTTTGCGGATACCCGGAGCTTGCTCCGTTCTTACCATGTTCATCTCTTTGATTGTTTGCGTCACAGCTCAGCTGTTTGTTGACCTATTCTGTGCCACCGCAGGATCCGCTAGTAGCTGAAGCCTTATTCCGAACTCTATTGCTGGCCACTTATCTCACTCACAGCTCGCAGTTATGCGCCGTTCTCCTTAGTCGCGTCACCCTTCTTGACAGTAGCTAGTCATTGTTGGCCCCACGTAACCTGCAAAGAGCCACTACTTGACAATCCAGCCTTCATTTTCCTATGACGTCTGTCTCCTTATTCGGCGCTCGACTGTTGACCTATTCATTGAAACGGTAGCTATCCAGTAGTGGTCAAACTGCTTAATTAAACGGCTTCACCAGCCACTGATACATCCTTTTCTAGTGCCATATCTCTGCTTATAGCAGCTAGTCGCCATAGCCTCTATCCAACCTTGCGGATACCCGGAGCTCTCTAGGAGCTGCTCATTTCTTACAATGTTCACCTCTTTGCTTGTTTGCGTCACAGCTCAGCTGATTTTTTGACTATTCTGTGCCAACGTAGAATCCACTACTACCTGAAGCCTCAATCCGAATTCTATGGCTAGCTAATTATCTCAATCCTAGCGCGCCGTTATGCCCAGTTCTACTTAGTCGCGCAATCTTCTTGGCAGTAGCTAGTCATTGTTGGCCCCCTGTAGCCTGCAAGGAGCCACTCCAGCCTTCATTACTCTCTGAACTCTGTCTCCTTATTCGGCGCTCGTCTGTTGACCTATTCACTGAAACTGTTGGTATCCAGTAGTGGTCAAACTTCTTAATCAAATGGCTTCACCAGCCACTGATGCCTCCTTTTCTAGTGTCACAATCTCTGCTTATAGCAGCTAGTCACCATAGCCTCAATTCCAATTTGCTGGTACCCAGTGCTCTCTAGTAGCTGCTCCCTTCTTACAATGTTCATTCTCTTGGATTGTATGCGTCAAAGCTCAGCTGATTTGTTGACCTATTCTGTGCCACTGTAGGATCTACTAGTACTTGAAGCCTCAATCCGAATTCTATTGCTGGCTACTTATCTCAATCCTAGCGCGCCGTTCTTCTTAGTCGCGTCACTCTTCATGCAAAAGCTAGTCATTGTTGGCCCCATGTAACCCGCAAAGAGCCACTACTTGACACTCCAGCCTTCATTTTCCTCTGACGTCTGTCTCCTTATTCGGCGCTCGTCTGTTGACCTATTGATTGAAACTGTTGGTATCCAGTAGTGATCAAACTTCCTAATGATACGGCTTCACCAGCCACTGATACATCCTTTTCTAGAGCCACTATCTCTGCTTATAGCAGCCACCGTAGGATCCATTAGTAACTTATGCCCTAATCCGAAATCTGTTGCTGGCCATTCATCTCTCTCCTAGCGCGCCGTTATCAGTCGTTTGTCTTACTCTCGTGCAATTTTCTTACTGGCAGTAGCTAGTCGTTGTTGGCCTCATGTAGCCTGGAAGGAGCCACGTCTTGTCACTCCAGCCTTCATTATCTTCTGAACTCTGTCTCCTTATTCGGCGCTCGTCTGTTGACCTATTCATTGAAACTGTTGGTATCCAGTAGTGGTCAAACTTCTTAATCAAATGGCTTCACCAGCCACTGATACATCCTTTTATAGTTCCACTATCTCTGCTTATAGCAGCTAGTCGCCGTAGCCTCAATTCAACTATGCTGTTACCCGGAGCTCCCTAGGAGCTGCTCATTTCTTACAGTGTTCAATCTCTTATGTTGTTTGCGTCACAGCTCAGCTGATTTGCTGACCTATTCTGTGCCACCGTAGGATCCACTAGTACCTGAAGCCTCAATCCGAATTCTATGACCGGCCCCTTATCTCACTCCTAGCGCGCCGTTATGCGCCGTTCTCCTTAGTCGCGTCAATCTTCTTGGCAGCAGCTAGTCAGTGTTGGCCCCATGTAACCTGCAAAGAGCCACTACTTGACACTCCAGCCTTCCTTTTCCTCTGACGTCTGTGTCCTTATTCGGCGCTCGTCTGTGGATTTATTCATTGAAATTGTAGGTATCCAGTAGTGGTCAAACTTCTTAATCATATGGCTACACCAGCATCTGATACATCCTTTTATAGTGACACCATCTCTGCTTAGCAGCAGCTAGTCGCCATGGCTTCCATTTAACTTTGCGGATACCCGGAGCTCGCTCCGTTCTTACCATGTTCATCTCTTTGCTTGTTTGCGTCACAGCTCAGCTGTTTGTTGACCTATTCTGTGCCACCGTAGGATCCGCTAGTAGCTGAAGCATTATTCTTAACTCTATTGCTGGCCATTCATCTCTCCAAACGCGCCGTTATCCGTCGTCTGTCTTACTCGCGTTTACTTGACATGTGGTCAAAAGTCTTAATGATATGGTTGAATCAACCACTGATACATCCTTTCCTTTAGCCACTATCTCTGCTCTGCGGCAGCTGTTCGCTGTAGGCTCTATTGAACTTTGGGAATACCCTTAGCTCGCTGGGCGTCAGTCCTTCTGTCGAATGTTCATTCTCCTGGTATAATTTTTTCACAGCTCAGCTGGTTTGCTGTCCGATCCTTTGACACGGTAGTTATTCGTTAGCACCTCGAATGATTAACTCAACAGGCACCTTTGGCCACTGAAACCCGGTCCATTATCGATATCTTCTGATAATCTTACCTTCAACACTTATCTTACTTTGATATCCATTTAATCTTAGCCTGCTTCTAATATGCTCAGCTTCCTATCTTCATATACTTATGTACATTGTAGTTATGGTGTCTTAGGTAATCCCTATCCCGTGGTGCATATATAAATACGGCCACATCGTCACTGTCTTTTGGTTTCCGATAACAACCAATCATGACTACACACCCACTTTCTAGTCTCAGGTAGAATGCGAACATTGTCAGTTACACCTCATGAATATCTTACCAGAATTCTGCTCTTCATCCCTATGCACATGAAAGTATTCTACCCATCAGGCCATGCCTTCCGCATAAGTAAAAACATCTTTAGCGTAATATCTGTTACACCTTGTACACTAGTTGTCTCAAATAAATGTCTTAATGTAGGATTTTGATAAAACGCTAGGTACATTGACTGTTCCTTTTCGGTCTTCTCTCGGCTTGTTCCTCTCTCCCTTTTCTCTGAAGTCGTGAACATCGGTGAGCTTCGGGATTGAACTGAGGAACTGCCTCCGTCTGGGATGGGACGAAATAACCAACAAGTTCTTACCTGGACCATGGCCTCATTTCCACTCTAACTATTTGCACCCAACCACCGATGTCCAGTGAGGGTAGCTGGACACGAATTCTTCGCTCCCCGGCAAATATACATAATCAGAAATGACTTCATGTGGTTCTGCGAAGGATCAACACATCATACTCAATAAGAATGTTTAGTACCCGACCTACCAATGGACAGGACCCAGGAACGCAAAAGGTAACCAGTTATTGCATCAACCAGCGGAAAAAAGAGACGCAAACTGACTGCGAATAACCGAGCAAACAGACTTTTAACAAGAAACAAAGCCAGTTACAATTTGCCATTCAATGGATTGGTGGCAGTGTTCCAGGACGTGGTGGGTTTTCGCCTGGCAAGCGTTCTCCCTACAAAAAGCCACAAATGTCCGTTTAACAACACTGCACCGTGGCGTATGTGACTCGCCACCGAATAAAGTCACAGCCCATAACTTTACACTAGCAGGCCAACTAGCGTCACAATTCTACATAGGATCGTCACACTGGGACTTCTACATCTGTATATACTGTTGTCGTTTTACATCCTACGATACGTTGCACTTTTCCTTCCTTGTGTGCGGGATCTTCCATTACCTTTCAATGGATCATTCAGGATTCTCAATCTCTTATTAGCTGAGGTCCCGTATCCCATAACAGCCAACTTATTGTTTCGCATTTAAATAAATAAACAAATAAATAAATAGTATATTCTCGAATTTCCGAGACACACCTGACCAGGCATGATCAACGTTTACAAGCAATTTATGTTTCGCAACAAACACGTTGCCATGTATGTAATCGGCAATAAGCCGAAAGTCGTCCAAGCTTTGGAAATTGTAAAATTAATCTTGAGGTATAAATTCGTCGAAACATGACGACAAGTTGGGTTATAGTGGGCGTAGTGTAAACAGGCTGGGCATTCCGTTTGTAGAGAAAACTTGTCTGGAAAATATTACATTAGGATTCAGGTCCGCTTGCCAGTATGTAGTTGTGGGCAGTGACTTTATTCAGTGGCGAGTCACATCCGCCACGTCGCAGTGTTGTTAAGCGGACACTTGTGGCTTTTTATAGGGAGAACGCTTGCCAGGCGAAAACCCACCACGTCCTGAAACACTGTCAGAAATCCGTTTGTACACTAATGTAAAACTGGCAGAGCAGCTCGTCGACTGATTTAACACTCGGTTAACCGCCGTCAATTGCCTTCTAATTTCCTCTGTTAGCTGAACAGGTTATTTTTGCTCGCGGCGGCCATAATGGCTGAGGCCTATGGAGGGTTAGACCTTCGTCATCTTCGTGTCCAGGTGAGCAAAACTTCCGTTTCTTGCTTCTAGAATTTACAGGATTATGTATACTTCGCAGGAGTATAAAGGCGTCATGTCCAGCTACCATTACTGGACGACGGTCATTGTACAGTTCCAAGCATGGATATATGAGCAATTTTCTACGTTACTGTTACAATTGCATTAAAATGTTTGTACCGTTGTACATATCTGATCATGCCTCCATGAGCGTGCCTCGCATAGTCGAGAATAAAATATTTATTTATTTATTTATTTAAGTTCTATACCTGCTGGGTCCCTAACAATAAACGGCAACACTATCAAACAGAATGCGACGAAAACAGATCTGGGGTTGCGCTAATCCGTAAGCCTCAAACTTGCAGAGCAAGTACATTATCAAATGGCAAGGGTAGGGAGATTATCGTCCCACATAACCCATTAAATAAAAGCTGGACTGCTAGAGTTTTGCGCAAAATTTTCACCTAGTTGCTTATATTTCCCAAGTGTGACTGCAGTGCACTTTTCGGACACCTACGAAGTCAGCAGTCGTTGCAGGGTTTAACGGGCTCTTTAGTGGTTTTCTAGCTAGCTACGCCTATATAAAACATAGGAATAAATAAATAAATAAACTTTTATTCCCGACAATGCGAGGCACACCTTTACAGGCATGATCATATGTAGATAACATAGTGTGATCAAATTGTAAAAAAGGACATGTTTCGCATAACAGTGTTTGTAAGCATATGGGTGTATATACGTATGTAACTGTGCAGGAATGTAGCTTATATTTTTGATTTTGCCGCAGAATGTTTGACTGTTTCTTATCGTTAGGAATGTGAGAATAAGTGTTTGATTATCGTTGGTTAGATAGCATTTTCCGAAAATCCATAGGGGCCAGTGACTTTAGTTTGTGCCGAGTCACATCCGCCACGTTTCAGTGTTGTTAAGCAGACAGCTGGGGCTTTTTATAGACAGAACGCTTCCCAGGCGAAAACCAACCACGTCCTGGAACACTGCCGCCGAACTATTTGCTGGCACGGATTAAACACGAACAACCCAGCTGGCACCACGACGAGGTTGCTCGGCCAGCCAGCTAGTGGTTTTCTAGATAGCTATGCCTATATAAAACATATACCGCTTCTCTGCTTTTACATTTGCTTTTCCTTTTTCTGCTGCCTGCTCGTAGAGCAGATAACCATTTTTAGCGAAAAAGAATAATGGCCGTTTCGCGGACCAACATTCAATTGCAAATAACTCGCAAACTACTGAAAGTATAGTATTTTTTACTTTCAACGTAATAAGCGGTTAAAACTTGTCATGAGCAGCCTATTTTTGTGCTACTGTATGCAGTATTCTAGCCTTAGAAAAGGTTTTTCTTTCTGAGATTTACTCAGGTTGAAATGTCGCGCCGGAAAGCAATATAAACGCAAGAAAAGTTTGGCTATATTTTGTTATTTATTTGTATTTTTCTAGTGAAGCACGCCGCCTTAGTATGTCTCTTAACCAAACTTTTTTATTTTCACCTGCATTTCTCGAAATTGTTTTTAACTTTTCGCATCCCTTATAATTCCGCCACCCTCAATTCTTACATGTGCGCACCAAAAATTGTGACGACTGAGCGGGCCAAAAATGTCCAATGAAGTTAAAGTGAACTTGTGGTGAATTGGATCCTGTTCCATAGAAAAACGGCACAACTACAGTCCTGCGCAATTTTCAAAACGGAAAAAGGTAGCACATTATCGCCTGAAGAAACCAAAAGATTTCAAGTTGGGCGCCTGCGACCCTATCAGCTGTGCAACAAACAATTCCAAGACATTTGTAATTGCCAACTAGGAGCAAATACTCGTATTTGCCTACTTCCATGCAAGCGCATACAATTAATGTAAAGATTGATCTGAATCCTTAAGGGTTCAGCCTCTAGCCGGTCAAGAAATATAACTTTTAGTTTATTTATTTATTTATGCTTGATAAATAGATGGCCAAATCTTTTTCCTTCATCAGTTTGCACACATGGGACTTTTATTCTAACTTTTTTAGATTGGTGGATATCGCACTGCGTGGGCCATCTACCATTGCAATTGATTGAAGATCGCCTTTCATGTCTTCACAATTCCATACGTTCTGCAAGGTTGTAGACCGCCGCCGCACTCATACCACTGCGTATCACCCAGCAGCCGACGGTTTAGTGAAAAACGTCTATAGACAGCTTAAAGCCTGGTTCTCCGCCTCCTCCGACCCTAGCTAGATTGAAAACCTTTCGCTCCTACTCTTAGGCTTTCGCAGCAGCGACAAAGCTGACTTGGAATTTGAACCAGCAGAGCTGGGTTACGGCAAAAGCCAAAGTTGCCAAGAGAATTCGTTGCACCTCCTGTCTTGTAGAGTATGCCTCCGCCAAACTTTGCGTCCTCCCTAGCTCCACGAATGCAATCACTACGCCCTACTCTGCCGCGTGAGCAGACTAGACCTGCAAATGCACCGCGGACTTTTTAGCTGCACTCACGTTTTCCTTCGCACCAACTCCGTGCGGATTTTTTCTCCAGCCTCTCCAAACTAGCTTTATCGGAGTCCTACAAGGAACCCAAAATATATCACCTTAGTCCACAATGATCATTGAACGACGGTGACCATCGACCGCCACAAAGTTGCTTTTGACGAGCCAGTTGCAATCCAGGCTGAAGCTATAAGGAAAGCGTACGCAACTGCGGTGACTTCCCGAGCACTTAATAAACCGAAACCCTCCGTTCCTCTTGACCCTCAATCTACCCAGCCTCAACCCCAGGCAACCGACCGACGCGGTAGACAGGTCAAACATCCGGGCCGTTATTCAGTTTTCGTAAACGTTTGCTATTTCTAGTAACACGATCGTTTCTCCTTTGGTGGTAATCGTGCGTCTCCTCCACAAACAATTGCAAAATCGACAAAACCCAAAATACTCTGAAAACTTAAAAATGGAATTTGCTTTTCATGCATGCCATGTACCCTTACCAGTGACACGCCACTCCCCAGAACCTTGCCCACCCCCTCTGAGTTATACCTACCAGAAACCAAACGGCCGGGACTGCCAAGGCAACGCTCGAGTGACTTCCCAACCGGCTGAACGCAACCCCTGCGTTACTTGCCAGCCGACTCAAACCCCCTTCCTGACCCGATAAACCGGCATTCTCCTTCGGCAGTAGACAGCCACAAAGGTGTTGGTTTGCGAACGTCCATAAAGGCGTTGCTGATGAAGACGCCAAAGTTCTTCGTGGAATGAGAACGCCTTGCTTTCTTCGTGGGACGAAGACACCTGGATCACTTTGTGAGACAAGGATAGTTGACTGGAGTGCGGTCTGGGTAGGGACGCCTCATCAGCACTTGACGCAAGCTGAAAGTCACGACCTTCGGTCTGTCTCACAATCACCCAGTTAACAGCTTTATTTTTGAGGGACACCCCATCAATCGCCGTCTGACGGCCGATGAGTTCACTCAGTCCTTGGAATTGTCCGCTACAACCTACCAACAAGCTACCTCAAGCAGTTCATCAAGGTTCCATTCGGGAAGCATATTACCAGCGATGATGTCCGCAATGTTCGTCGTAACTTGCGACCTGGCGTTGCGTGTAAGTTTATTTTGATGGTTTTTACTACTCGCGGTAAAATTTCATCAGCTTATCAAGTCTATGGAGGAAGACGGAGTTGCTCGAATTATTTCAGAGAAAGGTCCGTGCACCCATGTATTATTCCCTAGGCATCAACAAATAGAACTTTTCCCCAGATTCTCGCATGTCGTTTGTGTATAAGCTTATCATGGTACTTACCGTTCGAAGTAGGAATTGATAACAGCCTTACCTGTTGCTTGCAGCTTTAAACTGTACGAGGTATTATTAACTGACGGGATGGGTCACGAACGGCCAATATTTTATGCGTTTCTGAGTGGGGAAGAGTACGCATCTTTGCTTACGTTTTTCGAGGCGTTTCTGGATATTATGGGTCATGATGTTCCCGTCAGCACAAAAATGATGGAAAGTGGCTGCTCAAATACGTGCAGCTCGCGCGGTTTTTCAATGCGACACTCTGTTGTGCCACTTCCACATAAGCCAGGCCATAAGGAAGCATATAATTCAGAAATCTTCCTTATATTCAGAAGACAAACATTAACCGGTCGCGTTATCTGTTTCATCGCATGGCAACTTCGGACACGGAGACTGAATACAATCTCTTTCTGTATGTACTATTCTTGTTATAGATTTCAACAAGCTTTAAAGCTCCTTCAACGAACAGATCACCGGTTTGTGCGCTACCTTACGGTGTACTGCTTGTACATAAAACGCTTGTGGGTGAAACACGCCCAAGCGCAACTGGCGCATTTTGGCAATACAATGAACAACCGAGTTGAGAATGCCAAGTTGCGGTTGAAGTAAGTTACCCATGCATTAGATGGCCTTGTTGCAGCCGTTTGAAAACTCTGAGAGCATCCGGAATTTCTCCTGAAAGAAACACAGATGCATGAGGCGCTTTTCTGTGCCAGGCGTCAGCTACTAGAATGCAGCGCATACTTTCATCGCATAGTTTGCCTCGCAACTATGTACGCTTGCAACTTAGGGGTGCGCCCTCTAGCAAAACCCATGTTACAAGCAGTTTACTCGGACCTTAGAGATGGGGTGCTATATGAATAAAAATTACTGACGCCTCCATAGTTTGAGATACCTAATGAAGGAAACCGCTTCGCCATCGATTGCTCCTTGTCCATTTTCTGAAACCATGTGGCTGTCGTGTGTGCATTGAATGACGGAATACAAGCAGCACGCGTACCTGACAAGCAAGCCGTTCCTGATATATGCATCCATTTACAGGGCAAATACCTATTTGCATTCGCCGGCTGGTGGACTGCAACCTACCCATAGCATCCATACAGTTGCGGAGTGAAAACTTCCCGTTACGAAGCCAAGCACATCTAAAATCGCACATCTTCTACATCGTCTGAGATGTGCTGAAGAGGTTAATTCGCCCGGATTTTTGGTACTGTATCAACAGCTATTGCGAAGGACCAAGGAAGTAATTGGTGCTTCACCAGACTTTCAACCCGCAAAGAAATAACCGCGTTAGCCGAAAATTATGGCTTCCGCCGATCTGTGTTTCACATGCAGCAAGCCTTTTGTAGTAGACGCAGTTCGCTGTGCACACAGTCGGTTACTTTATTATCGAAAGGGCCTGCGTGTGCAATCAGGACCCGTTGTACAATTTGTGTAAAAGATTCATAAACGGTATCTGTGCCCAGGGTGGCAGTGCCTAGCTGTACTACAGGTAAGAAAGTAAATTTTTACTTCGATATTTAGCTGTTGGAAGTTCACTTTCACCGGATTTCACAGTTGCCTCTAACCCATCAACTTGCTCCGCTTACGAAGGTAAGCGACAGCTTAGTATAACAATTTCCTGCGCAGGCAGTCAGGATGAGATTACCACATTCCAGAGTACAAGTCAACAAACAATACCCCATCATATTGCACCTGCACTTGGTACTGATGGTCACTTTTCTTACCTTTAATCGATAGGTTGTCTGCAAAGAGCCGTCGAGTTCCCCGCAAGAGAGGTACTGTGCAGAATTCTGTACCAAATTAAGCAACGCTGTGCAATTAAACCTCCCATTATCAGTTTATTGTAGCGTCGACATGGATTCTAGCCCAGTAAGGAAACCGCTGAGAAGGAAGAAGGTTGTTTAGACAAAGATTATTATTCAATTGCTCGACAGTAGGCTAAGGCTTCGCACTACTATTAAACTTTAGCCGATGAATACGACTTTGCGTAATGATACCCTGCACGGGACATGCGCGTCCAAAGCATGGATATAATGAACAACGCTGAAACATTGCTTGCTGCTTTCCGTTAAACACAAAGCATAGTTGTTATAGCGGCTACTGCGATCCTTTAGGATGAAAGCATTTGTAATGCTTAACTGGGCTAGCGGCACGATTGCTGCCAATGTAATAGGACCCAAGGGGGTTGCAATAGCACACGGCGTCAATGCTGATGCTCGTGGTATAATGGCTTCATCCGTGGCACATGTGGTGCCAATGCAATGGGACCCAGAGTGTTGTAATAGCACACGGCTCCAAGGGTCGTGCTCGTTGTATACAGACTCCAGCAGTGGCACGTTTATTGCCGAGGTAGTTGGACCCAAGTGCGTTGTAATAGCACACAGCACCATGGATGGTGCTCGTAGTATAAAGGCACCATCAGTGGCACATGTTGTGCCAAGGTAATATGAGCGAGGTGCGTTGTAAAGGCACACGGCTCCAAGGCTGGTGCTCTTAGTATAAAGGCTCCATCAGTGGCAACTGTGGTGCCAATCTACTAAGGCTTAAGTGGGTTGTAATAGCACACGGCTCCGAGGCTCGTGCTGGTTGTATATAGGCTCCGGCGGTGGCACGTTTACTGCCCATGTAATTGGACCCAAGTGCGTTGTAATAACATTTAACTCCGAGGATTGTGCATGTAGTATAGCGGCTCCGGCGGTGGCACACTCACGATATACGGTGAGGTGGCAACGGTTATAACATGCCGCCTGACTAAAAGTCATCCGAGTTCAGTTTCGTTTGGTCGAGTTTTGGTTATACAAACCCATTCAGAGTTGGAACTTACGCCTACTGCATTGCGTAATTGCAATTAGTAGGTAGTATCCCACTTCAGGTTTGTGAAATTTTATGACTAAAATTTCGTTTCGGAATTTAAGGGGCGTTGGAAAGTATTTTGAGTGACCAACTGTCGTCCATAAGGCGTAAGTTTTGGCTGCTGCTGGCCAAACGTTTGGCCATTTCGGGAGTTACAACACTCAAACTAGGACACACGTTCTCGCTGCTCGCGTGGACGGGATGCATATTCCGTCAAGGGTAGGCGAAAATCGATTACAGACTTGCAATTACTTACGCCAAAGTGTCGAATTATTCGTCACTCATGGTGCTATAAAGATCATTTGCGCTGACAGAAGTTACAGTTACAAAGAACACTTTTTATGCCATAAATGGCCCCGATAAATAAATAAATAAATAAACTTTTATTCTTGACAACGCGAGACACACCTGTACAGGCATGATCATGTTTAGCTAACATAGTGTGATCACAATGTACAAAGAGTGCATGTTTGGCATAACAGTGAATGTAGGTGTATGGGTGTATATATGTATGCAATTGTCTGTGAATGTAACTTGTGTTTTTGAATGCGCCGCAGAATGTTTGACTGTTTATTATCAGTAGGAATGTGAGAATAAGCGACTGATGTCCGTGGGTTGGACACCATGCTCCGGATGTCCATGGGCCAGTGACTTTATTTTGTGGCGAGTCACATCCGCCACGTCACAGTGTTGATAACCAGACATTTGTGGCTTTTTATAGGGAGAACGCTTGCTGGGATAAAACATACCACGTCCAGGAACACTGCCGCCGAACTATTTGCTGGAACTGGTTAAACCCGAACCGCCCAGCTGGCACCACGAGGAGGTTCTTCGGCTAGCCAGCCCAAAGATTTAGAAAAATAGCTAACAACATTCATGGACATATAAAGCCATTTATGTTTATCTCGTTTTGCTTCTCCGCGAGTGGCTAACAGCACGCTTCAATGGGAGTGCTCGCAGTCCATATGTTTGGATAGAATCATAATCCATAGGTACCATGATGCTGCATAAGTTTCCTATGATTTTAAAACATATTTGCTGTTAAAGTAGGCACTTAAATATGGTTGCAATGATAAGCAACTGCTTTGAAACTCACAAACCTAACGTGTGACTTTCTTCATTATATTAAGAATGCGTTCCACATTAAAATTCCGCTGGTCTCCTGTCGGCACAATAGGAGAGTAAATAAGTAGTCCGGGTCGAGATAATCCGTTGACTGCAGGTATTTTTAGGAAATGGGTTAAGAAAGAGTATGCTTATATTTTATATCTTATGATGAATAATTTCCACTTTAGTTACTAACATTGCATTATTGTTGCTCATGTTTAAGGCAAATAAAGCTGCATGCATTATACACTTGGATGTTTCACCGTCGCTACGTCGACGCAGAGTAAGGCGAGTTGAGTATTGGCACTTTTGCCTCCTTGGGCGTGCCTCGCATAGTCGAGGATAAAGTATTTATTTATTTATTTATTTAACACTGCATGTACAGCTGATTGAGTAGGCAATAGTTTGCACGCATTTCAATACCGTTTTGCTGTACATTTTGCCTATGTTCTGTTTTGCGCCTAACTACATCTAGACAGGACGCCGATAAGACACATAAGAAGAGACCCACGGACACTTAACGGACGCTCGTGCCGACTAGCTTGTCAAAAGTTCTAGCTTTTAGGGTTTAAGTAGCGGAAACCTGATGTTTCAAACTGACTTCCTAGAATGCGAATTAGTTACATACAGCATCCATAAAAACAAGCGACCCAAATTTGACTTTTAGCATTACACTGCGCGCACTATGCAATATTGGACATACGGGAGTTGGGATTTTATTATCTTATTAATTTACCAAATATGCTGCATTTCGATAACCGTATTTACTTGCCTTCGAATCCGCGGCAAGCCGTTGTTAGGCTTTAGAGTTCCAAAATACAGTTTTAAATTTACGCCAGACTAAACTGACAGAGTCTAGAGGCCAGTTGTTTCACTTCAATCCAACTAATCAGCAAACGTCGCCATCTCCAGCTGACCTTGACCTTGACGCGTTGCCTCGATTATTTGACGTGCTATATTTTAAGGTTTTAGATCATATATAAGGCAAAACAGTGTTCTTGGAACACGAATTATGGAGCCGTGCTATTCCGTAATGACTTACAAATATGGAACGAAAGATAAAGCCGCCCGCGACTACATCCGGGGCAAAGGTAGGAGTACTCACTCCAATACCGCAGTTTCTATCGATCAGTGCTCTGACTTATGCACCACAAATGCGGTTAAGACAAGCACACTGTCTGCTGTCAACAGAAAACCGGAATTACTTGCGCCCCTGCAGTGTTCTTCTTATAGACCCACTGCAAGATGCACTTAACAAAATCAGTACACTCTCAAATGAAATAACTGCTCTTAAAAAGGAAATGGCAGCTACCAAAGCAGACCCAGCAAAACTTATGCCATTGGCCCAACTCGCAGACATAAGGAAACATGGCAACGCCAATGAGCTCAAAGAGGCCGGCGCCCTTCTTACTACCATCACTAATGAGAGAAACGAGCGCGTCCGTCGCTCCCGAAAAGTGATCATCTTAAACGCTCCTGACAAAATTCCTCTGGAGAAAGTCACCCGCCCGCTTACGTCCATGTGTAGCATCCCTCCTGATGCGTGCATGAGCAAACGGCTTAGAAAATCAAAGATCAGTCGTCATTGCCCTCTTCTTACTGCCTTCAATACCCAAGAACTAACTGTATGTTTCATAGCAAACAGATTTACGTTACGAACAAACGCAAACATTCAACCTTTTCTTATCAAGCCTGATCTAACGCCGCTGCAAAGAGCTTTCCTTTCGGATACCAATACCAAAGCAAGACAACCGCCACCTAAATCATCGCCGATCACCAGAACTACCGCTTGTTCTATGGCAAGCATTAACGTGGATCTGGACCTAACCCCCTGCACCACGCGTCCACGACAGCATTACTTACCGACTCAAGCCCACAGCCCTAATAGATAAAAAGTCAACCAAGGTTCCAGACTCGTCTCAGCTAACGATACCAGAAGCTGAGTCAATGTTTACTATACTGCATAACCCCTCCGACATGAGTGACACAGAATCAGCACCGATCAATGTTGACTTCCCACTGATCAACTCGCTTCCCTCCCCCTCGTACAAAGCCGAAACCACCCTCGCAACACAACAGACTACCAACAAATGTCAACAGCCGAAACACGGCTCACCTCGTATTACAAAACGCCCCCCACTGATACATCAACATAACAATGATAATCAAACCCAAGCAGTGTCCTCGTGGCATAAGCGGGTAGCTAACAAATACCAATCAACATCTGTACCAATGGATTGCATGAGGTGGAAATAATTCCGATCACAAACGTCGCCCTCCATGAAGGTTTTGACCCAACCCGCCCAATCACTGCGCAAGCCCTACCTACTCGAGGCGCCCAACCATGCTATCAAGCCTGAGGACTACAACAAACGCCATGTTTCTCACAAACTAAGGACGTTCTACCAGTCACCACAGTAAAACGGAACCATGAGCAGCCTGCGCAGCATCAACGCAGTGCTTCCCATAATAAATAACAAGGCTAGTTATCCGCCTAATACCCTATCGCACAGTCGGCCCTACAAAAAGCGCTATGCCATCCAGAGGTCAAGTGCACAACCCTGTTACCAACCCCCGCAACCACTAGAAACACAAGCAGACAAAGCACCCTCTCAAGGACGACGCCATTCTAAAAATCTCTACCGCCCCATCAACACCACTCCGGGCTCCCGGACATTGCGCTCTCCTTAAAGAGAATATACTATTTATTTATTTATTTATTTATTTATTTATCCGGCGGACAAACACTACAACCAAGCCATGCCCTCCACGGCCCCCCTTTTTATGGGATGTAGCAGGACAAGATTCACCTCGCCCATTTCACCAAGGGTTCTTGCCAGCCCTCTACTACCTCCAACAACTCATATACTCACTACAAATAAACCCCTCACGGTTGGTTTCAGCCCTTCGGATAGATTCTACAGTCAACAATAATACCAAAGCCTATTAGGGGCCGATTACTATCAGCTACCTACTCAACCACTTCCTGATCACATTCCTATAAGACCTTCTCCAGCCTTTCTTACCACTTCCATGTGCCCTGCGCCAGTTGCACCCTGTAGCGCAACTCACCTCACAAAATCTAACTCCTTCAACCCTCCTTGCGTTGAATCATGCAGCATGCTGCTTATCAACACACAATCCATTACACACAAGATGCACCTCATTGGCCCATTTATCCTACTCTCATATCCACAGCTGGTTCTCATCACAGAAACGTGGCACCCCTCAAATGCCTCTGACAGCCTACTACGCATCCCTGGCTACACCACATTCTGTAACGGACGAGCCAACCAGCAGGGTAGCGGTTGCCTTATCTACGTCTGGGATGACTTTGGTGTACCCAGTTTCTAACTGCTATCTATAAGTGACCCGGAAGACTCCATCTGGATCCAGACAATAGGAGGACAGCTTGCTCTCCTTATTGGTTGCTTATACAGCCCTCCACACACATCTAGCGGAAACATTAATAAACTCATTAAGCTTTTCACTGAAACCTCCATAATGCCTCCACGTCACAAGCTAGTGGGTGGCGATTTCAATATGCCACTTATCCCCTGGAACGACCAGGTTGCCCCACTCAGATACAGAAACTTCCTTGACACCATCAACGCAACTAACTGGACCCAACAAGTTCTCGATCAAACCAGGTTTTCTAACACCCCAGACTTAGTTTTACGCAAGGTGTCTCTGAGGCATTAACCGATATACTAGATAACATACATGGCTGCGACTACAAGGTGGTAAAACTCATAATCACACTTCTTCCTCCACACTGTGCCACTTTTGTTCTGTCAAAAAGTTTCGTATGTTCAACCACGTTAACTGGGACAACTTTGCGATACTAGTGCGATCTGCGAACTGAGACAACTTCTTTCTAGCCACTGAAATAGACGCAGCCGCATGCGTCTTTTGTCTAAATTGCTTTAGCTGCCTAGATGTGATCGCCCCACTCACTTGTAGAAGTCGCTCAAAGGTGTCAGCACAAGCAGCTAAGGCCTACGGTGTATTCAGGAAGATCAAAAATATGCGCCATCGAAACTCCAAAACTAAGGAATTCCACATCCTTGTTCGCGTGAACGTAATCCTAGCCAACTGGTAAACTGCGCAGAAATCAGCCAAGATTGCTGCAGAAGATGATGCCCTTAAATCTAACAATAAAACCAAGTTACATGGATCCACTGTTCCACAACCGGAGACTGACAATTCTGGCGTGATTACATTCACTGCCTCAAACATTCCGATTCTCCAGTCACCTGGAGCTTTTCTGATGTCATTTCACGGACAGCACTGCGCGCGCATAAGCGGCTTTTCCGATGATTTTTCCTGGAGCTCTCACTTGGTTATGGAGACAATTACACTTACATTTGAAGGAAATACTTGTCCACTTCGCGGAGAATAGCATTTATTCCTGTTTTGGACATATTCAGACACAAGAAACAACTGCACTCACCGTCCCTATGACAAGTCCAGCATGGATAGCTGAACACGGGTTGCGAGCCGGACAACATAATAGAAAAAGCCGGCCTCTATTAACAATGTGGTTACTCACCCGCATCATTATCATTCGACTCAGCGACTCTTTTACATCATTGACTGGCTTCATCAACTATTGCCGGTTCAGTACTAAGCCATTTGGCCAACCAACGAAAAATTTTGGCTGTCAACCGACTGCGAATAATAGAGTGCAAAATCGGTCTATACGATGTATAGCCGACTAGCACTACAGTTCAACGGAAGCTACGACAGTGTTCCAGGACGTGGTGGGTTTTCGCCTGGCAAGCGTTCTCCCTATAAAAAGCCACAAATGTCCGCTTAACAACACTGCAACGTGGCGGATGTGACTCGCCACAAAATAAAGTCACTGCTATATCTTTCACACTGACGCAGTCCTCAGCCTCCAACATCGAACCTGTGCAACTGATTTTACTATGAAGAATGCTTTAGTGGAGTACCGATCATCCCGGCTTCGTAATGGTCATTGATTGCACTAAACCTTGTTCGGGCTCCTGTGCTCATGGATCACTACATGTCAAATTTACCCCCCACTTGTATCTTGACGCAACAGTTTTTGCGCGCCACGGCGCCATTATGATCCTTGGTCTGACTATTACCTGACAATATGCTCGCACTTATGGACTACATCTTTTCGTTTATTCCTTTCATTGTAACGAAATGTTTTAATATTCCAAAGAAGCTGTGCTTGTATGCATATTTGATCATGCCTTTTAGAGGTGTGTCTCGTTTTACAGAGAATATACTATTTATTTATTTATTTATTTATTTAAGTCACTCAGTCAACGACCCGGACACAAAAGCAATCAAAAATCTACGCCCGTTCTCTTACTGTGACTTTCTGACACATCCGTCATTAGCGATCCAGCAGAAATATGTGAGACGCTCAGTGGATACTTCTGCAATTCCTTCACTGACGCTAACGGAACGTCACTATCCATGCCATCCAAGTGCACTAATGACCTAATTGACACTATTAAGTTTGGCGTTAGATCTATCACTAGAGTAATCAGCTCACTCAAATGGTCATCACATCCTGGTCCCGATGGTCTTCCGTCTACGTTGTTGATACTCGGTAGCCAGGACATTCCGGTGCTACTTCTCAACCCATTCACGCTTTCCATGACAAATGGGATTTATCCAGTCACATGAAAACACGCCACCGTCATCCCCAAACACAAAAATGCAGTCAGCAGAACATGGAAAACTATCGCCCCATCAGCCGCACGCCTATTGCGTTAAGAGTAATGGAACGAATAGACAAATAAACCATGCTCACCTTCCTACTTACTTGTATCCTCGTCAATCGACAACAACGTGGATTTCCACCATCTAAATCCTGTCAGACCTGCCAAGTTGAGTTCCTCAACCACGTAACTCAACAGATTGACAACAAGCAAGCACTAGACATTATCTTCCTAGACATGACTAAAGCATTCGACAGAGTACCACCTACAGAACTCCTGATGAAGCTGGAATCATACGGTTTCTCCGGCAAACTGCACACTTGGTTCTCATCAAAACTTACAGCTCGCTCAAAGTCAGTAAAGGTTGGGGGCTTTTTGTCACTTCCAAAACCAGTCAAAAGTGGCGTAATTCAAAGAAGCGTTTTAGGCTCTCTACTATTCCTGCTTTACACCAATGACGTGTTTCAGGTTTTAAACATGGAACACCCTATCTCTTTGCTGACGACATCAAAATTTTCTTTTCATTTCATCCGTCAAACTTCCACACCGCCCTCTGCCATATACGGCACGACTTACGTGTCCTAGCTGCATGGTGCGACACATGGAAGTTGGCATTCACACCAGCAAAATGCAACGTCCTTACATACAGATGCACCATGCCACCCAATACCTTAATGCTACAAGTCACGCCATTTGGGAACTGCCTAAATGTGCGGGACTTAGGAGTTCACTACTCCTGTTTGCTGAACTTCGCGGAACAAGTAGTTTATGCAGCAGCAAAGGCGCTTTCTCTCATCGGATACATCCTCAAAACCATGGCAATACATGCATGTAGAACTGTCCTCTACAAAACATGTGTCCGGCCCCGCTAGAATACTGCTCTATAGGATTCACTAACCTAAGAAAATGTGACAGAATAGTTCTGGAAGAGGTTCAGCGTACCTTCACAAAACGCCTCCTGCGGAACTCAAGCTTCAGCTACCATGATCGATACAACACACTTAAGCTCCACCCGTTAGGGCTGCGCTGACTGAAAACCAATCTGGCTTTCCTATATTCGCTTATTAACAATCCCAACGGAAGCCCACTAACCCATGTCTCAGATTCATATAACACTTCTTACCCACTACGTGATAGACCCCACACCATTATCCTACCAAGAACGCGCAGTAATCTTCGCTCAAACTTCTACCTCTGCAGATGTGCACATGTATGGAATAGGTTACCTCTTACAATAAGGGCATCTATGCATATAAACCAGTTCCGCTTCTCGAAAAGCAAATACCTCTCTGTCAAACAAGTTTCCAAACTTCTGAATATCAACTGTCCAGAAGATGAGTTTTTGAATCTGGACCAGACCACTTATAACTGCCTTCTCTTACCTTCCCTCACTATCTCCTTCCAGACTTTCAATATTTCTATCTCCCTGCTTCCACCAACAACCCCATATGTCTTCTATCACCTAGTTATGAGCCACTGGATACCGAATGCCTCTGCAATCCCTCAAATCTTACCCATCTGTCTAGCTCGAGGCATCCGACTGGCTAATCGCATCAAATTAAATAAATAAATAAATAAATAAATAAAACATTTATGTTCGACAATGCAAGGCACACCTTTACAGGCATGATCATGTTTAGCTAACATAGTGTGATCAAAAATGTAAAAAGGTGCATGTTTAGCATAGCTGTGCATGTAAGTGTATGGGCGTACATACGTATGTAAATGTGTATGAATGTGGCTTGTGTCTTTGAATGTGCCGTAGCATTTTTGTCTGTTTGTTATCGTCAGGTATGTGAGCATAAGCAATTGATGCCCGTGGGTTGGATATCACTTTCTAGATGGTGAAGCCGGCGTGCGTAGGACCTCAAGTACCAGTTGACATTGCCCAAATATATCCCTTTCTCCAAGCTGACACCATTATCACCTGCACTTTTTACACAATGGATCTCGGGAACATTGAATATTCCCCTTTAATCGAGCTTCCATTTACCGTATATCCCTAATACTTCTCTTACTTGTTAGGCTCTGGCATTTCTCTCCCATTACGGACCACCTACCTACGATGCTCCAACGACTTAACTCAAGTTGTAGCTCCGCACTTTTGTGAGTAAGACTTCAAGTACCTGGTTATGATGCACACCTATAACCTCATCTTGTCCTACTTATTTATTCATCTCTTTAACCAAGGCTTTCCTCTCCACTTATGCACCACCTAACTCTGATGTTTCACCTGCACAACATACTCACTGTACCTACGAAACATAATTGTTACCCTATAAATGAAAACACCATTAAATCTTCCCTATTAATCTCGCTTCCATCTGTCGAATATTCCTGCCACTTCTCGTACATGGTTGGCACCGGCATTCTCTCCTCCAAGTTACCACCTAAATACGCACATCCAACTACTTCTCTTCCCTCTGAAGCCCCACATTTTCGTGCATAAGTTGTCAAGTAGCTGGCTATGAAGCCTACCTAAAACCTTATCTCGTCCAACTTCTTTACCTATCCCTTTGACGCTGGCTTTCCCCTCCAATTATGTACCATCTACATCTGGTGATCCACCGACTCATCTTCCACACCCTAGCTCTGCACTTCGATGCGCAGGACCTCAAGTAGCAGGCCATGGTTCCCACTTATATCCTTGTTGTTGCCCTATGGACGAAAACACCATTAAATATGCGCTTTTAATCAAGCTTCCATCTATCGAATATTCCTATCACTTCTATAACCTGTTTGACTCTGGCTTTCCAGTCCTCCTAGGCACCACCTATCTACCATCCTCCAACGACTTAGCTTTCTCACTATATCTCCGCACTGTTGTGCGTAAGACTTCAAGTATATGGCTATGATGCATACCTATAACCTTATCTCCTCCTACATCTTCACTTATCTCTTCAACCATGGCTTTCCTCTCCACTTATGTCCCATCTACATCTGGTGATCTACGGACTCATCTTCCACACTCTAGCTTTGCACTTAGATACGTAGGACCTTAAGCAGCAGGCCGCGTTTCCCACTATATCCTTATAAATATATAGATAAATAGATATTTTATTCTCGACTATGCGAAGCACGCCCATAGAGGCATGATCAAGTAATTGTTGCTCTATGAACAAAACTACCATTAAATTTTCTCTTTTAACCCCGCTTCACTCTATCGAATATTCCTACCACTTCTCTTAAATGTTAGGCTCTGGCTTTACAGTCCTTCTATGCACCACTTATCTACGGTCCTCCAACGGCTAATTTTCACACTGTAGAGCCGAAACTCTGTGCGTAAGACTTCAAGTATATAACTATGATGCATACTTATAAGCTTATTTCTCCCTGCTTCTTTACTAATCTCCCTAAACCTGACATTCCTGTAAACCTGTGGACCTATCACCTCCGAGGATCCACCGAATCACCTTTTACACCGCAGCTCCGAATTTTTCGCGGAGGACCCCAAATAACAAGCTATGTTTCCGACTAATCCAGTCGAGCCCGATCGGTCTCCTGCGCTCCAAGTTCTCCCAGACTGTTGTGACGTTATCGGCATTAATTCGGAAGACCGAACGCTCTGTCCCCAATACCTCATGAGCCTCATGGACTTTTTCACACCCTATAAGTAAACCTCTTTCTATCCGGACCGTCTCCCCTCCTTATGGCGTTCTCTACTTCCATTTCTTCTCTAATCGGACTGCCAACCCTCAGTGCCTTGTAATAACCTAGTCTCATCTGACCGGTCTGCTTCTTTGACCTTTTCCAGACCAGCAACATGTAGCCTCTTGCATCCCAAATCTGTCCGTCTCTGCTGACTCTTTATTTATCTTCCCACCCTAAATGTTCGACTTACTCCCAATGTAAAGACTAATCCAGTCTCGCCTGATCGGTCCCCTGCTCTCCGAATTCATTCAAACTGCTGTGACGTTACTGGCATTTGATGAGAACACCGAACGCTCTGTCCCCATTACCTCGCGAGCCCCTTGGACTTTTCCACACCTTATAAGTAAACCTCTCCCTATCCGGACCCTCTCCCCTCCTTATGGCGTTCTCTACTATCATTTCTTCTCTAATCGGACTGCCAACTCTCAGTGCCCTGTACTAACCTAGTCTCATCTGACCGGTATGCTCCTTTGACCATTTCCAGACTAGCAAGCAATACCGATCTAATCTCTGTAGACTCAAAACTATGTCTTGCTTACATTGACAACCGGGTTGACTTGTTTAACCTTTATTAATATAGGCACTTCCATCATTATCCTGTGCACTCCATCTTTCTTCAATCGGACGACCATCTCTCAGTGCTTTGCAATAACCTGGTCTCATCTGACCGGTCTGCTTCTTTGACCTTTTCCACACCAACAACATTTAAACGGTCTAGACTCTGTAGACTCAAACCATGTCGCACTTACGTTGACAGCATTTTAGACTTGTTCACCCTCTATTTATATAGGCACCTCCACTTCTCGACCCACTCCATTTGCCCTCCAAAAATTAGCTGTTGGACTCAACCTCGTTTCGCCGACTAATCCTGCCTCGTCTGCTCGGTCTCCTGCTTTCTAACTCTCTCAGACTCCTGTGACATTACTGGCTATCGTTCAGATGACTGAGCGCCGTTTGTATTCAATCGTTCTTCAAGCGGACGATTTGTCATCCGTAACTCAGCCTCAGCTGATCAGCCAAATTCTATGGGACTGCCACCAGGCTACCGGAATGTTAGCGGTCTAGGCTCCGTCGATCCAAATCCATGTCTCCCTTACTTTGATAGCTTGCTGGACCTGTTCGCCCTATGTTAATATAACCACTTCTATCTCTGACCAGTCCAATCCTTTGGCTCCACTTATCTTTCCAAATGAACCATAGGACACATTCACAATGCGCTGACCAAGTCCAACCTCAGCAGATCGGTCTTCTTCTCTCCTACTGCTGCGATGCTGCCTGCCATACTCGGAAAACCGAACGCTCTATCCCCAATACCTCATGTGCCCCAGGGACTTTTCCAAACCTTATAAGTATACCTCTCTCTATCCGGACCGTCTCCTCTCCTATCGTTTCTTCTCTAATCGGACTGCCAACTCTCAGTGCCCTGTACTAACCTAGTCTCATCTGACCGGTCTGCTTCTTTGTCCTTTTCCATACTAACAACATTTAAACGGTCTAGACTCTGTAGACTCAAGCTATGTCGCACCTACGTTGACAGCCTGCTAGACTTGTTCACCCTGTATTTATATAGGCACCTCCACTTCTCGACCCACTCCATTTGCCCTCCAAAAATTAGCCTTTCGACTCAAGCACAGTGCGCCCATTAATCCAGTCTCAGACACCTGTGACATTACTGGTCATCGTTCAATCATTCTTCAACCGGACGGCCAACTCTCAGCGCCCTGCCCTAATTTAGCCTGATCCCATGAGCCAAACAATCTGAGACTACAGGTTAACGGGATTTTAGCGGTCTAGGCTCGGTCGGTTCAAAGCCGTGTTTCCCTCACTTCGACAGCTTGCTGGACTTCTGTGACGTGGCCGACCATTGCTCGGAAGGCTGAACGATCTGTCTCCATTACCTCGTGAGCCACGTTAACTGTCGCGCTTCTTACCCTAAATGCCTACTCTCGAATCTGTCCCCCCTCATCACGCTCTGTCTTTATTGCTTCTTCATCCGGAGAGCCTGCTCTCAGTGCCCTACCCTATAATCCCCTTTGACTGCTTCCTGAATAAAGAAGTGTAGTTCTACGCTCTGCTTCACCAACACACAACATCTCACACATTGCGCGCCTGCCTGATTTGCATACCTTATATTCATTTACCCTCTTCAATCCGTAACCTGTCCATCTCTGCCGACTCTATATTTATCTTCCCAAATCAACTGTACGAATTACTTTAAGTGTGCCGACTAATTCAGCCGCGCCCGATCGGTCCCCTGCGCTCCAAGTTCTCCCAGACTGTTGTGACGTTATCGGCATTAATTCGGAAGACCGAACGCTCTGTCCCCAATACCTCACGAGCCTCATGGACTTTCTCACACTCTATAAGTAAACCTCTTTCTATCCGGACCCTCTCCCCTCCTTATGGCGTTCTCTACTTTCATTTCTTCTCTAATCGGACTGCCAACTCTCAGTGCCCTGTACTAACCTAGTCTCATCTGACCAGTATGCTCCTTTGACCTTTTCCAGACTAGCAAGCAATACCGATCTACTCTCTGTAGACTCAAAACTATGTCTTGCTTACATGGACAGCCGGGTTAACATGTTTAACCTTTATTAATATAGGCACTTCCATCATTATCCTGTGCACTCCATCTTTCTTCAATCGGACGACCATCTCTCAGTGCTTTGCAATAACCTGGTCTCATCTGACCGGTCTGCTTCTTTGACCTTTTCCACACCAACAACATTTAAACGGTCTAGACTCTGTAGACTCAAACCATGTCGCACTTACGTTGACAGCATGTTAGACTTGTTCACCCTCTATTTATATAGGCACCTCCACTTCTCGACCCACTCCATTTGCCCTCCAAAAATTAGCTGTTGGACTCAACCTCGTTTCGCCGACTAATCCTGCCTCGCCTGCGCGGTCTCCTGCTTTCTAACTCTCTCAGACTCCTGTGACATTACTGGCTATCGTTCAGATGACTGAGCGCCGTTTGTATTCAATCGTTCTTCCAGCGGACGATTTGTCATCCGTAACTCAGCCTCAGCTGATCAGCCAAATTCTATGGGACTGCCACCAGGCTACCGGAATGTTAGCGGTCTAGGCTCCGTCGAGCCAAATCCATGTCTCCCTTACTTTGATAGCTTGCTGGACCTGTTCGCCCTATGTTAATATAACCACTTCTATCTCTGACCAGTCCAATCCTTTGGCTCCACTTATCTTTCCAAATGAACCATAGGACACATTCACAATGCGCCGACCAAATCCAATCTCGGCTGATCGGCCTTCATCTCTTCGACTTTTGTAACCCTACCGGCTATTGCTTGGAAGACTTAACGCTTTGTCACCATTACCACGGGATTCACAATAACTGTCGCATTTTTTAGCCCTAAACGTAAACTCGTAACTCTGTCCTCTCCTTATCGCGCTCTGCCTTCATTTCTTTTTCTACTGGAGAGCGCGCTCTCAGTGCCCTGCTCTATTTTCCTTTTCGACTATTGAAATTCAGTCCTAGGCTCTGCTTCACCAACACACAACTACTCTCACATTGCGAGCCTGGCTGAATTGCATACCTTATAGTCATATAACCTCTACCATCCCTAACCTGTCCGGCTCTGCCGACACTATATTTATCATCCCACCTCAACTGTTCGACTTACTCCCAATGTGCCGACTAATCCAGTGTCGTCTGATCGGTCCCCTACGCACCGAGTTATCTCAGACTGATGTGACGCTACCAGCATTTGATGCGAACAACGAACGCTCTGTCCTCATTACCTCTCGAGCCCCTTGGACTTTCTACACCTTATAAGTAAACCTCTCTTTATCCGGACCGTCTCCTCTCCTATCATTTCTTTTCTAATCGGACTGCCAACTCTCAGTGCCCTGTAATAACCTAGTCTCATCTGACCGGTCTGCTTCTTTGTCCTTTTCCATACCAGCAACATTTAAACGGTCTAGACTCTGTAGACTCAAACCATGTCGCACGTACGTTGACAGCCTGCTAGACTTGTTCACCTTGTATTTATATAGGCACCTCCACTTCTCGACCCAATCCATTTGCCCTCCAAAAAGTAGCTGTTGGACTCAATCACAGTGCGCCTACTAATCCTGCCTCGTCTGATCGGTCTCCTGCTTTCTAACTCTCTCAGACTCTTGTGACACTACTGGCTATCGTTTAGATGACTGAGTGCCGTTTGTATTTAATCATTCTTCAATCTGTCATCCGGAGCTAAGCCTCAGCTGGTCAGCCGAATGCTCTGCCCCCATTACCCCTCTAGCCTCATGGACTTTTCCACACCTTATAATTAAACCTCTCTCTATCCGGACCGTCTCCTCTCCTTATGGCGTTCTCTACTATCATTTCGTCTCTAATCGGACTGCCAACTCTCAGTGCCCTGTACTAACCTAGTCTCATCTGACCGGTATGCTCCTTTGACCTTTTCCAGACTATCAGGATATACCGATCTAATCTCTGTAGACTCAAAACTACGTCTTGCTAACAATGACAGCCGGGTAGACTTGTTTTCCCTTTATTAATATAGGCACTTCTATCATCAACCTGTACCTTCTAACCTTCAATCGGATGACCGACGCTTAGTGCCATGCCCATCTTTGTCATCATCTGATCAGTGAAATTCTCTGGGACTACTACGAGGCCTAAGGATGTGTCGACTATTCAAGTCTTGTCTGTTCGGTCTCCGGCTCTAAGAGTTCTCTCAGACTACCGTGATATTACCGGTAATTTTTCGGAACTGATCGATTCATACTTCGCACGAGAGCGTCCTTGGCTTCACCACACTTTAGTAGTGAACCTTTTTCATCCTGACTATCGTCTCCTAATTGCTCCTACGAGTTACTCTTCGAACTGCCGTCCGGATTCTTTCGCTCATAGCTGATTCTTTAAATTTCCTTTTCTCCTTGGAACGTTGCTTTACCTATATTGCTCCCGCACTCGGTTTCAACCTAGTTGTCCTTAGTTTTACCTAAGATGCCGCTCGCATTCGGACTGCTGTCATTATCATCGGTTTACCTGTTACTTTCCAACAATCATGTTAAACGCTTAACATTGTCAACACGCTTTGTTATATCCGTCTTTTGACCATGCGCGTGCAGGTCCTTCTTTCTACCTAGTAGTTGTAGTCTGAGGCACACCAGCGACGTGATGTAAAAAAGCGCTTGCAAATCCTGTATACTAAACAAAATTGCATAAATTTTAATGTATCATAGGCACCGTTGCAAGCCACCAGTCTGTGTTTGTGCTTCTTGATTCCTTGCTGTCTTTCTGTTTGGCTGCCTCTTGCCCGTTGCCCTTTTTCTCCCGAGATTTCCACATATACATCCGCCAAAACAAGGTTTATCCACTGGGACTGGTCGACCCACCCTCAACAGCCAGCCGGCTTACTTGCTTGATCTTTTCTCCGGGAGATGAAGAACCCACACATCGTTCCAAATGGAGCTCTTTATGCCATTCTGGAGAAGCTACGACTACGGGGTCTAAACAAATGGGTTTAGCTCGCCTCGTACTCACAGCAGAAAAATTTACTCACCTGGAATAATGTAGTTACATGGATCTACTGTTCCACAATCGAAGACAGACGATTCTATCGTGATTATCTTCACTGCCTCAAACATTCCGATTCTCCAATCACCTGTAGCTTTTCTGATGTCATTTCACGGACAGCATTGCGCGCGTATAAGCGGCTTTTCCGATGATCTTTCATGGAGTTCTCACTTGGCCATGGAGACACTTGCACTTACATTTGAAGAAATTACTAGTCCACTTTGCGGAGATTAACATTTTTTCCTGCATGGACATATTCAGACACAAGAAACAACTGCACTCACCGTCCCTACGACAAGTCCAGTATGCATAGCTGGACACGCGTTGCGAGCCGGACAATATAATAGAAAAAGCAGGCCTCTATTAACTATGAGTTTACTCACCTGCATCAATATCATTCAAATCTGCGACTCTTTTACATCATTGACCGGCTTTAACGACTACTTTCTTTTGGAATACTGTGTTATACGTGTTTTCTATGTGTGAATTTTACACCAATACAGTTCTTTTGGTGTATTGTTTTATCTGTGCGAATTTGGTGCATATCCCCTCGCTACTTTCGGAGATCTCACTGATCACCCAAATACAGGCGGTGTCCGCCATCTTAGATTGGTTCGACAATGGCACGTACGTCTTACCCGCGGAAAGAGAAGCCTAAGGCTACCGAAATGAACGTTAGTTGGGGCGTTGGCAACTGTGTAAAACTTGTGCGGTTTGGTATTGAATGCAGTAGCTGTCGAAAATACTTTCATCCTCGGTGTGCTCGCCTTAGTACCAGCCAGGTAAAAAGCTCCATGATACGACCGATTCTCCCTGGTTCTGCATTAAATGTTTATCTCTTTCACTCGTCAGATGTATAACTGTGCTGGCACAGAAGTGCGATAGGTTGTCAAAGTTTGTAGAGCAAGCAACAGCAGTGAAAGCTGTCCCATATGAGCCAGATAACTCTGTACATAAAGATCCATGCTCAACATCATGCTCCAATCCAGAACATTGTAAGAACAATGTTCCAGTGTTAGTCACCGCAACAGTAGCGGCTGCTCATAAAGACGCGTTCACCGCACACTCTGCACCAGAACCACCCACCACGCTGAACGCTGTTAAAGGGATGACAACATACGCGTCCGTTGTCACTACTCAAACGTCTGAGGCCCCTTTCCTCGTTACGCAACCCGCTGCCAATCAAGTTAATACTACCGTTAACACCACGGGACTCAAGACATCATCATCTGCCTAAGCGAAGAAACCAATTACTGGTCCTCACAAGAAGGTGGACATTAAAAACACCATAATCCCTTGACAGTTATATGCTCCAATGTGACTGAATCCAAGGCGAACTCCATAAAAGATACGATATTGGACGACAAAAAACAGTGGGACTCCCTGTGCCAACTGATGGAGGTTCAAGTTAAACCAGTCAGTATGATGCGTCTCGTCCGTCACCCAACCTTTATACACTATGGTGATCCACGTTTACTCCAGGTAACACTACAATCAGCTAATGATGCAGAGGAAGTTCTCTTGTCAGCTACTCGCCTCCGTACCACATCAAGCACAGTTCGAATCTTTCCAGGTGTTCCTTTGAGCGAACGGCAAAAACGCAAACAAAATCCGGACGACTTCCGCAAACGACAAGACGCCAAATCTGTTCTTGTTCACGGTGTCCCCGAGCTCAAGACCTCAAGCGATCTAGAGGCCAAAGCGCATGACTGGGATGAATGGCGTTTTATTCTCGAACTGCTCTCACTCGAAAACGTTATTGCTACTTCGACATCAAGGTTACCACTCTCACCTAACTACAAAGGATGTGGTCCCCGAGTGATGAAAATATCGTTGCATTCCGAAATGATGGTAGAATGTGTGAGCAATATGTGGCGCAAAATGCGTCAAATGCTACCATCCGAAATACGCATCAAGACGATGGGCACTGAACCACCAACAGGCCATGTCACATTGAGCAAGCAACGTACCAGTACAATTCTGCCGCCATGTAGCTCAGACCAAAGACAATGCCAAAACACGCTGCCTGCAGAAGGGGGACAATTTGGTCACCCACTTGTTGGCGCTGAGAGCTCAATACAACGACCTGAACTGGCCCTAGGGTCTGCAGCATCGGTCCTACAAAAAGCTACCGGCAGCCGACCCCACAAGGGTCGGCGTAAACTCCAACCGAAAACCAGAATCTACAACCAGTCTTCTAGCTACCGTTGCCCTCACCTGCTTCTATACTAATGCGCAAGGTCTTCTCAGCAAGCTAACCGAACTTCGATTTCGCCAGGTCTCCACGTCCTGGGACCTAGTTATGGTCACCGAAACCTGGCTGAGCATGGAAATTGCGGATGCCGAGATTGCGCTACCTGGCATGAGTTCCTTACGAAAAGATCGGCCTAGCAGAGGAGGCGGAGTGCTTTTGTATTATTGATCCGACCTACATGTTGCGATCATTGATGACTCAGAAGCAAACATCAACAATTCTCTTTGGTGTCGTATGCACCTGAGACGTGGCGATGTGTGTTTGCTAGCAATAGTTTACCGTCCTCCGAAGTCTACCTTGGAAATGGATCAAGGCCTTGCTGCTGCGATGAAACGAGTATTGACACGTCCGCACATTCACGTTCTGCTTGTGGGGGACTTCAATCTGCACGCACTCGAAGTTCCAGCATCGCCAAGCGAGCAGTTCAAGGCTGATTTGCAAGAACTGATTACCGATGTACCACTGTATAACAATGTCACCTCCCCCACTCGTTTCAGAACGGGTGTCACCCCTCTGTCTTGGACTTTGTGCTCACCAACGAGGAACTAATGATTGACACCGTTACCGTAGCTACACCACTAGGTCGTAGTGATCACGCGACGTTGCACTGTTGTTACCTCTGTTATTCGGAGTACGTTAGAGAGAACGACGAGGAAACTTATATGGTTACGCATTACGACATCTTGTCTAACCTTGTCCAAGACACCAACTGGTCCCTCCTGACCGAGAATCCGCCCGATGAGGCTTTGATGGTGTTTGTCACCAAGTTCGCTGAGCTAGTGGCAAACGCATCAGAACGCAAGGCCTTTCGCCCGAAGCAAGTTGATTCGTTCCTAAGAAGCCGTACGAGAAAATCTATGGCCTTAAGGGATTCGGCCTGGCACGCTTACAAAGTTTGCCCAAGTAATCTGACCTGGGGAGTCTACACAATTCAACGAAACCACTGCGTCAAGTTGATTCGCGCAGACAAACTCCATCACCAACAGAACTTAGCGGCGAAATTCAGCAAAAATCCAAAGCTGTTGTATAGACATATCAAAAAACTCCGTAGAGTGCAGCGCGGGATCCCGGTCCTGCTTGCAACAGATGGTCATGCGCAAACTGCACAGGACGCGGCCAACGTGTTTCGTCAACACTTCCTCCATACTTTTCGGAGTGAACAATCCCTTCACCCGATTTTGACAGAGCTCTCACCGTTCCCAGGTTTACACAACGTATCGTTCACGGCAACCAATGTGTTGAAAACGCTAATGTCATTACGTGTGCACAGCTCGTCAGGCGTAGACGACATTAAACCGAAGGCGTTGAGGGCAGCGGCTCTAAACATTGCCGAACCATTAGCTCGGTTCTTTCAACGTTGTCTTGACGAAATGCTGATTCCCACAATGTGGAAACATGGGCTAATCACTCCCATTTACAAAAGCGGTAATCGTGCGGAGCCGTCGAACTACCGTCCAATCACTCTCCTCCCAGTTTTATCCAAAGTAATGGAACGTATAATTGCGGAGGCGCTGATGGGATATCTGGAGAACAACAATATCATAGTGCCACAGCAACATGGATTCCGCCGAAATCGATCCTGCACTACAAACTTGCTGCTGGCCCGAGCAAGCTGGACGGAGTCAACTGACGCTAGATTTGGAGTCGACGTTGTCTATCTGGACTTCTCGAAGGCGTTCGATCGTTTGGACTACCGCATCCTCCTACACAAGCTTCGAGGCTACGGAATCGGTGACCCTGTGCTTGGTTGGATCGCCAACTTTCTCACTCAACGTCAGCTGAATGTGGGAGTCCGCAGCTCCATGTCCGACCCAAATGACGTCCAGTGCGGTGTGCCACAAGGGTCAGTACTTGGGCCACGTTTATTTTAAACATTCATTAACGGCCTTGCCAGTGTACTACAGTCGAACTTCTTGCTGTTTGCAGATGATGTCAAAATTTGGCATGACATCCGGACAGAAGACGATCACACAACACTGCAGAGCGATCTGGACAGGGCGTACACTTGTTCATCCGAAAACATGCTCCACTTCAATGTCGCCAAGTGCAAAGTCGTGAGCTTACGCCACCAGCTCATCCATGAATACTTACTCGGGGACCAGCCGTTGCAACATGCCTCCCAGGAATGCGACCTCGGAGTGATCGAGCAGGACGACCTTGGCTGCTCCAGACAAGCTGAAAAGGCATCGAAAAGGGCCAGTCAACATCTCGGACTCTTACGGAGGGCTTTTGAAAATTTCGAGCCATCTGTATTTCCGCAAATGCTGAGCGCTTACGTGAGACCCCACGTGGAGTATGCGTTCCAGGCCTGGCGTCCCTAGCGCAAGCGCGACATCAGTGCACTTGAAGCTCCACAGCGTAGAGCAACGAAGCTCGTCAGAGGCCTGTTTCACATCCCCTACCAACGCAGGCTGCAGTCTCTGGGATTGTACAGTGGTGAATATCGTCGTCACCGAGGAGACCTCATCATGGTCTACTTAATACTAATGAATCCAAATCACCCATGTCGCAGTCTCTTGCAGCTGAGCCAAAATACCAACCTGAGAGGTCATCAGCTCAAACTGGCTACACATTACAGCCGACTTGATTGTCGACGAAACTCTTTCTCACTCCGTGTGTCCCGTGCTTGGAATGCGCTCCCGACTCACGTCGTCCTTGCCCCCACATTGGCACTATTTAAAAGACGCCTAGATGACACACTTTCCAACATGCATTATTTGGCATAGCACGTCCTATTCGGAGGACGAAATAACGAGACCCAAACCATGAGGTTACTGACCCTCCCCGCAAAGTGGCGGTGATGTTACATACAGAAGTGTCCCAATGAGCGACATGGATGTATCCAAACTGGAGTGCCGTACCACCTCTCTCAACGGAAACAATACACGATTGAGCGTTATCCGTTCCTTTGATTTCTTTTCCCACATTTGCTGTAATATAACAGCTCTACTTTGGGTGCAGACATCCAGTCCATACTTCAAACTATCATTATGTAGAGACTTAAAAAGCGATTTACTTGTTCGATTATCCTTCCATTTTATCTATTGCTCCAACCACCCTACGGGACCTGTCAAGCATATGCTTTTTTACCCGTTATAAATCATTGTTCATTGTTCATTGTACTGCCGGATCATTACTAATCCATTCGGCCAACGAAGGAAGAATTTTGGCTTTCAACCGACTGCGAATAATAGAGTGCAAAATCGGTCTATACGATGCATAGCCGACTAGCAGTACAGTTCAACGGAAAATACGACAGCGTTCCAAGACGTGGTGGGTTTTCGCCTGGCAAGGGTACTCCCTATAAAAGCCACAAATATCCGCTTAACAACACTGCAACGTGGCGGATGTGACTCGCCACAAAATAAAGTCACAGCTATACATTTCACACTGACACAGTCCTCAGCCTCCTACGTCGAACCTGTGCAACTAATTCTGCTAGGAAGAATGCTTTAGTGCAGTACAGATCATCCCGGCTTCGTAATGGTCATTAATTGCACTAAACCTTGTTTGGGCTCTTGTGCTCATGTATCACTACATGGCAAAATTACCCCCCACTTGGATCTTGACGCATAAGTTTTTGCGTGCCACAGCGCCATCATGGTCCTTGATCTGACTATTACCTGTCAATATGCTCGCTCATATGGATTACATCTTTTCGTTTCTTCCTTTCATTGAAACGAAATGTTTTAATATTCCAAAGAAGCTATGCTTGTATGCATATTTGATCATGCCTTTAGAGGTGTGCCTCGTTTTACAGAGAATATACCATTTATTTATTTACTTATTTATTTATTTGTCATGCCTTACTTGGTGTTTCTCGACAAATTCGAGAATAAACTATTTATTTATTTATTTATGTATATCCGTATCTCAAAGCTGCCAAATCTTTATCTATAACTGTTCCTCTATGGACTACCATACAATGAAATATTCTATCCATATCTCTCTTCCGTTCATCGCTTATTCCTAATACTTCTATTACTTTTTGACACTGGCTTTCCTCTCCCCATATGGATGCCCACCTATGCTAATCCACCGACTTACCTTTCACACTGTAGCTCCGCACTTTTGTGCATACGACGTCAAATATTTGGCTATGATGCTTATCTATAACCTTATCTCGTCCTACTTCTTCACCTATCTCCCTGAAGCTGACTTTTCTGTCCACCTATGGACCACCCACCTCTGATGCTCCCCCTACCCATCATTCACACTGTAGCTCTGAACTGTTGTACGTAGAACCCTAAGTAGCATGCTACGTTTCCCACTTATATCCTTATCGCAAAGCTGCCATCGCTATTTCTATAACTGTTCCTCTATGAACCGCAATACCCTTCCGTATTCTCTCTACATCTCGCTTCCATTTATCGCATACCCTTATCACATATATTACCTGCTTGGCTTTGGCTTTTCCGTCCTACTAGGCACCATCTATCTACAGTCCTCCAACGACTTATCACTCACAATGTAGCTCCGCACTTTTGTACGTAAGACTTCAAGTATATGGCTAAGATGCATACCTATAACCTTACCTCGTGCTACATCTTCACTAATCTATTTAACCATGGCTTTCCTCTCCACTTATGTACCACCTACATCTGGTGATCCACTGACTCATCTTCCAAACTCCAGCTGCGCTCTTTTATGCGCAGGACCTCAAGTAGCAGGTCATGGTTCCCACTTATATCCTTGTTATTGACCTATGAACGAAAGCACCATTAAATATTTGCTTTTAATCAAGCTTCCATCTATCAAATATTCCTACCACTTCTCTTACCTATTTGACTCTGGCTCACCAGTTCTGTTAGACACTACCTATCTACGGTCCCCCAACGACTTATATTTCTCACTGTATCTCCGCACTTTATGCTTAACACTTCAAGTACATGGCTATGATGCATATCTATAACCTTAGTTCGTCCTACGTCTTCACTATTCTCTTAACGCTGGCTTTACTATCCAGCTACGGACCACCTACCTCTGTTTCTCCACCGCTTTTTCTTTAACTGTTACCCTACTATCCACAACACCATTGATATTTTTCTTTTTGCTTCCCGCTTCCCACTTCCGTATATTCCTACAACTTTTGCTACATATTTGCTCTTTATTTCCTCTCCTCCTGGACACCACCTACCTACGGTGCAGCAGCTACTTATCTTTTACAATGTAGCATTGCACTATTTTATTTGGCACCGCATCCATATCTTTACAAATTTACAGGAATATAGCATCGCAGAATCCGCTTTTCCTTCTCACCTTAACTACGGACATAGTTTATTTAAATCGACTCTATTATTTTCTACTGACGCTTGGCACGCGTTTCCAGTACTTACTTAAATGAGGTCTCATTCTTCTATGTACTACATCCCAAATCTTATCTTTTGGTCATCACTATCAATCTGGCTTACCTGTGAAACCCCAGAGCTCAGCCCTCGGGGGGCTCACTTAGTCTATTGAGGCACTGCTGTTTTATTTTATTTCGCAGTTTGCTCAACTGCTCTTCTGGCACCTCCACAATCCTATTGCTGCAGCTTTCGTTCTAATTACTCATCCCCCAATGAGAGGCTTCTGTCACAAATGTGTACTGCACCTTCTTTCCTTTGACCCACTGCCCCACCTTTCATGACACCCAGTTTCTAAACACAGATTTTCTAAATTCATCTCCAATAGTGGAAGGCCCATTCAAACAGATAACGCCATAGTATAGAGATACAGTTATAAAATGCGGTAAAATGTTTGGCAAGGCTTGAGGAGGCTGGCTCTACTTAATCCTTTCTTTAGGCTCGAAGTCCTTTTTTCTGTGATCTTTTTTACCCTCTCTCCCGCGCGACCTGCGTAGAAATTACTGAATACACTTACCTAAAGCGTAGTATCTATAATATGATCTATGGACATACACGGCCAGCTCATGCCACCAACTCGGGCATCCTGTCCCCTTGATATGCATCATCAAGCGGTTTGAACAACGACGTTCGAATCAGTACCACCATCGGAACATCCTCACAAGAAAGCTTTATCTACCTGCAGGTGCTCAACGTACTTGCGATGTCATGACGTTATGCCAGTGGTCGGTCAGTGTGGTCGGCCATCAAGTCCAAGCCTACCTATAATGGAAGCTTTTAGATCCGTACCGTTCACTGGTATGAAAAACTGGTTTCAAATCATTGTTACCTGCGGAACATAACCTAAATTGCTTCATCCCTCTGCAAATGACCAACATACTGGCAATGACATGGCTTTATATTCCCTCCAGCTAGCCAGTGGATAACCTCTGACAGCCTTGAATTGTATCCTTCATGGCACATCTGAAAAAACAATTTACCTCCCGGCCTGTGTTCAACTTACTTGCGATCCCGTGGCGCTATGCTCCGTCCACTTCGCCAGTGGCTTACTTCTTCCTGCTACTTCACCCACCTCGGCAGTGTGGTACGAAGATTTAATACCTCCCGGATGTATATTGTCTGTGGTGTATACTACTACGTTTGGCCATACCTGATTCACAAGACCACAGCAAGCTCCTCGAACTTTCGAAACATCCTCTCCATGCAAGCGTCCCGCTCAGCTGCAATGGTTATCACCCGCGGACCTCTCAGCGGCGCACACCTGGACCGTGGGTTGTCTGCACAGACAAGGATATTGCTTATGATTTGAGCTCCATACCTGAAGAACGCAGCACCGCATTCTACACAGCTTATTTCCGAACAGTGCCGCTGTCCACAACCACTCCTGATGAATGCTGACTAAGCCTTCCGCTGAGCCAACGCAAAATAGGGTGAACCGTAACTGCGATTAGCTGCTCGAAATATAAGTCCTACAAAATCGTTAGTAATTCAATGATCTATACATTGTGGTCGACGGCAGTGCTCCAGGACGTGGTGGGTTTCGCTTAGCAAAGCGTTTTCTCTATAAAAAGCCACAAATGTCTGTTTAACAGCACTGTGACGTGGAGGATGTGACTCGCCACCGAAATAAAGGCACTGCTCACTGCTTCACACGAAGAATGATCTCATTACCCGATATTTGCGAACACGTGTTTATAAATCACTATCGGACTCCTACGCCTATATAAAACAGTGCTCAATCCCCGGAACCATTTGCACCCGCACCCAGCACTTCCATAACAGAAACACTAAGTGCTCGATCAGCGCTTCGACGCCAACTTACTCTCTGACGACACTGTTCATGCTCTTCATGCCCCTATCGTTCCTGTGTAAAAGTACGTGCAATTTCAAGCTCTATATTTTGCCAACACGTATAGTTGTTGTGTGTGTACACCAGCTCTAACGTTTCTATGGCCCTATCAGCAAATTGATCATGCCTGTACTAATGTGTCTCGTTTCGTCGAGAATAAATTATTTATTTATTTATTTAAAGTACCCAGCAAGGGCTGCTACTGCGGAGCAGCGCGAAAGGATTAGTCAGGATTCATCAGGAACGGTTGTGGACAGCGGTATTGTTCAGAAATAAGCTGTGTCAATTGCGATGCTGCGTTGTTCAGGGGAGAAGGAAACTGATGTCATAAGCAGCGTCTTGGTCTGAGCAGATTTGTGAGCAGGTGTGTGCCGCTGATAGGTTCACGGGAGGTAACCACTGCAGATAAGTAGGACGCTTGCATGGAGAGGATGTATCGAACGTTCGAGGGTTTTGCTGTGGTGTTTGGAAGCAGGTATGGCCAAAGGTAGTAGTATAGACCACAGGCAATATACATCCGGAAGGCATAAAGTCTTCCTACTACACTGGCGAGGTGAGTGAAGTAGCAGGAAAAATTAACCCACTGACGAGGCGGACGGAGCATAACGCCATACTATCGCAAGTAGGTTCAACACTTGCAGAGAGATGACATGGTGTTTTCAGATGTGCCGAAATTTATAAGGATTTGATCCAACTTGTTCAGACCCATAAAGAATGAGGATCAAAAGGATTTCAGGAAAAGATATCCACTAGCGTGTTGGAGGAAGCTTGACGTCATGTCATTGAAAATTATATTGTCCAGTTGCAGGGGGACAAAATTATTTAGGTGATGTTCCGGACGCAATAATGATTTGAACATAAGTGTACAAAACATTGGAAGGTACGGATCAAAAACCTTCCATAATAGCTACTCTTCCGGACGTTCAGACTTGATGGCAGACCACACTGGCGAGGTGGGTAACGTATCCATCGGATACTGACACCAAGCATATGAGGGAGCTGGTACAATAAATAATCCACTGGCGAGGTGGACGAAACAAGTTGAAAACTTGCAGGTAGAAGAAGCTTTCTTGAGATGATGTTCCGAAGGGGAAAATGCTTTGAACGCAATCGTTCAGACCGCTAGATGATGCATAGCAAGGGTACAGGATGCCCGAGGTGGAGGCATGAGCTGTCCATGTATGTCCACAGGTCATGTTAATAGATACTTCGCTTCAGTTAAGATTATTCGGCAACTTCTATGCAGGTTTCGCGGAAAGACAAGGAAGAAAAGGTAGCAGAAAGGAAGGATTTCGAACGTAAAGAAAGGAGTGAGGAGAGCCGGCGATCTCAAGCTTTGCAAACATGTTACCTCGTTTTATGTTTACAGCTATCAACTATGGCGTCATCTGTTTGTATGTGTCTTCTAACATTGGGGATGAAAACAGAAAATACGTGTTTAGAAACCAAGTGTCACAAGATGTGGAGTAGTGCATTAAAGGCAAGGACGTGCAGTACAAAGTTGTGACAGAAAGCCTATCTCATTGGGGCAGTGAGTAATTATAACAAAAGCTGCAGCAACAGAGCCCTGGAGGTGCCAGCAATGCGGTTGAGCAAACCGTGAAATAAAATGCAACAGCGGTCTTTCAATAGACTAAATGAGCCTTCCGTCGGCAGAGCTCTAAGGTGTCACAGGTAAGTCAGATAGTTGTAGATGAACAAAAGGAAAGCTTCAAGATGTAGTACGTAGCAGAATCAGACCATAGCTAAGATAGTTCTGCACATGAATGCCGAGCTGTCAGTAAAAAGTTGAGCGTCGCTTTACATAAACTAGGTCCGCAGTTAAGGTGAGAAGGAAAAGGAGATCTAGCGTTGCTATATTCAACTAAATATGTAAATCTATGGATGCGGTGCCAAGTAAAATAGTGCTGAGCTACATTGCAAAAGTAAGTAGCGGCACACCGTGGGTAGGTGGAGCCTAGGAGGAGAGGGAAGCCAGAGCCAAAACATGTAGGAAACGTTGTGAAGACACGACAAGTTGAAGGGAGATGAAAACGTTCATAGGAAGACGTAAAATAGGAAAAGTTGTAGGAATATACGGAAGAGAGAAGAGAGAAGAAAAGAGAAATATCAATGGTGCTGTGGTTAGTAGGGTAAAAGTCATTAGAATGAACAATTTTAGCTTGGTAATGACGATATAATTGGGCAACGTAGCCTGGTACTTGAGGTCCTACTCAAAATCGTGCGGCGCTACAGTGTGAAAGGTTAGTCGATGGTGCATCAACGCTTAGTGTTTCTTAAGACGAAATGAGCCACAGCAAAAGTGATGTGTATAGAAGTATGACCAGTTAAGGTTAAAGGTAGGCATCATAGCCAGATTCTTGAGGTCTTACGCACAGAACTGCAGAGCTACATTGTAAAAAGTTAGTCGGTAGAACATCAGAGGTGGGTGTTCCATAATGGGAGGGGAAAGCCAGAGACAAACAGGTAACAGAGGTAGTAGGAATGTGCGACGAACGGAAGTGAGATGTAGAGAGCATATACAATGGTATTGTGGTTCATAGGGTAGCAATTATAGGAACAACGTATTCAGCTTTGCGATAAGGATATAATTTGGATACGTAGCCTGCTACTTGAAGTCCTGGGCAGCAAAGTGTGGAGGTAGTGTGTGGAAGTTCTGTCGGTGGGGCATCAGAGGTAGGTGGCACAAAACTGAAGCGGAAAGTAAGGGTCAAAGTGATAAGTGAAGAAGTAGTAGGAGATAAGGTTATAGATATAAATCAGCGAGATACTTAAGTTCCTAAGCACCATAGTGCCGAGCTGTATTGTGAAAGCCAAGTCGTTGGAGGACCGCAGATACAAGATGGCTAGGGGCAGAGGAAATCCAAAGACAAACAGGTAAGAGAAAAGATAGGAAAATTCGATAGATGGAGCTGGAGTAATAGAGAATATTCAATGGCATTTTGGTTCATAGGGTAACGGTTTTAAGAAAATAGATGTCAGCTTAGCGATAAGTATACACTTGGGGAACCAAGCCTGTTACTTTAGGTTCTACGCACGAGATTGTGGCGCTACAGTGTGGAGGGTAAGTTGGTGGAGCATCGGTGCTTGTTGGTTCCTAAGACGGAATGAGCGAGAGCAAGATAGATAAGTAAAGCCTTTGGATGAGACAAGCGGTGGTCAGGCACCATTGTCAAATAATTTGAGACCTTACCTCCAAAAGTGCGGAGCTACAGTGTAAAAAGTAAGTCGGTGGAGCATTAGAGGTAAGTGGTACATAAGGGGACACGGAAGCCAGTTACAAAGGGATATTTGAAGAGGGCATCTGTGAATATAGACCAGTTCCGCTTCTCTATTAGCAACTACCTCTCCGTCACACAAGATCCAAACCTCTGTATATCCACTGTCCAGAAGACGAGTTTTTTTGAAACTGGACTAGTCCACTTGTAATCACCTTCTCTTACCTTCCCACACTATCTCCTTCCGGACTCCTAATATTTCTACATGCCTGCTTCCACCAATAACCCCTTATGTCTTCTATCACCTAGGTATCAGCCAATGGATACCGAATGCCTCTGCATTCCCTCAAATCTCCCACATCTGGCAAGCTCGAGAAGCCCGCCTCTGGTCAATCGCATCAACTTAACTGGCCAATACCTAGACGGTTAGGCCGACGTGCGTGGGACCTCAAGTATCAATTGACGTTACCCAAATGTATCATTATCGCCAAGCTGACCCCGTTATATCTTATACTTGCTACCTTATGAATCACGAAAACAATGAATATTCTCTTTTAATCGCGCTTCCATTTACCGTATGTTGCTAAAACGTCTCTTACCTGTTTGGCTCTAGATTTCATCGCCCATTACGGACCACCTACCTGCGACGCTCCACCGACCTATATTTCACACTGTAGCTCCGCATTTTTGTGCGTAAGACTTCAAGTATCTGGTTATGATGCATAACATAACCTTATCTCGTCCTACTTCTTCACTTACCTCTTTAACCATGGCATTCCTCTCCAATATGGAACACTTAACTCTGGCTCTCCAACTGCTAATCTTCTACACTGTAGCTCCACAAGCTTGTGCGTAAGAGCTCAAGTAGAAGGCTATGTTTTCCACCTATATACTTATCGATAAGCTTACACCCTTATTTCATTTAACTGTTGCCCTATGAACTAACATCACTAAATAATCTCTTTTAATCCCGCTTCAATCTATCAAATATTCCGACAACTTTCCTTAGCTGTTTGGCTCTGGAATTCTCTCCTCAAAGGCACCACATATCAGTGGTCCTCCAACGACTTATCTTTCACACTGGAGCTCCGCAATTCTGTGCATAAGACCCGAAGTATCTGGCTATGCTGACCATCTACAACCTTATTCCGTCCTACTTCTTCACTTATCTATTTGACCCTGGCTTTTCTGTCCACCTACCTCCGATGCTCCAACTACTCATCTTTTACACTTTAGCTCCGAACATTTGTGCATAGGAGCTTAAGTAGCAGGCTATGTTTCCGATTTATATCCTTATCGCAAACTGCCATCGTTATTTCTATAGCTGTTCCTTTATGAACCACAATACCAACCCATTTTCTCCTCTTGGTATTTCGAGGGTAAATATTCAGCAGCATCAAACTTTGCCACATATGCGCAGCGTTCACCTAATAAACGCAAATCTAGCTTCCCCAACTCCTCGCTGCCCCCTCCTCTCCCACGAAAGTGGAAATTGCCCCCACTAGCCCGCAGTCAACGCTCTCACATAGCGATCCGCTTTCGCATCCAAAGTAGATAGATATAGATATAGGTATATTTCTAGACAAGCGCTAGATGCTGTTCCTGCTTGGGATCAGATCAAATTGTACCTAACATCCATGCTCATGCATGGAGAAGAAATATCGTTAACAACTGCTTTTGATCCTGTTTATTTTTCCGAACAGTAAACGTTTCTTAGGTCTCGACATTTTTGAAGGCAGTAGTTTGGGTCTCCGTAGCTTATGTATGAATTCTGCGCTTTTCACCGGCTAACGCTGCCAAACCTTGAGGTGCCTGATTCCATTAGTTAACGATCAATTAGAGGAAATTTGATCCATTTTTTGGTCACATCACCGCATTTCGAGCATCCATTAGTAGCGGGCTCATGGAAAGGAATAAGCAAGCCAAAATTGGATCGTAAAAATGGAGGGTGGAAACAAGGAAAATAACAGTAATGGCTAACAAGTAAGCCTTTCTTAGAAATGTGCGACTGAAAGGCCAGCCCACTTAACTAGAAAATACACTAATATTGGAAAATGGAGCCAAAATATAGCCCAGAAACAGCATACCAGAATCGCAAACCTGGCGCGAATTTCAAAGTGTAAATCTCCAAGCAAGCGGAATCAACGCCGTTTTGGAGCCGAAATGTTAAGTAAAACGGAAAAGCAATAGGCGGTCTAGGACAAACCCTAGACGCTGGTTACGACAAAGGTTAAATACTTAAGCTAGGTGCAGTGGTTATGGAGATATTTGCATTTTTATAGGTCGGCGGCAAATAGCGCCATTTTCGAGCCTCCGCTAAATTCACGTTCTGCTTTGGAAGCAGATACAGAAAAAGGAAAGAAATAATACAAAGACGGCTAGGCGTAATAAGTTCCGAATATGGAGTAGTAACTGGGAATGCCTAAGATAACGTGTAATTCGCTGCTGTAGCGAAGTATGACGCAGTGGGCCGAAAAGCATACTTTCTCAGTAACCGTAGTAAAAGTTGGGAAAACAGACGGAAAGGTTTTAGGGAAATACTAGGTAGGCTGTAAGAATTATTATATAGGTAGAGCAGCACAGGATATGGTGTAGCTAGCCCACAGCCAGAATGCGACCATGTGCGATTTTCAGAGTATATTGGGCCGCAGAATCCACTATGAATGTAGAATTCAACGTTTTTAATGCTCCGATGTGGATGCGAAATTTATACCAAAGCCGCATGAGCTGAGTTCATATGGATAAGACAAGGGAACATAAAAATCATTTGCCCCGTCTGAATTAGGATAACGCAAGCCTTTCCTACAGAAACACTACCAATTTCGACTCTTTGAGGCTATGTTATGCGTCGTTATGGTTGTATCACTGACACTAATGAGCCATGGTGGTCTTCCATTGATAATAAAAAACTAATGTTAAAATATTCACAAAATGTGTCCAGGTGAGAAACAACTTGGGTTCCGCTTTGGTTAGACACGAATACCACTTCTTTTGGGGTTGCGCCATCTCAAGCCTGACTGATTAGTGGGCCACAGGTGCTAAAGCACACGACTGTGCATTAAGTTGCTAGTTTAGAGCTCTATTTCTCTTAGCTGAGAGTCGGATGCAAGTGCCTGTGGTGTTGGACCAGAATAACGCAATCGTTCCCTGGAGAAACATCATCAGTTTCAGCACTTTGAGGTTATGTTATATATCTTAATGGATGTGTCACCAATGCTAATGAGCTAGAGATGTCTTCTATTGATAATAGAGAAATAGGTGTCCAAAAAATTAGCGAAATGCACTCAGGTGGGAAATACCACGAATGCCGCTTTGGTTAGGCATGATCACCTCATCTTATAGAGGTTGCACTTTCTCATTTGGGACGGATTATTTGGCCTCATGTGTTAAAGCACACCATTTCTGCATCGCCTTGCTATTTTGAGCTCTAACTCTCTTGGTTGAGAGTCCGATGCAAGTGCATGTGATATTCACCAGTGTAAGGTAATAGAAAACTGGGAGATCACAACAGCTATTAACTTGGTGGTTTCCTGCTGGGAAGCTTCCACATTGTCAGGCAAAATAATGAACAATACTACAACGCAAGCAGAGAAGATAACGGAAAACAAGTGGGAGCTGGTTGTTCACCCACCATTACTCATTACGTATGGTAGGCTTTGGAGCCAGGTAAAGGTAAAATTACGTACGAATGGCCAAGGAAAGAAGAAGTGGTGGTCAAAATATCTGGGTGTCTAGCTTTCCAGGTGACAGGGGCCTCACTGCCGCATGGTTAGCTTTTTGCCAGAGAAAGAATATCCGGAAAAATTGTTGTGCAAGCATAAATGATTGAAGAAAATGATCTGGTTTTTCATAATGCCTGTCTACCAGCGTTTCCGATAGTGATAGGCATACGTATAACTCAGATAAAACTAAATGTACTGGCCAAGGAAGCTTCAGTGGAGAGTAAATGCCTGAATATATATTTTATGGTGATATTGCCTTCGAGGTGGGTAGGTGGCCCTGTTATATAATCAGCGGTGTAAAGTAGTGAGTACTTAAACCTAGGGGAGGGCATCGGTTATGGGCAACTAGTAGATGCCGATTACGTAGGCTAGTAGAAATATCTATAAAGCAGGCAATTTATACGACTATTTTAGACGAATAAATGGTAACTTACGGGTGCACCATATGTGTGGACAACAACGCTAGAACCTGGCATTTCACATGAGGCTTAATGTTGTTAAAATGTTTGTAGTAGACGTGACTCATGGGTCACAAGTATAAGTATTCGCAATAGACCAAGTGGATTAGGTATTTGGAAAATACTAAGGTGTAAAAATGGAGACGAAGGAACCAAAGTGTAGAAGAGAAGGGAGAAGTGAAGTAAAGTTTGTCCGTTCGGATTGCTTCTCCATTGCTATGCAATATCCTATCTGGTCAGTGTCTACAGGCTTACGATGCTCCCATTCAATAGCACAAGGCTGCTTTACGTGCTGATCTGTAGAGCAGTAAGAAACTGGACGTCAAGAAGGAGCTTTCAAAGGATTTGAGCTACCGATTAGTGTTTCCTGGTTGCCTTTGCGGCAACGTCCACTATTTCAAGACTTCCTATTTAACTAAGTGTCGGTGGGAGCCAGTGAAGCGCTCAGGTACTACTCGGGTAGGCTGCATACCTTTTGTGGTCGGATTAGCAGTCCTAACATCTGTAAGATGCGTGCAACTGATCGGGCCGAGATCTCTCACGTGGTGTGACAGGGACCGCAAAGTATGGGGAGGACCTGTGAGCCCAAGATGCTCCTGTCATGGAGCCTAGTTGAGCGCAATACAAAGTTGCGCTAGAGCTGAACAAAATGTGATCTATGCCCCATCGGGGCCGGTCTCAAAATGGTTGTCATCAGAATCACAGATGTTGAAAAGGCGTCTTATGTTATCAAAGCACATAAACTTTCGTACCTCCTGCTTGAAAGCTTGTGGATTATGAATCATCGGCAGCTGTAGAGGTAATCTGTTCCAGATATTTACATACGCGACAAGGAAGAAACGTGAACGTGGTTTCTTCCTCGCTGGCAGCGGGGCAACTGTGCAGTGCTTGTTTCGGAGGTTGAATTCTAATCCACTTCTCAGTGTCAGGCTGGGGATATCACTGTGCACGGCTTGGTATATTAACTTATGTAAGCAGCAAAGGTTTAAGATAATGCGCCGCAGCCATAGAGGCTGGAGTTTAGATAGTTACACCTCTGTAGGTAACTAAGCGCTAGGCCTTGTGGGGCTACTATTTTGGTAAACCGCCGATGAGTCTTTTCGAGCAATATGCGGTCTGATTTCCGCAAATTACTGAAGATGAAGGGGCCGTATTCCAGCTGCGGACGAACATGACTGCGGTAAAGCTCCAACCGTGCTTCAGCCGAGTTAATGTGGCGGCTTATGTGGAAGATCATTCTGCGTGCTTTTTCTACCTGATACTGCACATTCTCTGAAAAGTGGAAGGTCATAGAATAGCGAATACCTAGGTCAGTAGCTAACGTTTTTAGTTGGATAGGCTTACTTTTCAACGTAAACGCACCATCCGATATGGAGCATTTGTGTGTCAGAATACTAGATTTATCAGCAGAGAATGTCATTTGTCAATTTTGACACCACGACTCTAAGGTCTTCAGGTCTTCACGGATCTCTTGTATGGCGGATAATTTAGCACTTGGTGGGAAGACATATACGATCTATATATCGTCGGCATAGAGGAATGGGCGACCATGGCGCAGGCTGCTACAGATGTCGTTCACATAAATCAAAAACAGGGTTGGTCCAAGCACGCTGCCTTGCACAACACCGCTGGAAACTGTGACAGGGATGGACTCAAAGTGTGCTACCTTCACGGACTGCGTACGCCCGGTTAGGTAGGATTTAAGCCGGTCAAGCAGAGGGGTGACTACACCGTAAGCCTTGAGCTTATGTAATAGGCGTATATGGGGGACCCTATCGAACGCCTTTTGCATATCGAGGTATAGCGTAATAATCGCCAGACCTGAATCAATCGCGCCAGTGACCAGGTTGAGAAAATCAAGCTGGCAGGTTGCGCAGGATCGTGCGCTTAGAAAACCATGCTGTGACCTGCTAACGTGGCCTCCTGCATTCAAGCAGGCCATAAGCGCACTCTTAACCGATTTCTCCATCACACGTGAGAGAATAGATGTGTGGTTTTTGGGTCGGTAGTTGCTGACTTCCTGTACGGAGCCAACTTTAAGGCGCGGTGTGATGACAGAGTGCTTCCAAGCCAATGGGTATTGGCCCTTCTCCATAGCGAGTGTGAAGAGTTTCAAGAGGAATATGGAAAGGACATCGCCCCCATTCTTAATTAGTATGGGTGGCATTCCATCAGGACCAAGTTTGGTGGATGGTTTCATGTTTTGATAGCGGAATGGTTGCCTTTTAGATCGAACTAAACCGTGGAGAGCAGCTGGTTTGTGGACACATCCAGCTCAGTAGTGACCGGGGACAGTTCTTCACACTGGGACTCTTTGAAGTAAGAGTTGAACATCTCACATATAATCCGTGGATCTTCACTTGCTTTGCAACGGCCGACGCGTATGGAAGTGATCTTTGCTCCATAATGAGGAGTGCGAGAACGCAGCAGCCAGCTGATGTGCTTGGATTTGTTTGCACTGGCCATGGCTGCTCTTTCTTGTGATGTTTTAATCAATCCAGACCTGGACGATAGCTGGCTCGCAATCTCGTTGGCTCTCAGCACATGCGCAAGGTTGAACGTCTTGTAGTAGGAACGTCGTAGTTGCCTCAACCTTGCATGCAGCTTAGTTTGCCTCCTAATTTTTCCTGAACTTTTATTTAAAGGATTAAATGGAGCCAATAGGTCTAGACAATAGTGCAGTTCGCCATAAAATATTGCGGACGATTGCTCCAGGGAGTGGGACAGGAAGAACTGTTCCCAGTTCCTTGCTCGAATAATCGTGGCAAATGTGGGCCAGTCTATGGAGCTTATCAGCCGGTATATCTCAATGGCCTCTGATCTACTCGTACAGATTGCCGAGATGTTTGCAAACAGCGAGCAGTATGCAACTCTGTGGTCGCTCCCCGGAAACTCTAGGCCTACATATGTACGTATATTGGATACACCCAGTGTAAATATCAGGTCTAACAGGTGTTTAGACCTGGTCGGCGTTGATACATGCTGCACCCATCCTCCCAAGTTGATGCAGGCTAATAGCCCACTATACTTCACTGGGGCAGTGGGTGAAAACCACTGGATTTCAGGAAGATTGAAGTCGCCCGCCATAAGCTTGCATGCACATAGATGGCTCGCAGCTAGCTCAAAAGTAGTTATTAGCGCTTTGTCACTCACAGGTGATGTATCAGGAGCCCTGTAAATGCATCCAAGTAGTAAATTGGGTCTCATGGCATCAACCGTTATCCATATAGAGGCAAATATTTCGGTGTTATCTAGGACTTCGATATTAGCAGAGAAAGTTTGCTGCAGATAAATGGCACACCCTCTACCTCGTTTGTGTGTACGCGAATGTGTATACAGCTGGTAGCCTTGAATGAAAAAGGAATCATTGAACGTAAAGGCACTAGCCATGTTTCGGTGACTAGTATTGCATCAGCAAGGATGGCCAAAGGGCGTAGAATATGCATGTTGCTGTTCAGCGACCTGGCATTTATGAGTATAATGGAGAAAAGTTGGCCAGTACATTGAGGATCCGGTCTTCCCCCATTGCGATGTTCCATCCCTCCACCCTTGGTCCATCCTAGGTACCGCATTAACCCCCCATCTCCGCCTTCGCGCCACCAACCCAACCATGCACAGGAACTGAAAATAATCTACTGCATGACCTACATGCCGACGAAAATAGTAATGCTCCCACTACAACAACCTCCCTGCGTGGCAGTATAAAAGTTTCTGCGCAAAGGAATGAGCCCTTACACCCGTTACCCTACCAAACCTTTACTCGCAGTCGGCTAACAACACCCTAGCGGACAACATGTCACAACATGTCAAGGTCACCCTGATGGGTTGGTTCGTTTCGCTCTCGACTGGTTGTATCTTTGTGGGAGTTATACATTTGGTACAGTCTACCGTCTGCCTACTAGAAATCTTTTATATCTACTCTGATATTTATCAGACTTCCGCCATCTGGTATTTTCCTTGGCAATATCGTTGTACCTTATTTGTTACTTCTCCCCTTTCCATTACTATTCTCCTCCGTGGCTGACTCTCTAACTTGGTCTCAAATGCTTGCGGTAAAAAAGGAATATCTACTAGCCGTCGTGTAAACAAAGCGAGTAAAATGGGGGCAATACAGCGACCAACGTGACCAAGCCGTGCTCCGTTAGGGTGATGGACGTATTTTCTTCTATGCGCCGAGAAATCGCGCAACTGCAACAGGAGTTGGCGAGTATGAAAGTGACCTTTAACAGCTTACAGCCAATAGCTGAGCGTTTAGTGGCTATTACATGCCTAGTTCACCCTGGCAATGAAATGGAGGAAAAGTGCTCCGAGACTTCCATGCGTTTCCTCAATGCTATTAGTACTGAGGTCATGGACCGGATAAAATGCCTCACGGAGGTAGTGGTCTATAATGTACCTGACCGTTTAAAAGTTCACACCATCAAGAAGGTACTGATGGATATCTGCGGACTAGAAGGTAACTTAATCAGTTGCACCAGACTGAGGAAAAGGGCTATTAAAAACCAATGTCCCGTGCTATTCAGGTTTGATACAGAGCGTTCGGCCCGTAAATTCCTATCATACCAAACAGACTTCCGGTCGCGCACAACCTTTGTCCAGTTAAAATTAGTGAACGCAAAGACAGCCATACAACGCCGTTACGAAAAACTTTCTGCTTCCAAGCCTACTACTAATGAGCGGACCCCTGGAATATCTTCTGATCCTCTGCAGGATTTTGTCACCCCGGAGGCCTCCCACATAGTTGATTTAGATGTCTCAGAGGATGTAACTCAGGGTGAGATCAAGCAAATGGTACAAAACCATTGCTCGGTGGCAGAAAGGCTAAAACTGGAGGTTATGGATACCCATGACCCCAAGCGACTTTAGAAGATAAGTAGTTGTCCTGAGAAGAAACCCGGGACTTGTTCGCCTACATCCGAGTTTCCACTCGGTTGTACAGATCATCCCAATGGACCAGGACGGCAAGTCGAAGAGGCATCATTCTCAAAGACGATAAACGCAGCAAGCTGCGCCTTGCCACCCGAAGTACCCCGATTTGGTCGGCGAGCATCTAGTATGTCACCTGTCTGGAACCGACACACGCCGGCTCCTCCAACTAAACGGCCTCGCGAGCAAAATTCACCATCCTGCTCGCCTGCTACGGCCATACCATTCATTTCTGCGTCAGAAACAGGGAAGCCGGAAGCCGCACTGCACACGGGTACCAAAGGAAGAAATACTACGTTTAGTACTATTGCATTTAACGTTCCTGATGACACATCCTTGGAAGTGTTCAGGAGCTGGATTCTTGAGGTCAATGGAATCCAAAGAAACCTACTAGAGGTTGTGCGACTGAACAAAAGAATAAGTAAATTCGCGGCACCACTCGAATTAAGTACTAGGGACGAATCAACTCTCCGAAGTATAATGACAAGTTGTGAAGAGCTGCGTAATAGAACAGGGCCGAAACATTGAGGGTGAACCGACGTGGGGGCCCATCACACTTCGAGCCTGGAGATCGGGTCTCTCACACCCATAGTGATCAACAGGTTCCTATTCTATTCTCGTCACAGAAGCCACACACACGTGAGCTTGAACCAAAATTTCCACCTGAAGCGACGATGGCACCCAGAGCCAAACGGCCTCGCGTAAGGATGACTCCGAAAAAATCACCGAAGGCAGCTACCCAAACCTCACACACTCATGAAACAGCAAAGTGTGAGGCATCCCCCCAGCCGACATCCGAAGGGGGTATTTGGCCGTATACTACCCAGGTACTTAACGTACCCGAGGATCTTTCTTTGGATGCATTTACGAGAGCTATCCTTGCAGTATTTGGTTTAGCAACACGTTCGGTACGTGTTGAGAGACTGCCTCAAAGAAGCAGTAAATGCCCTGCACCGATCAAAATATATTTTAAGGATGAAACAACTTTAAATACCGTCGTAACAAACTTTGAACAACTACGCAGTGCAACCATGATGGATCAACTTTTTCTCAAACCGCGAAAGCTAGCGGTAATGAAAATAGCCCGCGGTAACAGGGAAACAATCACACGTCTCATATCCACACACCGGACTTCCGCAGCTAGTACATCACCCAATATTATTCAGGGTTCTTCTCACCATGTTCCAGATAGTCCGGACTCTGGAATACCTACCTTATCCCACCGGTTGTTACCGCCACAACAACTACCTGAGCGGGCAAATTCCCTTCTTTCTACACCACATCACGCGCCTTTTTTATCCCAGGTAGGGATGAGCCGCGACAGGCTCATCCTGACACCCAATACGTCACCAACGAAAAACGCGCTCTTACTTCTTTTGACCCAGTTCCTACAGCTTCTACAGATGGCCCAGTAGCTCTTAGTGCTCCGTTTATGTCATCCATAAAACTGGGAGTCACTGGCCTACTTTTCTCCATTATGCTCTTAAATGCCAGGTCGCTGAACAAGGTCGTGAACATTGGAGAGCTTCGAGATTGAACTGAGGAACTGTCTCCGTCTGGGATGGGACGAAATAACCAACAAGTACTTACCTGGACCATGGCCTCACTTCCACTCTAACTATTTGCACCCAACCACCGATGTCCAGTGAGGGTAGCTGGACACGAATTCTTCGCTCCCCGGCAAATATACATAATCAGAAATGCCTTCATGTGGTTCTGCGAAGGATCAACACATCATATTCAATAAGAATGTTTAGTACCCGACCTACCAATGGACAGGACCCAGGAACGCAAAAGCCAACCAGTTATTGCATCAACCAGCGGAAAAAATTGGACTCAACCTGACTGCGAATAACCGAGCAAACAGACTTTTAACAAGAAACATAGCCAGTTACCATTTGCCATTCAATGGATTGGTGGCAGTGTTCCAGGACGTGGTGGGTTTTCGCCTGGCAAGCGTTCTCCCTACAAAAGGCCACAAATGTCCGTGTAACAACACTGCAACGTGGCGTATGTGACTCGCCACCGAATAAAGTCACAGCCCATAACTTTACACTGGCAGGTCAACTAGCGTCACAATTCTACATAGGACCGTTACACTGGGACTTCTACATCTGTATATACTGTTGTCGTTTTACATCCTACCATACGTTGCCCTTTTCCTTCCTTGTGTGCGGGCTCTTCCATTACCTTTCAGTGGATCATTCAGGATTCTCAATCTCTTATTAGCTGAGGTCCCGTATCTCATGACAGCCAACTTATTGTTTCGCATTTTCAAAACTGTACAGTTCCAATCATGGATATATGAACAATTTTCTGCGTTACTGTTACAATTGCATTAAAATGTTTGTACCCTTGTACATATCTGATCATGCTTCCATGAGCGTGCCTCGCATAGTCGAGAATAAAGTATTTATTTATTAATTTATTTATTTAATTTTATTCTACGCCCTTTGGCTATTCTTGCTGCGCCTGATGCAATATTAGTCACCGAAACATGGCTAGTGCCTTTACGTTCAATGATTCCTTTTTCATTCAAGGCTACCAGCTGTATACACAAACGAGGTGGAGGGTCTGCCATTTATCTGCAGCAACCGTTCTCTGCTAATATCGAATTCCTAGCTAACACCGAAATATTGGCCTCTGTATGGATAACGGTTGATGCAATGAGACCCAATTTACTACTTGGATGCATTTACAGGGCTCCTGATACATCACCTGTGAGTGACAAAGCGCTAATAACTACTTTTGAGCTAGCTGCGAGCCCTCCATGTGCATGCAAGCTTATGGCGGGCGACTTCAATCTTCCTGAAATCCAGTGGTTTTCACCCACTGCCCCAGTGAAGTATAGTGGGCTATTAGCCTGCATCAACTTGGGAGGATGGGTGCAGCATGTATCAACGCCGACCAGGTCTAAACACCTGTTAGACCTGATATTTACACTGGGTGTATCCAATATACGTGCATATGTAGGCCTAGAGTTTCCGGGGAGCGACCACAGAGTTGGATACTGCTCGCTGTTTGCAAACATCTCGGCAATCTGTACGAGTAGATCAGAGGCCATTGAGATATACCGGCCGATAAGCTCCATAGACTGGCCCACATTTGCCACGATTATTCGAGCAAGGAACTGGGAACAGTTCTTCCTGTCCCACTCCCTGGAGCAATAGTCCGAAATATTTTATGGCGAACTGCACCATTGTCTAGACCTATTGGCTCCATTTAATCCTTTAAATAAAAGTTCAGGAAAAATTAGGAGGCAAACTAAGCTGCATGCAAGGTTGAGGCAACTACGGCGTTCCAACTACAAGACGTTCAACCTTGCGCATGTGCTGAGAGCCAACGAGATTGCGAGCCAGCTATCGTCTAGGTCTGTATTGATTAAAACATCTCAAGAAAGAGCAGCCGTGGCCAGTGCAAACAAATCCAAGCACATCAGCTGGCTGCTGCGTTCTCGCACTCCTCATTATGGGGCAAAGATCACTTCCATACGCGTCGGCCGTTGCAAAGCAAGTGAAGATCCACGGATTATATGTGAGATGTTCAACTCTTACTTCAAAGAGTCCCAGTGTGTAGAACTGTCCCCGGTCACTACTGAGCTGGATGTGTCCACAAACCAGCTGCTCTCCACGGTTTAGTTCGATCTAAAATGCATCCATTCCGCTATCAAAACACGAAACCATCCACCAAACTTGGTCCTGATGGAATGCCACCCATACTAATTAAGAATGGGGGCGATGTCCTTTCCATACTCCTCTTGAAACTCTTCACACTCGCTATGGAGAAGGGCCAATACCCATTGGCTTGGAAGCACTCTGTCATCACACCGCGCCTTAAAGTTGGCTCCGTACAGGACGTCAGCAACTACCGACCTAAAAACCACACATCTATTCTCTCACGTGTGATGGAGAAATCGGTTAAGAGTGCGCTTATGGCCTGCTTGAATGCAGGAGGCCACGTTAGCAGGTCACAGCATGGTTTTCTAAGCGCACGATCCTGCGCAACCTGCCAGCTTGATTTTCTCAACCTGGTCACTGGCGCGATTGATTCAGGTCTGGCGATTATTACGCTATACCTCGATATGCAAAAGGCGTTCGATAGGGTCCCCCATAAACGCCTATTACATAAGCTCAAGGCTTACGGTGTAGTCACCCCTCTGCTTGACCGGCTTAAATCCTACCTAACCGGGCGTACGCAGTCCGTGAAGGTAGCACACTTTGAGTCCATCCCTGTCACAGTTTCCAGCGGTGTTGTGCAAGGCAGCGTGCTTGGACCAACCCTGTTTTTGATTTATGTGAACGACATCTGTAGCAGCCTGCGCCATGGTCGCCCATTCCTCTATGCCGACGATATATAGATCGTATATGTCTTCCCACCAAGTGCTAAAGTATCCGCACTACAAGAGATCCGTGAAGACCTGAAGACCTTAGAGTCGTAGTGTCAAAATTGACAAATGACATTCTCTGCTGATAAATCTAGTATTCTGACCCACAAATGCTCCATATCGGATGGTGCGTTTACGTTGAATGGTACGCCTATCCAACTAAAAACGTTAGCTACTGACCTAGGTATTCGCTATTCTATGACCTTCAACTTTTCAGAGAATGTGCAGTATCAGGTAGAAAAAGCACGCAGAATGGTCTTCCACATAAGCCGCCACATTAACTCGGCTGAAGCACGGTTGGAGCTTTACCGCAGTCATGTTCGTCCGCAGCTGGAATACGGCCCCTTCATCTTCAGTAATTTGCGGAAATCAGACCGCATATTGCTCGAAAAGGCTCAGCGGCGGTTTACCAAAATAGTAGCCCCACAAGGCCTAGCGCTTAGTTACCTACAGAGGTGTAACCATCTCAAACTCCAGCCTCTATGGCTGCGGCGCATTATCTTAAACTTGTGCTTCTTACATAAGTTAATATACCAAGCCGTGCACAGTGATATCCCCAGCCTGACACTGAGAAGAAGTTTAGAATTCAAACTCCGAAACAAGCACTGCACAGTTGCCCCGCTGCCAGCGAGGAAGAAACTACGTTCACGTTTCTTCCTTGTCGCGTATGTAAATATCTGGAACAAATTACCTTCACAGCTGCGGGAGATTCACAATCCACAGGCTTTCAAGCAGGAGGTACGAAAGTTTATGTGCTTTGATAACATAAGACGCCTTTTCAACATCTGTGATTCTGATGACAACCATTTTGAGACCGGCCCCGATGGGGCATAGATCATATTTTGGTCTGCTCTAGCGCAACTTTGTATTGCGCTCAACTAGGCTTCATGACAGGAGCATCTTCGGCTCACGGGTCCTCCCCATACTTTGCGGTCCCTGTCACACCACGTGAGAGATCTCGGCCCGATCAGTTGCACGCATCTTACAGATGTTAGGACTGCTAATCCGACCACAAAAGGTATGCAGCCTACCCGAGTAGTACCTGAGCGCTTTACTGGCTCCCACCGACACTTAGTTAAATAGGAAGTTTTGAACTAGTAGACGCTACCGCAAAGGCAATCAGGAAACACTAATCGGTAGCTCAAATCCTTTGAAAGCTCTTTCTCGACGCCCAGTTCTTACTGCTCAACAGATCAGCACGTAAAGCAGCCTAGTACTATTGAATGGGAGCATCGTAAGCCTGTAGGCACTGACCAGGTAGGATATTGCATAGCAATGGGGAAGCAATCCGAACGGACAAACTTTACTTCACTTCTCCCTTCTCTTCTACACTTTGGGTTCTTCGTCTCCATCTTTATACCTTAGTATTTTCCAAATACCTAATCCACTTGGTCTCTTGCGAATACTTATACTTGTGACCCATGAGTCACGTCTACTAAAATCATTTTAACAACCTTAATCCTCATGTGAATTTCCAGGTTCTAGCGTTGTTGCCCTAATTGAAGCCTTTTCATTAAGTCTTAGTACTAGTTACTATATTCAGCAGTTTCCAAACTCTAGCAGTAGGTAAGCCGCAAAATAAAAAGTATATCTTTCTTATTGTTGACAATGAGCGCACTTTAAAAGTTCTAGACCCAATAATTAGACATTTTGCTCTCCACTTATACTCTCTTGGCCTCACATACTTAGCTTACTCTGGTATACATGTGCCTTTCACTATTGTCCACACTAGTAGACAGGCATAATGGAAAACAGATCCTCTTCTTTAACTGCTTTTGCTCGTAAAACACTCGCATTTCCAGCTTTCATTTCACTGGCACGAAAGCTAACCAACGACAGAGAGGCCCCTGTCACACTGGCTGGCTGGAGCACCAGAAACTTTCTATCACCACTTTTCTTATCTTGGCCGTCCGTGTGACATTTATCTTTTAGCTGGCTCCAAAGCCTACCATACGCTATGCGTAATGGCGGGTGAACGACCAGCTCCCACTGGTTTTTGTTACTATTCTACTCCTGGTTTACCTTGTCGCTCTTTGCTTAAGGTGCTAGAACAGCTCTTGCCAGGAAAATCACAAAAGAAATAGTCGGTGTGACATTAGAGTAACAGTTAACATTTCTAACTGGATGAACACCACCGGCACTATCTTCGGAACTTAAAAATGGAGAGAAATATATCGAAATTCATCAAAGAGCTGCACAAAAGTGTGCATCTACACATGAGGCAAAACAATACCTCAAGTATGAGCAAGCTCAACCACCAGAAGTAGAGTTGTTAAAGCCCAACCAATGTAGACCAAAACGGATTTCACGTCCAAATGCAATTAGCCAAATTTTACTAAATTTTCCCATGCTTAAAAAATGCTAAACTCTACTTTACTGGTTGTTTATGTGGCTCAGTATCCCCTGAAAACGGTATGCCGTGGCCTTCTAACCGTGAGTTAATTACAGGCTCCCCGGAATTCCCATGTAGATATAATATTCCTTGCTGGATTTCTAGTGTTTTCGCGCAAAACCATCCCTTATTTGCATATATTTATCATGTATGCCTACAAAGTTTACTTTTCGGCCACCTGCGCAGCCCGTAGTTGTCGCAGGGTATTACGGGCTAATTAGAGCATTTCTGGATAGCTATGCCCATCTAGATCATATGCCGCTTCCCTACTTTTTATGTTTTCTTTTCTTTTTTCTGCTATCTGCTTGCAAAGCAGAAAGCCATTTTTAGCGAAAAATAAAAATGGCCTTATTCGTAGACCATCATTTAATTGCGAATAACTCGCAAAATACTGCACGTATTGTGTTGCTTTTAAGTTCAGCGTATTCAGGCGCTAAAGCTGGTCCAGATCAGTGCAATTTTGTGCTACTTTAAGCGGTATTGTAACTGTAGAAGGGCATTTTCTTTTATCTGAGAATAACTCAGGTTGAAATTTCGCGCCGGAGAGCAATATCAGCGTAAGAAAAGTAGGGCTCTATTATTTTGTTAATTGGTCTTTTTCTACTAAAGCGCGCGGATTTATTTACTCTCTTAACAAATTGTTTCTATTCTTGCCTGCATTTATCGAAATTTTTTTTAAACTTTTTGTATGCCTTATAATCCCTTCACTCATTTCTTCCATGTGCGCAACAACAATTGGGGCAACTGAGTGGCCAATTAATGTGCGATCAATTTAAAGTGAACTTTCGGCGAATTGGATTCTGTTCCAAGGAGAAAAAGCACAACTCCGCGAAGTTTTTCACAATAAAAGAACAAGGAGTTCAAGATCTCCCGAAGGAACCAGAAAACGTCAAGGTGGGCGCCTGATACCCAGTAGCTGTATACCAAACAGTGCCAATGCATTTGGAATTTCTAACGATGAACATATTTCTTTATTATTGGTGGCAGGCTCCTATAGCTCACTGACGTTAGAGGCAGAGCCTCATGAATATAGAAAATCGCCTCTAAGGAATAAATCTTGTGATGTTTAGCTAAGTCATGTGTGTATTTTTTAGGCCGAAATCTGTCAACGGATCTGAAAGATCCCCAGGGTTACTCAGGTAGACCTGGCTCATGCGAGCTTGTTGTAAGCTTTAGAAAAGCTTAGAGGCTTAAAAATACTAAACTCTATTTTACTGGTTGTTTATGTGGCTCAGTAACCACTGAAATGGTATGCTGTGGCCTTCTAACCCTGAGTTAATTACAAGCTCCCCTGAATTCCCATGTAGATATAATATTCCTTGCTGGATTTCTAGCGTTTTCGCGCAAGATCATCCCTTATCTGTAAATATTTGTCACGTAGGCCTGCAAAGTTTACTTTTCGGCCACCTGCGCAGTCCGTAGTTGTCGCAGTGTATTACGGGCGAATTAGAGCATTTCTGGGTAGCTATGCCTATCTAGAACATATGCCGCTTCCCTACGTTTTATATTTTCTTTTCTTTTTCTGCTATCTGCTTGCAAAGCAGAAAGTCATTTTTAGCGAAAAATAAAAATGACCTTATTCGTAGACCATCATTTAATTGCGAATAACTCACAAACTACTTTACGCATGGTGTTGCTTTTACATTCAACGTATTCAGGCGCTAAAACTGGTCCAAACCAGTGTAATACTGTGCCATTTTAAGCGGTATTCTAACTGAAGGAAGGCTTTTTCTTTTATCTGAGAATAACACAGGTTAAAATTTTGCGCCGGAGAGCAATATCAGCGTAAAAATAGTAGAGCTGTATTTTTATGTTAATTGGTATTTCTCTACTGAAGCACGCAGCTTTATTTTCTCTCTTAACAAATTGTTTCTAATTTTTCCGCATTTATCGGAATTGTTTTCAACTTTTCGTATGCCTTATAATCCCTTCACTCATTTCTTCCATGTGCGCACAATTGAGGCAACTGAGTGGCCAATTAATGTGCGATCAATTTAAAGTGCAATTTCGGCGAATTGCATTCTGTACCAAGGAGAAAAGTCACAACTACACCTCCGCGAAGTTTTCACAATAAAAGAACAAGGAGTTCAATACCGCCCGCAGGAACCAGAAACATGTCAAGGTGGGCACCTGCGACCCAGTAGCTGTATATCAAACAATGCCAATGCATTTGCAATTGCTGACGATGCACATATACTTATATTTTACCTACTTCCATGCAAGAGCATCCGATTTATGTAATCATTGATCTGAACCCTTTAGGGTGCAGCCTCTAGCAGGTCTGGAAATATACCTATTTATTTATTTATTTATTTAAATAACCTATATGGCCAGACACCTCAATGCACCTCACTAGATCGCTGTGAGGTACTAACTGCAACAAGTGTAGTGCCTGCACGTGAAACGTCTGCTTCACTCTATACTGACTCCTCCGTTGTGACACGCAGGGATACTACACTCGACCCCGACCTCACTTTCTCTAAGAGCATACGCAGTAGAACCTGCAATATGCTCCTTATCAATGCAAGTTCCCTCAACCACAAAATGCACTACATAGGTCCATTTTTTCTTCTCTCCTCTCCACAAATCTTTCTGATCACAGAAACCTGGCAACCCTCAAGCACCCCTGACAACAAGCGATATAGCCCCTGGTACACCACATTCTGCAATAGACACGTCAACCAACGCAGAAAAGGATGCCTTATTTACTTAAGAATGACTTTGGTGCCTCTGAATTTAGGTTGCTACCAATTGGAGACCCAGAGGATTTAATCAGTATCCAGACCAATGGGGGTACACTTGACCTCCTTATTGGTTGCATATACAATCCCCCACATGCCTCTGATACCAAGATTATTGACCATGTAAACCTCTTCAATGACGATTCCACCAAGTCCCCACGCTACAAGATAGTGGGTGGTGACTTTAATATGCCACATGTCTCTTGGAATGGCCAGAGTGCACCACTCAAATACAGAGCCTTTGTTGACACAATCTATACGAACAATTGGATTCAACACGTCCATGTTCCGACGAGGCTGTGTAATACTCTTGACTTAACCTGTACGATTTGCATCTTGGATGCTGTTACTAGCATTAAAGACAACATCCCAGGAAGCGACCGTAAGGTAGTTCATCTATCGTTTACGCTCTGTCTCATCCTATCGCTCAACTAGTCTAACTGGTGAATCTCGAATGTCTAAAAGCATTAACTAGGATAACTTTTCTCTCCTTGTCCGATCAGCTAACTGGGATACACTTTTTTTCCACTGATGTGGACACAGCCACTCACGAACGCTACAACCACATCACCATTTGTCTAGAAGTGGTCGCTCCGCTAATGCACAGCCGCAGGTCAAAACCGCTAAAGCGTTCATCCCATCTAAACAAGGTGCTGATGAAGCTCCGGAAAATGCGTCACCAATACTCTAAGACGCATGATTTCCATATACTTGTTCGCATGAACAGAGTCATAGACAACTGGCAGCACTCCCAGGTTATGGTTCAGCTAGCTGAAGAGCGCGCCGCCTATAACAGCAACCACAAAACCAAGTCCCTCACTCAGCTACTGAAATATAGAAACAATCGCACAGCAGCATCCATCACCTCCCTAAGACCATCTGATGAGTCCGTACTCAGCGATCCTAAGGAAATAGCTGTGATTCTCAATAGCCACTTTTGCGATTGCTTCACTGACATCAACCTGATCTTGCCAACTGCTGTGCCTAAACTTACCCAAGACCTACGTTCCATAACCTGCGTAATCAGATCACTTAAGCTGTCATTTCACCCTGGCCCTGATGGTCTCCCATCTGCACTGCTGGTACTCGGCGTTCAGGATCTTCTTGTTCTACTGCTTAACTTATTTACACAAGACCTTGACCTTGACGAGGTAACCTGAAATCGGGCACTCCTTACTAATGAGCTTTTTAGATAAAACCGTTGGAAAACAGTTTTTGAACAAACACTAACGGAGGCACTTGACTTTTGTCAAATGGTTCAAAGAAGTAAGACACAATTGACAGTCCCCAGAGCTATGATCATCGGAAGACGCCAAATCGGCGTTCAGAAGAATAAGTGCACTATCACTAACGGTCTTGCGCTCACTGTAGTCTCAACACTGACTCCCCCGTTAGTCAGCTATAGCACAAGTAACAACGTGACAGCAGGTAACACTACGGCTCTTACACCTGGAAAATTAGCTAATTGCTTTGTGCTCCTTTCCGATTCACGGACTTATGCACTACATGACGCTGAAATGTCAGTAACGTCACTAAAATCGTTACCTCCTAAGTGTCCCTCGCCTTTGCTTTCAGACTGTAAGGCAGCACCACAAGACCAGCTGACAGACGCGCTTCTTAAAGTCCAAAACATCGAAAATGAGCTAAACTCGGTGAAATCAGAATTGCAAAATATCAAGCAATTATTAGTAAAAATTCTACCGCTGGCGCAGCTATCGGATCTACATAAATCAGACAAAATGGAAGATAAAGTGGCGGCGGGTGAATTGCTCAACACGCTCACCAAGAAAGTTAACGAACGAGTCATCCGTGCACGAAATGTAATAATATTTAATGTGCCAGATCGCATACCACTTGAGAAAGTGACACGCTCACTTCTAAATGTATGCAAAATAGACCCAGATTGCTGCTCATGCAGCCGCCTTCGAAAAACTAAAAAACCGACCATGCCCAAAAGTCTTCAAGTTCAGCAGCCAAGATCACGCCAAATGCTTTCTAGACTGCAAGTTCATCATAAGAAAGCAAGCGAATCTCGGGGCCATACTGATTAAACAGGATATGACGCCTCAGCAAAGGGCACTCATGTCAAATGTACGAACCCCTTATAAGCAGAGTCTGCACAATTCCATATATATGCTCCTGAACCCTCTCCAACAGACACTCAGAAGAAACGCTACTGAATAGTCTTCAGTAACTGCTGTCACGACCTTTGCCAATTCAATTTACAATACGACACCAACACCGGGCATGCAGGTAACTGATATGCACCTGAACACAACTCCCACGGCAAGCTCATCAATGGCCTACAACGTTGACATGGACAAATCACAACGACAATTAAATCTCATCACATTAGAAGTACCGGCATTTGAAGGACAGGCAAAGGTCACGGCCACCTTGAATGCAATCATGGACAGAACAGAATGCAGCGAGAAGTTTAACAGCCTGTCTGATGTACGTGACACGTACACTGAGCTCGATAGCTTGTGCTTATTATCATCATATAATTCGTTTTCCAGTATCGTAAACCATCTCAGGCAGCCTGATACTGACACGGCCCCTAAGCACAGATGCCCAAACCCAAATTGTTTTATAACTGTGTCTCCTCAGCTCCCTTCCAAACCACAAAAGTATAACCACGAGTCGATGCCCAAAAGCGCCAAAACGGCCAAGATAACACCAACTTGTTTAAAGTACAAACCACGCTTTACGCAGAAGCCTAGTAATGCGACATTCAAGGTTGATCAGCCACAACGTAAGAATTATCACCTCGTAACCCCTAGCTCAACAACGAGTAATTGGAGTAAACCCAAACCCCCTACACTGCCAGCCGATCTGCTTCGCCACTCTGGCAAAGCCCAATGCCATACGCAGACCGAACTAAGCATGAAAATATAGGCAAGACAAATCGTCCGAACACCAGTTGGCCTCCACACCCTCGTTACGAAGCAAAATCTACTACATCTACAGCCAGGACTAAGCGGTCACAACGTAGGAAGTACTTACTTAGAACCCCGAGCCCCACGACGCACAAGCAGACCCTGCATACACTTCGCTCCTCTACCGGCCGAACTGAAATGCTGCGCGGGCAAAGCACAATAAGATATGTCGTCCAGACCAACCATACAAATATAGCCAATATAACTCATCAGGGCAAAACTAGGCCTTCGCCCCCACGACATGAAGCGAAATCTCCTACAGCGACAACCGGTATTGAGCAGCCGCAACGTAAGAATTACTTGCTCAGAACACAAAGCCCCGCCGCGCCTCTCCAGACCCGGCACTAAATCCAATACACTGTGGACCAAACAGCAAACTCACCAGGGCGGAACCCACATATGCGCAACGCACCGATGAATTCTGCACATGCCCCGATCCCCCATCCTCCCATCCCATCACGCCAGACAACATTCCTTCAACAACACACAATAATGCCACAAATCATGACGACACCTTCCGCGGTCCTTTTTTGGTGAGACGCCGCAAGTTGTGGGCCTCCTCTCCTAGCTCGCGAGGGTCAAGCGGTGGTTCTCTACCAACTGACTCGCTTCCTAGACATGGCACAACTGATTCCAACCAACACATCTCAGGCATTCGGACGGTTCCTCTAAAAGCCAACCTCATGACCGACTACGGGCTAGATCTCTCGGCTCGTATGCATCATAAGTTACCTCCCCAAACTCCCCCTCGGATTCGATGATCCATACTACTCCCAACCTCTCCCATTAATTTCCACCGACCTACACGGCATGCAGCTCTACGCCTGCATGCAAACAAGACCCTCAACTCACTCGATAAATAAATAAATAAATATTTTATTCTCAACAAAGCGAGAAACGCCTTTTGGGCATGATTAGCATATTGCATTATTGTAAATGATAGCAGAATAACCAGCACTAACAGTGGGAGTAGTACGGTTGGAGACAGTAGTGTGGGCCCATAGAGCCCAATGGTTGTATGTAGTCTATGTACACAGAGTGCGAGAGGTAAAGATAGTATTCAGATCACTTGTATGGTATTTTGATTAGGAACTAGTCCGATGAAGTCGCGTAAGCAATGTAGGTCAGTGAGTGAAGTATGAGGAAACGGGTGAAAAATACTTAAGAATAGTGGCATGTCACTAACCAGATATGTAGGCGTGTTTGCGGGAGAGCAAATATATGCACAGAACCTGTAAATGTGCTGTCGGTCAACTTGCCAATGTGTTAGGGCGGTGACTTTATTGAGTGGCGAGTCACATCCGCCAAGTCGCAGTGATGTTAAACTGATATTTGTGGCCTTTTGTAGGGTAAACGCTTGCCAGAAGAAGACCCATTACGTTCTGGAACACTGCCGGCTGGTGATATAACATTGTCAAGATTGTATCTGACCGATTACCTTCGCGGATATTCGCAGTCACGTAACGCCAGATTGTTTCCTATGGCTGTGTAGTCGCCTTCGGAGTCCAGTGCAAGTGGTTGGAGCTGTTGTAGTCGGACGACTCAGGTGACTGGTATTGAATTGATCAGTTTCCTAGGCCATTTAGTGTGTCATGATTATGAAGTGCGGGTTTTTCTTTGTTCTTTATTGAATCCGTGCCCGTGGGAGCGTCGCAGGTATGTCTTCAGCGGTGTTCCGTGCAGGTAATGTTATCCTGTAGAACAAGGGTGAGAAGAAAAACGGACCGAGCAAACCGCCAACAAACTTGAACAGGATTATATTATTTTATAAATATAAAATTTATGGTAAAGTTGCGCTGGCTGAAAGCAATGGAGGGACCGTATATGTTGTACATCATATCCGTATCCGTAGTTTTGCGTTGCAGCACGAGACCTGATATTTGCTGAATGTGAGAGGAAGATGCTGGCCGAAGTGGCCTAGCGTACGCAATAGTTGTCCTGTTTGGGAACCGTGAGTATCAGGCGTTGTTAACCGGTAAATGAGTTGAGGGAATCAGAAGAACATAGTGAGTGGTTTAATAAGCACTCAAGATATAAGTTGAGCGATCTATTGACAGTGCTAGAGCTTATCGTTCGAACATGTACGAGAGCCAGTGAAGTTATTACGCCGGGTTTGAGGCCAAGAAAATAATAACGCAACATGTTCAGCAATCGGATGCTAGACAGCTGGGTGAAGGGGTGAGACGGAGTGTCGAATTTGTGACGAGAATGAGGTTTATATACTACAACTGTAGCGACAGTGCGGTTGCAAAGCTAGCCCTAAAGGGACTTCGAATAGCGGAGAAGATAGGGACTTCTACAGTGCAACAAGCAGGTCAAATATACGACAGGAAAGGGTGATACTGGGAGTCAGGTTAGTTATGTGGAAGAACCTGCTTGCTGACAGGCCTTCAACTTTAATGATAGGAGTGAGAAGGGCTCGAATGCTACAGGTTTAGTTAGAAAATGGTTGTAGGCCAGCGCTGAAGGGGACCTGGAGTATCAGTATTGTGAGCAGTAGTCGCAAAAGATGCTACGTGTGCAACTCCGATGTGGACATCCACGGTGGAACGTTGAAGTCAAATAGACTGCTAGTTATTACTCACTAATTGATGAGTTGTTGGCAACCTGATTAGTTAGTATCCAGGAGCGACACGCTTTATTAGGCTCAGCATAGTCTGACAGGTGTACAGTGTGGAATACAAGAGAAAACATACAGCAATACTTGCGATATCTGTAGAGAGGAAACGACAGTTGCTCCGGCTCCGGAAGTGACCAAGGGTAAAGAAATAATACGGACAGCACCGCCAATTGCTAAGTTTTCATCCCAAGATATGCGATGACGAGAGGAGGTGCAGAAAAAGTATACAATAGAGTATGGTTAAATATAGGAGAGGAAGAGACCCGAAGAAGTTCAAGTGCTCATCATCTGGCGCGGGTGGAATAAGAAAGCCATCAGTCCAATGGACGGGGATGTGAGAATTAAAATTGCATGGCAGCCGATGAGCTGAGGCTAGTGATGCCTATACCACCATTAAATAGTTGCGATATAAAAGAAGAGAGACGCTAAACGAGAGAGGAAGACGTTAATGTGAGCTGAGATGCATGATAGTGGTGCCGAGAGCCAGACTCAATCAGAGACCGGAAATTTGGATTTCGGTAGGCGTTACCAAGCATAGTGATAATGGTTCAGACAAAGAAGAGTATCATAAGGTTTTAACTTATACCAATGAGGACTTGAGTCGATGGCAGCCGGTGCTCAAAATAAGAGAGGCCTAGGTTTAAGACTATAGGCATTTTGAGCCTGAGGGGACTGAATAGTCCAAAATGTTTTGGAATGAGGGGCACAGAAGGAAAGATAATCAAAAGAGACCTGGGATGTTGCGATGACGCTAGTGATACCTATACCGCCATTGAACTGTTGCGATATAGACCAAAGGAGAGGAAAAACACGAGACAGGGACGTACTTGTGTGCTGAGAAGCATGAGAATGGAGCCGAGAGGCAAAACTCAACCAGGGACCTGAAATTTCAATTTCGGTAGAAGGACCAAGCATGCAGATAATGTATCGGACGGAGGTGAGCACACAAGGCAGTTATTTATACCAATGAGAACTTTAGTCGATGCTCAAATTAAGAGAAGCCTTTGTTTGATACCTATAGGCAATTGGAGCCGGAGGCCGGTGTGGTCCACGAGGTTTAAGAGTGCAAGGCGCAGCAGGAAAGAGAATCAAAGGAAGCCTAGTATGTTGTGCTGACGCTATGGAAACCTAAACCACCATTGAACCGATGCGATATGGACCAGAAGAGAGGCCAAACAAGAGCGGGGACGTGATTGTAAGCTGAGAAGCATGAGAGTGGAGCCGAGAGGCAAGTCTCAACCAGGGACCTGAAATTTCAATTTCGATAGAAGGACCAAGCATGCAGATAATCTATCAAACGGAGGCGAGTACATGAGGCAGATAATTATACCAATGAGAACTTTTGCTGATGGCAGCCGATGCTCAAATGAGAAAGGCCGTGTTTTGAGACCAATGGGTATTAGGAGTCTGAGAGGCCGGACAAGTCCAGTAGGTTTAGGAATGAGTGTCACAGTAGCAAAGAGAATCAAACGGGGGCTAGCAAGTTGCGCTGGCGTAAGAGGCACCTATACCGTCATTGAACCGATGCGATATGGACCAAAAGAGAGGCCAAACAGCAGAGGGGACGACACTTGAGCTGAGAAGAATGATAGTGGAGCCGAGAGGCGAAATTAATCAATGACATGAGGTTCCGATTTCGGTAGGGAGACCAAGCGTACAGATAATGAATCGGACGGAGACGAGAATCATGAGGCCGTTACTTATACCATTAAGACCCTTTATCGATGGCAGCCGATCCTCAGAGGAAGAGAGGCCTTGGCTTGAGACCTATAGGCATTTGGAGCCTGACAGGCCGGAGTAGTCCACTAGGTTTAACAATGAGTGCCATAGTAGCAAAGAGAACCAAACAGTGCTAATAAGTTGCGCTGACGTTAGGGGCACCCATACCGCCATTGAACCGATGCAATATGGACCAAAAGAGTGACCAAACACGAGAGGGAAACGTAATTGCAAGCGAAGACGCATGATAGTGGCGCCATGAGGCAAAAGTCAATCTGAGACCTCAAATTGCAAGTTTGCAGGGGTCCAAGCATACTGATAATGTATCAGACGGAGGCGAGTACATGCGGCTGTTACTTGTGTCAATGAGAACTTAATCGATGCTCAACGTAAGAGAAGCCTTGGTTTGAGACCCATAGGCATTTGGAACCTGACAGGCCGGACTAGTCCAAAAGGTTTAGGAGTGAGAGCCACAGTAGCAAGAACCTATAGCGACGCTTGGGATTAGGCATACAAGTAATGAATCGGACGGAGACGAGAATCATGAGGCCGTTACTTATACCATTGAGACCCTTTATCGATGGCAGCCGATCCTCAGAGGAAGAGAGTCTTTGGCTTGTGACCTATTGGTATTTGGAACCTGAGATGCCGGAGTAGGCCAATAGGTTTAGCAACGGCTGTGATGCAGCTAGACGGTTTACTCAATTTCAGCAATCCAACCAATAAATATCCGTCAAGAGATGCCCCAACACTCCCTGCTACATCACACTTTGACGAATCTAGTAAGCTGGGGATCCACAATATGCTTCTTATCAACATCAGGTCTATTAATCTAAAGAATCACATGCTGGGTCCGATTATTACTATATCCAAAGCACAACTTGTTCTAATCACAGGGGCATGTCACTCAGGCATTTCGTCTGCCTCACCCATCCAAATACCTGGCTACTCTTCATTCTGCAGTGAACGCGAAAAGCGACGCGGCGGAGGATGCCTCATCTACGTCAGCGAAGACTTGCATGCATCCTCCTTCCAAGTAATAGTTATGGGTAACCCTGAAGACTCTATATGGATTCAGGCAGATGCCGAGCACCTAGATCTCCTCATTGGTTGCATCTATATCCGACCACATATCTCAACAGCTGAAATCAAAAAATTGGTCTAGCTCTTCACCGAAGTTTCGCTGTTACCTGCACGCCTTAAGATAATCGGCGGTGACTTTAATATGCCGCACACTGAGTGGTCTACCCAGTCCTCACCTCCCAAATATAGAGCGTTTGTCGACCTTATCTTCGCGTACGACTGGACCCAACATGTTAACGTACCTACCAGGAAAGCTAATATCCTGGACTTAATATTCACGACAGACATCAACCAAGCACAGGTTTGTGTGCTTGTCAACCTTCTTGGTAGTGATCATAAGGCAGTGAAGTTAACATTTAGACTGCCCACTACTAAGCAGTACTACTTCTCTTCCAGCGAATTCTTTCTTCCTCTACAGCGCGTCGATTGGGAAAGCTACCCTACTCTTCTACGAGCTCTTAACTGGGATACATTCTTTCTGGCAACAGACACAGATATGGCGACCCAAGAGATATACAACCACCTTATGTTCTGTATTGACGTGGTCACTCCTAAGCAGAATATTAGGAAACTTACGAAACCGAAGGGTGTAGCTGATACACACAGAGTCCTAAATAAACTGAGAAAAATGCGCTCCAACTACAACAAGACAAAGGATTTCCACATAATAATGCGCATGAACGACACACTAACAAGGTGGAGAAACCTGCAAGCCACGTCTGCCACATCAGCGGAACACGCTGCACTCAGCAGTAACAACAAGGTTAAAGCACTCACCCAACTTCTGAAACGCAGAGCAAACAACAGAGCTCCAACAATTGCCTCATTATCACTTCCTAATGGCAAACTCATGACGGACCCCGCCCAACTCTGTGATTATATCAACAAGCACTTTGCAACTCTTTTTCGGTCCCTGATTCGGCAACTTCACTTACAACACCCCTGCTCACTGACGATAGACTGACCATCATCGAATTTAACCTACGCGCAATCATGCGAGATATTCGTACAATCAAAATGTCTCAATACCCCGGTCCCGATGGCGTTCCATCCGTAGTGCTGATACTAGGAGGTCCAGACGTCCCAGTTCTCCTCCTTAATCTATTTACACTGTCCATGACAACCTATAGCATCCCCGCTGCTTGGAAGCATGCTGTAGTTCTACCACGACATAAACGAGGATCCCGTCTTGACAATGATAATTATCGGCCTATCAGCCACACACCCATTGCATCAAGAGTAATTGAGAGACCGGTGAAAGCAGGAATTCCTAACTTTCTTTTGCCTCGTAACCTCATTAATAGGTCTCAACGCGGATTCCTGCCCTCGAAATCCTGCCAGACTTGTGTGTTTGAGTTTTTAAACAACGTCACTGACACGGGTAAATATAGAGCATAAAGTTGTCGTCATTTTCCTCGACATGAAAAAGCATTCGACCGCGTTCCACACCTGAAACTACTGACGAAACTCGATTCCTTTGGCATTGCCGGGAAGCTGCTCTCCTGGTTTGCATCCTACCTATCAAATCGACCACAACCGGTTAGCCTAGGCGGCACGCAGTCTTCAAAACAGCTGTCACCAGCGGAGTCTTTCATTAAAGTGTCCTGGGCCCATGCTCTTCTTACTCTACGTAAATGACATCTTCCAAGTCTTCCGCTGGGGAACGCCATACGTATTTGCAGACGACAACATAGTCGTATTTTCCCTTGTCTCCGATAATCTGAAAGATAATCTATTCACAAAACAATGAGACCTTAATGCGCTAAAAGCTGGTGCGTAATATGGAATCACTAATTTTCCACAGGAAAAAGCAACATTCTATCTTGTAAATGCACCGTGCCACCGAATAACCTTATAAAGCGAGAAGAAGGATCGGTACGCTTTAAAACCAATACGCGGATATAAGGCCAACCTCCGATGAGTGGAGAACACCAAAAGTAACGCGAGGAAAAATTTATTAAGTAGGGCGAAACGCTATCTAGTGCTAAAAATAAGGCAACGGAAGATAGCTAGCTAGGGGAAATGTGTGGTCGCGTGCGCGGAGAGCAAAGCTGGCCGCGGAGCCGATGAGCGTCGCGCCGTTCGAAGGCGGATGCTATATTGACTCAAACAAACGCGAGCAACGTTCAAACAGGCGAGCGGCTGATTTGCTATGTACATCGAGAAAATATAATTTTGTGATTTTGTAATATTTTACGCAGCATGCGGCAGCCAAACAGGGGAATCTCCAGGTCATTACACAGCCCCCACTTAGAAGGTAACCGTCGGTGACCCTTCGAGCTACGTGAGGACTGTCCGTCGCCGGCCAGCCTTCTGCGAGACCAGGCGGTGAAACCTGATGCAGCTGCTGGGGGAGAACCAATGCGATCGGACGCTAGTGGGCTCCTACCCGTGTCCTCCCTACAAGTGCCAAAAACACAAAAATCTGGGGAAATTTTCGTAACGTTTGAGTGCGTAGTGGCACAGCACATGATGTATGAGCACGTAGTGTCCGAAGAAGTAACGTTCGATTGTCGTCGAACGTCCGCGTGTCGGCGGTATGAAAAAGAAGCGAAAACGCGATGTGTCAAACAGGTGCAAGCGACAGAGCTAACAAAAGACAATAGCACTTACCGAGTGCGATAACCGAATAAAGCGAGAACCATTTTGCGTTTTCAAAACGATTTTCTCCTTTTTTAGGAATTCAAAACTTTTTTGCGGTTTTTGGGGTTTTCAAAACGGTTTGCAAATTTTTTGGGTTTTCAAAACACTTGTTGGGCGGGTTCGGCCACAAACAAAAAGGAAGCGGGAAAGGAAGAATGAAGAGAAGACTAATCTTTTAATCGCGCTGGCCAATGAACGCGCCTACCTGACCTCGGAAGGAACTGAGTCGGAAGGGTTAGTCGGAGAATTCTTAGTAGCATCGGAAGTAGGCTTGTCGTCGATCATAGGCTGCGTTGACTCGTCCGAAGGTAGACGGGAGTCATCGCCGATCTCAGGTTGCACATGGGCAACCTTTAGACAGCCGATAGAGACAGTTTCACGTTTACCGTGGCGGTCGATAATGAATACGCGGTCCTTACGTTTAAGAACCTCAAATGGACCTTCGTAGGGTCGTTCGACTCGAAGGAAAATGTAAGCGCAATGCAGTAGGTCTTGTGGAACGAACGATTCACGTCGTTGTTCTCGCACGTCGGTTACTTTGATTTTGCGCATGCTCGTTTTTAACTGCCGAGCGTAATTCGCGTCATAGCGGGGTGTTCTGGGTTTCCAGAAAAGAAGTCCCCAGGTAGTCGAAGAGGTTGTCCATATACCAGTTCGGCGCTGGACGTGTACAAATCAGCTTTAAGACCTGATCAGATACCAAGTAGTATCATAGGCAGTGTTTCGGTCCAGCTTAGTGCATTAGCGGCACTAAGTGAGGCCTACAGCTGTCGGTGGAAACGTTCCACCATGCCGTTGGATTGCGGGTGATAGGCGGTAGTCCGGATGCCTTCACACCTGAGGAATTTGCAAAGATTGTTGAGGGTCGAGGATTCGAACTGCGGACCGCGGTCGGTAGTCACGATGGCTGGACAGCCAAGTGAAGCTACCTAGCGCTCAACGAAAGCGCGCGTTACGGTGTCCGCGGATACGTCGGGCATAAGTACGGCCTCGGGCCAACGGGTGTAGCGGTCGATCTTGGTCAAAATGTAGACCATTCCTCTGGATGGTGCCAAGGGTCCAACTATGTCGAGATGGACACGGGCGATGCGAGCTGAGACTTGCGGAAAACGACCGAGCGGAGCACACACGTGCCGCTGTACCTTGGTCTGCTGACACGTTAGACAACCGCGTGCCCAGCGCCTAAGATCGCTTTGCATTCCGAGCCAAACGTATCTCTCGGATATGAGCATGATCGTGGCTCGGATGCTTGGATGAGCGAGGTTACGAAGTGAGTAGAAAACTAGACGTCGAAAGGTTTCTGGAACGACGGGCCGATGTGGTTCAGTAGAAGTATCGCACAAGCTTGTGCCGGCAGATGACGGCAGTGGATGCGATGTGATTCGTAGCGAAGAATCTTGTTTGGCGTTCTGACAGTCAGTGTCGGTTTGTTGCGCGGTAGCCATGGCAGATAAGTCGATTGCCTGGCCGGCGGTGTGGATTGCGGAGACGCGCGAAAGAGCATCAGCAACGACGTTATTCTGACCTGAACTGTGTCGGAGGTCAGTAGAAAACTGAGCCACGTAATCCAGCTGACGAACCCCACGTGGTGCGTGTCGAGCTGCTTGATTTCGAAAGGCGTAAATAAGCGGCTTATGATCGGTGAACATAACGAACGAATTACCTTCTAAGCCGTGCCTAAGATGTCGGACGGTAGAATAAACTGCCAGTAGTTCGCGGCTGAACGTACTGTACTTGACTTCTGCCGGTTGTAAGCGTCGGGAGTAGAAAGCGAGTGGTTTCCAGCATCGCTCAGTGAATTGCTGCAGAACGGCGCCAATGGCGGTGTCCGATGCATCGACTGCAACGCTGAGTGGAGCTCTGGGGTCGAAATGGTGAAGCATAACGGCTTCAGCCATGACCTCTTTGTAAGTCTTGAAGGCTCCGGTTGCAGCGGGCGTCATCTCGACGTTGCCGTTCTTGCGTTCACGAAGTAAGTTGGTCAATGGACTGAGCAAGTCGGCACAACGTGGCAGAAATCGACGGTAGTATTTGATCATCTTACTAAAACGGCGGATGGCGGCCAAAGTAGTCGGAACGGGAAAGTCCTTAATAGCGCTGACTCGGTCTTCGAGCGGCCGTATGCCATGCTGGCCAATTCGATGACCAAGAAATTCAATAGATGGTTGCTGAAAGATGCATTTGTCAGCGTTGACAGTAATGCTATTAGAGGCTAACCTCTCGAAAAGCATCTTGAGGTGCTTCGCGTGCTGTTCTTCGGAAGAACTAGCTACTAATATGTCGTCTATTTAAGGATAAACAAAGTCGAGACCTCTCGTGACAGAGTCTATGAAGCGTTGAAAAGTCTGAGCTGCGTTGCAAAAACCGAAGAGCATTAGCAAGCATTCAAAAAAGTTTGAAAGGCGTGATGACTGCGGTTTTCGGAATGGCATTCTCGGCTACAGGGATCTGGCGGTAAGCGCGAACCAGATCGATCTTCGAGAACACACGGGCGCCACGTAGGCTAGCCGTGATGTCTTGATTGTGCGGAATCGGATAGCGGTTGGGGACGGTAGAGTTATTGAGGCGCGATAGTCGCCACATGGACGCCAGTCTCCTGCCTTTTTAGGCACCATGTGTAGCGGCCACGCCCACGGGCTCTTAGACGGGCGAATAATGCCTAAGTCTAGCATGTGCTCGAATTCGGAGCGTGCAATTTTGAGCTTGTCGTGGGTCATGCGCCTGGCTTTTGCGAACACAGGCGGACCTTTCTTAACGATATGATGTGTCGCGGCGTCGGTTGCGGAAGGCAACGGGATGGCAGGATGGAAGGCCTGCAGAAAACTATCGAGCAGCGTTTGCCCGACGGGTGAACTAATTTGAGTCGCGTACACGGGACTGATTAACGCGGTGTCGGTCAAAGTCCCAATGACTGCGAGATTCGTAAGGCGGTCGACTAGACGGTGTCGCTTAACAAGGCTGGCTAGCCGAACAACTTCCTCGTGGTGCCAGCTGGGTGGTTCGGGTTTGAACTGTACCAGCAAATAGTTCGGCGGCAGTGTTCCAGGACGTGGTATGTTTTCGCCTGGCAAGCGTTCTCCCTATAAAAAGTCACAAAGGTCTGCTTAACAACACTGTGACGTGGCGGTCGTGACTCGCCACAAAATAACTTCACTGCCCCGTGGGTATCCGAATAATCCTTTCCACCGCACGGACATCCATCTCCTACTCAAGCATTGCCGACGATATGAGGGTCAAAGTTAGAGCAGCACAGTTACAAGCAGGAACCTCACAGTGACACACCCACACACACACAGTTACATCGTTACATACCCCCTACATAAACGTACACTGGTACGGCAAACATAACGTATTCTTGCACATTCTAGACCACGCATTGTGGTCATAATGATCATGCCTGTAAAGGCGTGCCTCGCCTTGTCGAGAATAAAAACTCTATTTATTTATTTATTTAAGTCGCGACCAAGAAAAGGCGTTTGAACATCCACAACGAGGAATATCCATTTGAAAGCGCGTCGGAGGCTGAGGTTGAGCGTGCGCGAGCGTTGGCCATATACGCGGATAATAGTCCCGTTAGCTGCGCGCAATGAGCTAGTCACCTTTTCGGTCGGGTCGTTTGGATCACGCGGGAGAACGCTGATTTCTGCGCCAGTATCGGCGAGATAGCGAACTCTGTTTCTACGATCGGTGACGAAGAAAAAGCGACTGCGTTGACCAGCTACGTCCGTCACCCCTACGTGCTGGTCCGCCCGTTTCCCTGCTGCTGTCGTTTGAAGGAACAGAGCGGGCGAAATGATTTAGCTTGCTGGCCGAATCGTTCGTGGTACCAAAAGTAACCGTTTCTATTCGGTGAGCGCGAAGGAGAGTTCGAACGTGAACGAGAACGGCTCCTAGAGCATTTACAGCGGTTATGTCCGGAGGCCGAAAAGTCTGCGAATTGTTGAGTCAATGTTGCCATCTGGGATTTAATCGTGGCCGTACCGTCGTCTGGTTTCGTCTGGACCTGCGAAATCTGGCCGTACGACTCCCAAATTTGGTCGGCTGTATCGGCCAGTTTGGATAAGGTTGCATCCTCACTAGCGCAGAGGATGTGTAGTATCTCGCGCGGAAGTCGTTGAAACCACATTTCCCGAAGAAAAGAATCATCTGTCGAAGCGGGTTTAGCTAGGCTCTGCATTTTCCGAAGCAGCTGAGAAGGCTTAAGGTCGCCAAGATCGGTTTCGTTGAGGAGTTTCGTAACTCGTTGTCGATCGGATAAGCATGTTCTTCTCAAAACAGCTGTCTTGACTGCATCGTAAGTCTATTGGTCGTCAGGAAGATCTAGAATGTCATCAATGTCGTCGATGTCCTCTAGCGGAAGCGCAGAAACGACCAAGTGGAACTTGGTCTTTTTGGACCTAATACCACGCAAAGAAAATTGTGACTTTAGCTGACCAAACCAAGACTTAGGATTAGTCTCGCGAAATGGTGCGATAGGAAGAGTAACTGTGCCGATCTGAACGTCAGAATCTACGCGATCAGTTTCCATAGCGAGCAAAATAGCGAGCCAGCGAGATTAAACCGGAAAATGAAAAGAAAAAATCAGACGGGTAAGCGAAAAAAGTTGGCCAAATCTGAAAAGAAAGGTTAGCGAAAACTCACCGGATAATGACCAAAAGTCGGGGTCACCAATAAAGCGAGAAGCAGGATCGGTACGCTTTAAAACCAATACGCGGATATAAGGCCAACCTCCGATGAGTGGAGAACACCAAAAGTAACGCGAGGAAAAATTTATTAAGTAGGGCGAAACGCTATCTAGTGCTAAAAATAAGGCAACGGAAGATAGCTAGCTAGGGGAAATGTGTGGTCGCGTGCGCGGAGAGCAAAGCTGGCCGCGGAGCCGAGGAGCGTCGCGCCGTTCGAAGGCGGATGCTAAATTGACTCAAACAAACGCGAGCAACGTTCAAACAGGCGAGCGGCTGATTTGCTATGTACATCGAGAAAATATAATTTTGTTATTTTGTAATATTTTACGCAGCATGCGGCAGCCAAACAGGGGAATCTCCAGGTCACTACACTTACTCTCAATGGCGCTCCTCTTACCGTTATCCACTTTGTTCGTGATTTGGGTGTTCAATACTCCAATATTATTAACTTTGCGGAACGGGTAAGCTATAGTGCAGCTAAAGCGAGGTCGTTAATAGGCTATATCTTCAAATCCATGTCGCTTTTGGTATCTCGCTTGACACTGTATAAAACATGCGCTAGGCCTATTCTCGAATACTGCTCTATAGTCCTTACAAACTCACGCAAGTGCGACAGGATTGCACTCGAGAAAATACAGCGATCCTTCACCAAGCGTCTATTGGGCTCAAACATGCTGGACTATCGTAGTCGATGCAAACAACTGGGACTGGACCCGCTGTGGCTACGTAGGCTAAAGATAAACCTTAGGTTTCTATACAAACTTAAACAAAAGCCGGAAATGGACCTGACACGACACTTCCGAACGGAAGGCGATACCCGATATCATCTGCGCAACGCGACCTTTTCATTCAGTCTGCTGGCTGCGCGTTGTGGCATACGCCATAACTTCTTCCTTTATAGATACGCGGACACCTGGAACAAATTACCTCTGCAAATCCGATCATCTATGACCAGTACACACTTCAGCAATGCTCTACGGAGATTCCTCGACGTAAACACAGTTTCCGAACAATTAAGCCTCAATGTGACGGAAGACGAGCTATGGGAGACAGGACCAAACAACCTCTAGCGAATTAGCCCACATCCCCTTTTTACTGCTTTATTACCTACAGTTTCCCACTTCATTTTAACCTCGCATCACGGCTGTTTCTGTTACCCTATTCGCACGTCTGCTCTCTTTTGTCCTTCCTATCCCTACCTAGACGAGACTGCATCAAGACTTTCATCCCTTTGATCCAAATATTTCCCTTACTGCTCCTTCTAGAACGTTGAGATTTACATCCTTAGCCGCATTTTTGCTTACTCTACTCCTCCCTTATGCTTAACCCGACTCTGTATATTGTATTCTGCACCTATTTTGGTCCTTATCGCAACTCTTCAGTAGTGGTCTAAGTACACAAAACGACTGGGACAAATCCTAGGCCACGCTAGATTCTCTTTCTTACTATCATGCTTCTCAGCTCACTTCATCGCCTCCCTCTCTTGCTTGGCCTCTCTTTTGGTCCATATCGCATCGGTTCAATGACGGTACAGGTGTCTCTAACGCCAGCGCAGAATCCTAGGCCTCCTTTGATTCTATTTGCTACTGTGGCACTCATTCTTAAAACTATTCGACTAGTCCTGCCTCTCAGGCCTCAAATGCCCATAGGCCTCAAACCAAGGCCTCTATTCACTTGAACCTCGGCTGCCATCAACGAAGGTTCTCATTTGTAAAAGTAACAACATCATGATACTCGTCGCCGTCTGCTACATTTCCTGCAAGCTTGGTCTCCTACCGGAAACGAAAGTTCCGGTCCTTGATAAGTTTGCCTCTTGGCTCCACGCTCATGCTTCTCAGACCACAATTACGTCCCCGTCTCTTCTTTGGCCTCTATTTTGGTCCATATAGCAACTGTTCAATGGTGGAATAGGTTCCCATAGCGTCAGCACAACATACTAGGCCACAGTTGATTCACGTTCCTACTGCGCCTCGCATCCTTAAACATCCTGGACCACACCGGCCTCAGGCTCCAAATGCCTATAAGTCTCAAACAAATGCTTCTCTTACTTTGAACATCGATTAAACTTCTCATTGGCATAAGAAACAGCCTCATGATACTTGCCTCCCTCTGGTACATTACTTGTATGCATGGTCCCCTGCAAAATTGCAATTTCAGGTCTCTGATTGACTTTTGCCTCTCGGCTCCACCATCATAAATCTCAGCTTACAATTACGTTCCCCTCTCTTGTTTGGCCTCTCTTTTGGTCCATATCGCATCGGTGCAATGGCGGTATAGGTATCACTAGCGTCAGCGCAACAAACTAGGCCTCGTGTAATTCTCTTTGCAACTGTGTTACTCATTCTTAAACCTTTTCGACTAGTCCGGCCTCTCAGGCCCCAAATGCTTATAGGCATCAAACCAAGGCCTCTCTTCTTTTGAGGATCGGATGCCACCAAATAAGGTTTTCAGTGGTATAAGTAACGGCCTCATGATTCCCGTCTCCGTCCGATTCATTATCTGTTTGCCTAATCCCAAGAGTCGCTGCATATATTCTTGCTACTGTGCCTCTCATTCCTAAACCATTTATAATAGTCCCACCTCGCAGGCTCCAAATGCCTATAGGTCTCAAGCCAAGGCCTCTCTTATTTTGAGGATCAGCTGCCATCGATTAATGTTATAAGTGTTATATGTAGTAGCCTCATGATTCTCGTCTTCGTCCGATTCATTAGCTGTATGCCTAATCCCAGGCGCCGCTTTCGGTTCTTGATACTGTAAATAAATAAATAAATAAATACTTTATTCTCGACTATGCGAGGCACGCCCATGGAGGCATGATCAGATATGTACAACTGTACAAACATTTTGTGGCAACTGTGACAGTAATAGTAGAAAATTGGTCGTATGTCCATGGTAAAATAAATAAATAGATAGTTTATTCTCAGTTTCATAGAGACGCACCAACTTAGGCATGATCAAGGTTTAAAACTGTTGTGTATCACGATGATACTCCAAGTTCAATGGTGTATAGTTGAAACCGTGTCAAGAAGAGTTGGTGTGTGAATCTAGTCGACTTGCCAGTATGTAGTTGTGAGCTGTGACTTTATTCAGTGGCGAGTCACATCCGCCACGTCGCAGTGTTGTTAAACAGACATTTGTGGCTTTTTATAGGGAGAACGCTTGCCAGGCGAAAACCCACCACGTCCTGCAACACTGCCGTAAAGCATTTTGAACATTAATGTTGAACTGGCAAAGCCGCTTGACGACTGGTTTTACCTTCGGTTTTTCGCGGGGTAATGGCTTCTAATTTCCTCTGTTAGTTGGACGGGTATTTTGCTCTGGGTCGCCATGATTTTTGGGGTCGCTGGAGGAGAGGGACATCGCGATTTTTCTTCTTGTTGTATGTCCAGGTGAGCAAAAGTTTCAATTTTTCCGCTCTCCAGATTTTTCAGATGTATACTGTATGGGAGTATGAGGATATGTCCAGTTCTCCATACTGGACAAGGGTTATGGTGATTGTAGGTTGGTCCTTGCGGAGTTTTACCATCCTCCATGTCAGTCCTTGTGGGTTGTTCCGTCCGTCTTGGGCCAAAATTGTTCCTCAGTCCAATCCCAGATCTCCAAGATGTCCCGGACCTCAGAGAAAAGGGAAAGTGGGAAACAACCGAGAGCAGACCGCAAGAACAGGCATGGAATTGAATATTGTTAATGTCTTGTGTTATAACATTTGGGCTTGAGACAAAAGCATGTACACTGTGCAACAATAATTATGCTGAAAATGTCTTTTGGGTATCCTATAGAATCATTAGCCGTATAGGTGGATTGCTATTGCCTGCGTAGGGACAAGAGCGTTGCACCAGTTAGTAAAGTACGAGTATCCGTTTGGTATGAGTCGATAGTTGCGTGGGGATAGAGCAAAGAGAGAATGTTGGTAGTGATTGTCAGGTGCATGAACAGCACGTAGTTAGTGTAATCCGAGTGGGGGGCATAATAAGCGAAAATAAATAGTTTGCAGCGAGAGAGTCTTAAAGCTCAATTGGTGGCAGGGCAGCGGAGGGACTGGATGCAGATATTCTAGAGGAGTAAAGGTTATTCAGATACGGGGTGGCTACTAACAAGCACTGGATCATCGCATATGCATGGGGCCAATGGCCATTAGCTGCTTCTGAAGAGAAATGCAGAATTTATGACGACCGACAGATGTTGGCGCTAGGAGTGACTCAGTCGCCAGATGTAGCTATTCCAATCGGACGCTTTGTCACTAGTGTATGCCTATAGGGTCGATGAGTGTATCTATAGACCAGTGAAGGTAGGTGATAGGTCAAAAGATCAGCTAAGCTGTGACGCAAACAATCCAAGAGAATGAACATTGTAAGAGGGAGCGAGTTCCGGATATCCGCAGGAATAAATGGAAGCTATGGCGACTAGCTGCTGGTAAGCAGAGATAGCGGCACTAGGAAAGAATGAATCAGTGGCTGCTGTAGCCATAGTATTAAGACGTTTGTCTACTACTGGATACCTACAGCTCTGTTGAAGAAGTCAACAGGCATGCGAGGTTTAAGAGAGACATACGGCAGAAGAGAATGAAGGCTAGAGAGTCAAGAAGTGGCTCCTTGTAGGCTACATGGAGCCAACAGTGTCTAGCTATTGTCAAGAAGAGTTGAGGCGAGTAAGATGAACGACGGATAATGGTGCGCTAGGAGAGAGAAGAGTGACCAGCAATAGAGTTTGGGCTAAGCCTTCGGTAACTAGTGGATCCTACAGTGGCACATAATAGGTCGGCAAACCATCTGAGCTGTAAAGCAAACATTTCAAGTGAATGAATATTGTAAGAAGGGAGGGACTCCCACAGAGCTCCGGATATCCGCACAGTTAAATGGAGGCTATGGTGACTAGCTGCTGCTAAACAGAGATATTGGCTCTGGAAAAGAGTGAGCCAGTGGCTGGTGTAGCCATAGTATTAGGACGTTTGTCCACTATTGGAAACCTACCGTTTCGATGAAGAAATCAACATGCGAGCAACGCTTTAGATAGACAGACGGCAGAAGAAAATGAAGGTTGGAGAGTTAGGGAGTGGTTACTTGTAAGCTACATGGAGTCCACAATGACTAGCTGCTGTCAAGAGGAGTTGTTGCGAGTGGGACGTACGGCATATAACGGCGCGCAAAGAGAGAGAAGAGTGACCAGCAATATAGTCGGACTGAGCCTTCAGTTACTAGTGGATCCTACGGTGGCACTCAATAGGTCCACAAACCATCTGAGCTGTGATGCAAGCAATCTAAGAGAATGAACATTGTAAGAAAGGCGCGACTCCTACGGAGCGCCGGATATCCGCAGAGTTAAATGGAAGCTATGTCGACTAGCTGCTGCTAAGCAGAGATAGTGGCTCTAGGAAAGAGTGAACCAGTGGCTGGTGTAGCCATAGTATTAAGACGTTTGTCCACTATTGGATCCCTACAGTTTCGATGAAGAAATCAACATGCGAGCGAAGTTTAAGAGAGACAGACGGCAAAAGAAAATGAGGGTTGGAGAGTCAGGGAGTGGCTACTTGTAAGCTACATTGAGCCAACAATGACTAGCTATTGTCAAGAAAAGTTGAGGCGAGTAAGATGAACGACGGATCATGAAGCGCTAGGAGAGAGAAGAGTGACCAGCAATAGAGTTTGGGCTAAGCCTTCAGTAACTAGTGGATCCTACGGTGGCACATAATAGGTCGGCAAACCATCTGAGCTGTAAAGCAAACATTCCAAGTGAATGAATATTGTAAGAAGGGAGGGACTCCCACAGAGCTCCGGATATCCGCAGAGTTAAATGGAGGCTATGGCGACTAACTGCTGCTATGCAGAGATATTGGCTTTGGAAAAGAGTGAACCAGTGGCTGGTGTAGCCATAGTATTAAGACGTTTGTCCACTATTGGATACCTACAGTTTCGGTGAAGAAATCAACATGCGAGCGAAGCTTAAGAGAGACAGACGGCACAAGAAAATGAGGGTTGGAGAGTCAGGGACTGGCTACTTGTAAGCTATATGGAGCCAGCAATGATTAGCTATTGCCAGGAAGAGTTGACCAGAGTAGGATAACGGCGCGCTAGAAGAGAGATGGATAGCCAGCATTGGAGTTCGGATTAAGCCTTTGGTTACTAGTGGATCCTACGGTGGCATATAATAGGTCAACAAAACATCTGAGCTGTGACGCCAGCAATCCAAGAGGATGAACATTGTAAGAATGGAGCTACTCCTACAGATCTCCGGATATCCGCAGAGTTAGATGGAAGCTATGGCGACTAGCTGTTGCTAAGCAGAGATAGTGGCTCTAGAAAAGAATGAATCAGTGGCTGGTGCAGCCATAGTATTAAGACGTTTGTCCACTATTTGATACCTACAGTTTCGATGAAGAAGTCAACAGACGAGCGAGGTTTAAGAGAGACATACGGCAGAAGAAAATGAAGGCTGGAGAGTCAAGAAGTGGCTCCTTGTAGGCTACATGGAGCCAACGATGTCTACCTATTGTCAAGAAACATTGAGGCGAGTAAGATGAACGATGGATAATGGCGCGCTAGAAGAGAGGTGAATGGCAAGCATTGGAGATCGGATTACGCCTCCAGTTCCTAGTGGATCCTACGGTGGCACATAATAAGTCAACAGAATATCTGAGCTGTGGCTCTCATTCCTAAACCTATTGGACTAGTCCAGCGTCTCAGGCTACAAATGCCTATAGGTATCAAGCCAAGGCCTCTCTTCCTCTGAGGATCGGTTGCCATCGACTAAGTGTCACAATGGTATAAGTAACGGCCTCATGATTCTCATCTCCGTCCGATTCATTATCTGTACGCTTGGTCCCCCTACCGAATTCGAAAGCTTCTGTCCTAGATTACTATTGCCTCTCGGCTCCACTATCATTCTTCTTAGCTCACAAGTATCGTCCCCTCTCTAGTTTGGCCTCTCTTCTGGTCCATATCGCATCGGTTCAATGAAGTTATAGGTGCCTTTTACGCCAGCGCAACTGTCTAGCCTCCGTTTGATTCTCTTTGCTTCTTTGGAACCTATTCTTAAAACTATTGGACTAGTCTGGCCTCTCAGGATCCACATGCCCATCGGTCTCAAAACAAGGCCTTTCTCATTTGAGCATCGGCTGTTATCGGCGAACGTCCGCATTGGTATAATTAACGGCCCCATGTACCCGCCTCCGTTTGATAGATTATCTGCATGCTCGGTCCTTCTACCGAAATTGAATTTCAGGTCCCTGGTTGAGTTTTGCCTCTCGGCTCCATTCTCATGCTTCTCAGCACACAAGTACGTCCCCCTTTCTTGTTTGGCCTCTCTTTTGGTCTATATTGCAACAGTTCAATGGCGGTATAGGTATCACCAGCGTCATCGCAACATCCCAGGTCTCTTTTGATTATCTTTCCTTCTGCGCCCCTCATTCCAAAACATTTTGGACTATTCAGTCCCCTCAGGCTCTAAATGCCTGTAGTCTTAAACCTAGGACTCTCTTATTTAGTGCAGCGGCTGCCATCGACTCAAGTCCTCATTGGTATAAGTTAAAACCTTATGATACTCTTCTTTGTCTGAACCATTATCACTATGCTTGGTAACGCCTACCGAAATCCAAATTTCCGGTCTCTGATTGAGTCTGGCTCTCGGCACCACTATCATGCATCTCAGCTCACATTAACGTCTTCCTCTCTCGTTTAGCGTCTCTCTTCTTTTATATCGCAACTATTTAATGGTGGTATAGGCAGCACTAGCCTCAGCACATCGGCTGCCATGCAATTTCAATTCTCACATCCCCGTCTATTGGACTGATGGCTTTCTTATTCCACCCTCGCCAGATGATGATCACTTGAACTTCTTCGGGTCTCTTCCTCTCCTATATTTAACCATACTCTATTGTATACTTTTTCGGCACCTCCTCTCGTCATCGCATATCTTGGGATGAAAACTTAGCAATTGGCGGTGCTGTCCGTATTATTTCTTTACCCTTGGTCACTTCCGGAGCCGGCACCACTGTCGTTTTCTCTCTACAGATGTCGCACGTTTTGCTGTATGTTTTCTCTTGTATTCCACACTGTACACCTGTCAGACTATGCTGAGCCTAATAAAGCGTGTCACTCCTGGATACTAACTAATCAGGTTGCCAACAACTCATCAATTAGTGAGTAATAACTAGCAGTCTATTTGACTTCAGCGTACCACCGTGGATGTCCACATCGGAGTTGCACACGTAGCATCTTTTGCGACTACTGCCCACAATACTGATACTCCAGGTCCCCTTCAGCGCTGGCCTACAACCATTTTCTAACTAAACCTGTAGCATTCGAGCCCTTCTCACTCCTATCATTAAAGTTGAAGGCCTGTCATCAAGCAGGTTCTTACACATAACTAACCTGACTCCCAGTATCACCCTTTCCTGTCGTATATTTGACCTGCTTGTTGCACTGTAGAAGTCACTATCTTCTCCGCTATTCGAAGTCCCTTTAGGGCTTGCTTTGCAACCGCACTGTCGCTACAGTTGTAGTATAAAAATCTCAGCAGGTACCACCGGTCGGAAATTTTCGTTGCTCCTGACTTTTCAAGTATTCGGATTCATATCTTTCGCACGTCGGCCTGGGTACACTCATTCAATCGGGCTCGATCATCTCTAGCCATTTCGCGAACGCTCTCGAGGCTACTATTAACGGATCAACGTCTAACGCCGGTTTTCAATTCGGGCTGTGTTTCAGCCTTGTCGTTCGCCTACGAGTGCACCACTTTTCTACCTTCATCAAGGTTTTTGGAATTAACGGAAAGCTTATTGCTAGCTCTACTTCAGGAGACCTAAACCAACCCTGTCGGTAGCTGGATAAGGCGACTAGAAGCAATTCCTTCTTCGTACACTACCTTGGTTGACCAAGAGCTCTCACGCTGCATTGTGAATCGCGTTCTATCGAACGCACACAAATCTCTTTGTTTGGCCGCATTTGTACGTGTGCGCCTGTTGGAACTTGCAGCATAACGTGACACACGGAGTTGACCTCAGGGATACCTGTGCACGGAGCGGTCGATCACTGCAGGACAATCTACCCTTGGCGGAATTTGGACAACTGAGCACTCTTACATCCGGTTGGTTTGTATCATTGGTTGTATCTGAAACAGTGGTCTGTCTGTTGACTTGAATAGGTAAATCACTGGACCTTAGAGATCTTTGTTACTCCAGAGTTTACGCTTGGTTATCGCATATACTATAGTTAGCTTTGGTCTTCTCATTTACAATATTGATGACTGCCATTAACACTCGTGCATTGAGGAAAAAGCGTGTGGAAAACCGAATAATCACGGTAAACAATGCTGCCGTCACGAGTGTCGAGGAACCTGTGCCCTGTTGCACACATTCCGAGGCTGGGATACAAGAGCAGGTAAATAAGTCCAAAGAACAAATCACAGAAAGTTCAGTTAGTGTTGTCGACCTTATATCTTCACTGTCAGCCAAAATAAAGACGTTGGAAAATCAGTTAGAGGAACCAAATGAGAAACTAAAGTTGTTTGACTCATTCGGAGATCTCCTACTATCAGTTTCATACATAATTCAGTCTCCGGCTAACCCAGAGCAAAAGCACAAAATTGGAGCCTTAAACTTCCTAAATACAATCGCCTCTGAGGTTAATCAAAGATGCAGAAGGGGAAAAAACATCATCGCCCTCAACATAGCTGACAATATCGCAATTGACACCATTAGACGTTCTGTTTCGAGAGCGTGCAACATCGCTGAAACCGATATTAGTTGTAGAAGACTGAGGAAAAAATCTTTGCGTTTTCCTTCTCCGACTCTGTTTAGCTTCCGTAATGAAAGTCTCGCAAATTCGTTTATCAAAAGGCAAAATACTTTAAGATCTGCCCCGAAATTTTGCAAAGTTATTCTATTTGTAGCCAGGTCACCTTTGCAACGTGAGCTTCAACGCATGAGTGCAACTAATGTCTCGCCTGAGCCGAAGCAGAGTCATCCTCCCTGCGCGCTTCCTGGATTGCAAAGAAGATCATTCAACAGTGTTTGGTTCTCCCCTTCTAAAAAGGCAGCTAATGTTAGCAAGGCCACTCTCCACACGAACGATGCTAAGACTGGCGACAACGTAGCGGAAATTGAGATGCTCACGCCTCCACACCACATTAGTCTTGTGGACATAGGAAATAGTGTAGCTTCACTTGATGCACCACGTTCTGACAAACCAGTAGGGATTGGGATAAATGCCCACACCACTATTGAAACAGATACAAGTCCAGAAACATCAAATGGGACTGTTGATAGCTCCAGTGAAGGTACGTTACGGCCCATTGACATTATGACTACACATAGCAGCAGTGGTCATGGTTGGCGTCCTAAGCGTCTTAGATCAAACAGGGGCCTTCGTGCTGGAGAGGTGACTCCCCGTGTCCCAATGACAGTCGTGAATTATAATGCAGCTGCACAGAGTGGCAAGCCAAATTTCCCCATTGTTCCTCCGATGAGCCAAGGATGTTCTCGTGGCAGGCCTGTACATGGATTGCTGAATCACAGACCACTTATTTATGCCCCTATCCATACTCTATTCCGCCTCCTCCACTCACAATGCCTTCTGTGAGCCCTTCAGCAATAACACCCTATCCAATTAAACTCGATCGCTCCAAATTACTACAGCATTCTTTTTGCATTCCCCCACCCCTTCCCCCACCCCCTCTAATCCCGATAGGACGGGAGAATCTCACGGTAAGGGATTTGCTGCGGAAGGCTCTATAACTAATGTGATTGCAAGAATAATTACTGCACGGAGTTATGAACAACGCCAGGAGTTTTTAAAACTGATGATAATTAATTTCCATTCTCCGTTGAATAAACTTCATTTACTCCGCACCTTCATAAGTCTGAATAAACCTGATTTGATTTTACTCACTGAAACCTGGTGTCATGATTCTATGCCCAGCCAGCTGCTTTCTATCTAAGGTTACAAGCTTATTAGAAGTGATCGAAAACAAGGCAGAGGAGGTGGTTGCATAATTTACTACTCACAGAACCTCACTGTGTCTGAATTCACACTTCACTTATATGCCCCACTATTGATTCCGCTTGGTTACTCTTGTCCTTTGGTACTAAGCGCATTCTTGTAGGCTGTATATACCGCTCACCCGGGACCAGCCTCAGTGCTGCGAACCAGTTGGCTGACATCTTCAATTATATATCGGACCTTGGTTCCTGCGACAAAGTTGTAGGTGGAGCTTTCAACCTACTAGATATCTGTTGGTCCAACTTAGTAACAAACGCGAAACATGCACAGTTCATAACCTCCGTCATCACTGGGGGTTGGGCGCAACATGTTCTCGTGGCTACCAGGGGGAAAAATATATTAGACCTAATTTTTACCTCAGGCACCTCCCAAATAGCTACTGATGTAATTGACGGTCTCCTTGGATGTGATCACAAAATAGTCAGGTTTAAACTTATAGCTGAGTCGTCGTATGTGAGACTTGCGATGGTTCCACACTTCCTGCGAAATATTAATTGGGCAGATTTCTCGGCTTTGCTTAGGGTCCAAAATTGGGACCATTTCTTTCTTTCGTCTGATATTAAGGGAGCCTCCGATATCTTCTATGACAATGTGGCTATGTGCTTAAGCATACTTGCCTCCTGTGATAACACGACAGTCTCTTCTAAATACGCTAATAATGCAAAGGACAAGCGGAAAATTCGAGTGCTAACTCGAACATTTGAACGTACTCATGACTTTAGTGTATTATGGAGACGCTAACGCCTTATAATTGAGATGGACATGAAACATCGAACTCGTCTCGTGCAGGAAGGACGACGGGCTGTAAATAGTAGTAATACAAGTCAACTGGTGACTGCATTACTGAGGAAAAGGAGAGGTGGCAAAACTGACCTACCCTCCCACATCGTCATGCCTGAAGGTGATTGCATTGATTCCCCAATCGCCATGGCGGAAGCCTTTAACTCATACTTTGCTAGCTCCTTTACTCTTGAAAAAGAAACCCTGGATTTGTCAACCTCATTTCACTTCTCTGAACAAGTCCCAGCGATCGAGCTTAGTGTTGCTACGATAAAACGTATGCTTACTTGTCTACGACCATCCTACAGACCTGGCCCCGATGGGATCTCTTCTGCTTTAATCAAACACGGTGGTGATGATATCCCTCTTATAGTATTAAATATCTTCTCTTTGTCTCTCCAGTCTGGTCAATACCCCGAACGTTGGAAAACGGCTACGGTCATACCGAGACATAAGTCCGGGTCGAAAACTGACATCCGGAACTACCGCCCCATTAGTCACACAGCCATTCTCTCACGCATGCTAGAGAGAATTGTTAAGGAACATTTGGTTTCGTTCCTAATATCGCACAAACTTCTCTCACCTTTACAGCATGGCTTTCTGAAATCTCGCTCGTGTGTTACCTGTCAAGTTGACTTCCTTAACTATCTAACTGAAGCAATTGACTCAGGTCTTCAGTGCATTGTTATCTTCCTCGACATGCAAAAGGCTTTTGACAGAGTCCCACACAAAAAGCTGTTATGTAAATTAAGTAAGTACGGTGTTACAGACCCGCTTTACTCTTGGATCCAATCTTACCTTTTCGGACGGTCGATAGTTGTGGATATCAATGGTTACATCTCTTCACCTCGTCCGGTTACCAGTGGTGTGGTGCAGGGCAGTGTCTTAGGCCCGTTGCTCTTCCTACTGTACATAAATGACCTGGTCTCTGTCATACAATTTGGGAGGCCTTATTTATTTGCTGATGATTTAAAGGTGGTCTACACGTTCCCAGGTTCTCAGCGTACCGCTGAAGTTAACAATATCCAAAGCGACTTGGAAGGCATTGAGAGATGGGCTGATATGTGGCAGATGACATTTGCAAACATCGAAGTGTAGTATTCTATCGTATGGATGTCAGATAGCAGCAGAAGTGTTCAGGCTTCATGATGAAGTCATTCCCATCAGCCAGTCTGTTCGCGACTTAGGTTTAAGATATTCTAGTTCGTTAAACTTTAGCGAACATACAAATCATATAGTGAAAAAGGCTAAGCAGTCGGTCGGGCTCACATGCCACCTGCTAACCTTGAAAAAAACCAGACAAATTGCTTTCAAAATCAGTATCTGGCCTTTGCTCGAATATTGTTGTGCTGTGTTCAGTAACTTGCAAAAGGCTGACTTGAGAGCCATTGAAAACGTCCAACGCGCCTTTACGAAGCGCATATTTGGCTGTTCAACCGCTCTTTCATACCGAGATAGGTGCAATCAATTGAACCTTGAACCTCTGTGGTTACGAAGAATGCAACTAAATCTGTGCTTCCTCCACAAACTCGCGTGGCGGAAAGCATATATTGGAACCTATCAATTGCACTTCCGGGAAAACACCACTTATGAACTGCGAGATAAAGAATGCATATTCTATTTACCTAAATTCAAGAGCAGTCTAAGGAGAAATTTCTATCTTCTTAGGTATGGCTCCATTTGGAATAAGCTGCCAAAAGAGATTAGATGTATTGAACATTTCTGCATGTTCAAGAAAATGATAAAGGCTTATCTGTCAACGGACAGAGCGAAATGGATCTTAAACCTTCAATTTGATGATGCAAAACTGTATGAAGAAGGGCCGGATCATGTACGATACCGGTGAACATCAACTCTACTGCACCAGAGAAAACTTGATCAGCTAGGATGAGCTGATACAAACCGCTTCTTATGCTATTCCTTAACGCTACATTCCATGCGGATTTACTCCCTTTAAACTTAATTCATATCAGCTGTCTTCTGTTTAAAACCGAGCGCAAACTTATTTACTGGTGTGACGTCAGGAGCTATTTTCGTAATTTTCCCCACAAATTGATTAATTCGTAATATTGCTCTGCGATCCCTTTCGCTACACTTTTTCTCCAGTGCTAATCATTTCCCCCTCTTTTCTGAAACTAACAGTCCAGAAACCTTTACTTGAATTCGAGGATGGCAGTAACTGATTCCCTACGCGACTTTTGCCTATGGGTGTCATGCTACACAATTTATCGTATGATCGGCTCGATCGATTTCTACGCCGATGTACAAAACATACCTGCCTATTTCTTACATTAACGATATAGTACCTCTTTCACAGAATTCTTCTTTTCTATATTCTTCCTTATTTCGTAGTTGTCCCCGACTGGGCTGGTCTCCTGTGGTGACGGATTACAGCTTCCAGATTATAAAAGACGTTACCTATGCAAGGCAAATTGCCACCAACTGTCTGGCGTATAAAAAAGTGCCATAACATAATGATCCGCATGACGGACTGGGCTGAGCCTTCATGGCCCATAATACATGTTCAAAAACAGCTCTAAAATGAACAAAACATATGATATACAGGTGATGGCTCATATGCTACTACGCCACCCCGGCACACGGCCAGTTATTGCATGGAAGTGCGAGCGAAACCTTTCGAGGGAATACCTTGCATGGAAGCAGGTCCCCTGGGGATGGTTCCACGAGTGGCCGTATTACTTTAACTGGACATCTGTTTAAATTTGCTTACGTTATTGTTTCTGCCTTTTATTTTCTTTAATGCCTTAATCCTGCCAATTAGTTTAGTACCTGTTTTTGGGTCCATTGTAAAAAGCGTGAACAAATTGATTATATTTTGCGATCTTGTTGTACACATTGATCAGACCACATAGTTGGACTGCACCACGAAACACCGAGGAATATAACATTTAGCATTTATCATTCTCGTCACAAATTCGACGCTCCGTCTCACCCCTTCACCCAGCTGTCTAGCATCCGATTGCTGAACATGTTGCGTTTTTATTTTCATGGCCTCAAACCCGGCGTAATAACTTCACTGGCTCTCGTACATGTTCGAACGATAAGCTCTAGCGCTGTCAATAGATCGCCTAACTTATATCTTGAGTGCTTAATAAACCACTCACTATGTTCTTCTGATTCCCTCAACTTATTTACCGGTTAACAACGCCTGATACTCACGGTTCCCAAACAGGACAACTATTGCGTACGCTAGGCCACGTCGGCCAGCATCTTCCTCTCACATTCAGTAAATATCAGGTCTCGTGCTGCAACGCAAAACTACGGATACGGATATGATGTACAACATATACGGTCCCTCCATTGCTTTCAGCCAGCGCAACTTTACCATAAATTTTATATTTATAAAATAATATAATCCTGTTCAATTTTGTTGACGGTTTGCTCGGTCCGTTTTTCTTCTCACCCTTGTTATACAGGATAACATTACCTGCACGGAACACCGCTGAAGACATACCAGCGACGCTCCCACGGGCACGGATTCAATAAAGAACAAAGAAAAACCCGCACTTCATAATCATGACACACTAAATGGCCTAGGAAACTGATCAGTGCAATACCATTCACCTGAGTCGTCCGACTACAACAGCTCCAACCACTTGCACTGGACTCCGAAGGCGACTACACAGCCATAGGAAACAATCTGGCGTTACGTGACTGCGAATATCCGCGAAGGTAATCGGTCAGATACAATCTTGACAATGTTATATCACCAGCCGGCAGTGTTCCAGGACGTAATGGGTCTTCTTCTGGCAAGCGCTTTCCCTACAATAGGCCACAACTATCAGTTTAACATCACTGCGGCTTGGCGGATGTGTCTCGCCACTCAATAAAGTCACCGCCCTAACACATTGGCAAGTTGACCGACAGCACATTTACAGGTTCTGTGCATATATTTGCTCTCCCGCAAACACACCTACATATCTGGTTAGTGACATGCCACTAGTCTTAAGTATTTTTCACCCGTTTCCTCATACTTCACTCACTGACCTACATTGCTTACGCGACTTCATCGGACTAGTTCCTAATCAAAATACCATACAAGTGATCTGAATACTATCTTTACCTCTCGCACTCTGTGTACATAGACTACATACAACCATTGGGCTCTATGGGCCCACACTACTGTCTCCAACCGTACTACACCCACTGTTAGTGCTGGTTATTCTGCTATCATTTACAATAATGCAACCTGCTAATCATGCCCAAAAGGCGCGTCTCGCTTTGTCGACAAAACATATTTATTTATTTATTTATTCGCCGTGTATCCAAACACTTGGAAGCATTTTATAGTCATCCCTAGATATAAAAATTGTAGCTGCCAAAACATAGAAAACTACCGCCTCATCAGCAATACGCCTATTGCCTCGAGAGTGATGGAAAGAATTGTTAAGGTGTACCTGCTGAAGTTTCTGCTTAGTCGCAACCTCATCAATAGACAACAATACAGACTTTTACCGTCCAAATCTTGTCAGACTTGCCAATTTGCGTTTCTTAACAATGTGACTGCGCAGATTGATGCTAAACAAGCACCAGTCATAACCTTACTTGATGTGAGTAAATCTTTCGACAGAGTGTCACACGCGGATTTATTAGTAAAGCTAGAATCCTACGGAATCTCAGACCGCCTGCTCTCATGGTTCCAAGCTTATCTCTCATCTCGCATGCAATCAGTAAAGGTGAACGAGTCTATATCACTTCCCAAACCAGTCACAAGTGGCGTTTTTCAGGGCAGCGTACTAGGCCCACGGTTATTCTTGCTATATATCAATGACGTATTCCAGGTAATACAATATGGCAAGTCCTATCTGTTTGCTGATGACATCAAAATGGGGTTCTCCATTCACCCATCAAACATGCAAGCCGGCGTTTCCCAGATTCAAAGCGATCTTAGGGCTCTGGATGTTTGGTGCAACAATTGGAATCTGGCATTCTCACCGGCGAAATGCAACGTCCTCTCATACCGATGCATCGTTCCGCCCAAGGCGTTATCGCTTCAAGGCACTCCGCTTGCTAATAGCCTAACGGTTCGAGACCTAGGTGTACATTACTCCAGTTCTCTGAACTTCGCACAGCAATTGAGCCATTGCTCAGCAAAAGCACGCTCTATCATAAGCTACATATTTAAATCCATGGCACTGCAGGAATCTAGGCTTGCTCTGTACAAAACCTGCGCCCAACCTCTGCTAGAATACTGCTCCATTGTGTTTACCAACTCCAGAAAATGCGATAGAGTAGCCATTGAAAAGGTTCAACGATCGTTTACCATAAGTTTTCTGGACCACTCTACTCTCAACTATCTTGGTCGGTGCATCAAACTCGTGCTAGAGCCTTTATGGTTGCGCAGGCTGATAACTAACCTCATCTTCCTATATCAGCTTATCAATAATCCTCCTGCGAACTCACTAACTCCCTTCCTATCATCGGCCAACGTTTCGTACCCTCTTCGTAATAGACCGCACTCCATTATCCTGCCGAAAGCCCACAGTAGTACACGTGCAAACTTCTATCTTTACAGATATGAGTATGTGTGGCATAGGCTCCCACATACTGTGCGGGCATTTGATAATGTAATCCACTTCCGCTCAGCACTTAATAGGTACCTTCTAGTCAGTCAGGTTGCTACTCTTTTGGGCATTAACAGACTTGAAGACGAACTGTGGGAAAATGGACCTGACCACATGTAAGGGTCTTACCCATCCTACCTCACTCAACTCCAATGTAGTCCAATTGTAGTCCACTTCTCTCATCTGCTTTTTCCGGCGCAGTCTACCGTAGTACGCATTCTTTCCGTTTTCTGTCCACGCTTCATTCAATCTTTTTATCTCGCTTCCGGTGACGTGACTCACTTAGACAACTTACAGTATGCTTGCATTCTTCATGTCTGCTGTCCTTTCTTCATTCAACCTTTTTATCTCTCTTGTGGCGACCTTCCTTATGTCATCAGGTCAGCGCACAGCCGCTGCTTGCTAGATGACCAGCTGTTACTTATCTGTCTGTAACACCTAATTAATTGTAGTCCAGCTTCCTTACCGGCTTTTCCCCACCTCCAGCTACCTTTGTAATATCTCATTAGCACCCTAGCATAAGTTGGCTATTTGCGCGTCACTGTGTCTTAGCCTCTAGGCACTGAACTATTTAGCAACCATATTGCATGCCTGCGCTTCTCCCGTTCGCTGTCCCTTCATCATGTAACTTTAGCTCTCTTCTGTCCAGCAAACAACTCAAGTAGTCCGCGCGCAACCGCTCCTTTCCAGACGTTCACTTACCTATTACTCACTATGTTTATGACACCTACGTATACTGCAGCCCAGCTCTCTTACCGGCTTATCCCGGCACAGGCTTCCTTGCTAGATGCACAGCTGTCACCTTCCCTTCTGCGACACATAAATTATTGCAGTTTAGCTTTCTCACTGGCTCCTCCTGGCCCAGGCTTCCTTAGTTATATACCATTACATCCACAGCATGAATTGATTATCTGCGCGTCGCTGCGTCTTATGTCCTTATGCTCTGAACTATTTAAAAACTGTATTGCAAGCCTGCGCTCCACCCGTTTATTGTCCTTCCATCATGAAACCTTTCTTAGCTCTCTTCTGCAGATCGAACATAACTCATGTAGCCTGCCCAAAGCTGTTCCTTAGCCTCTCTTTTCTAGACGTTCATTTATTCATTACTCGCTCCTTGCTTGGTGCTCAGCCGTCACTCACTCGACTGTGACAGCTAATTACGTGTAGTTCAGCCCTCTCACCGGCGTCTCTCTGCTCAGGCTTCCCTACTTTTATAACATTAGCACCACAGCATGATTTCATTTACCGCGCGTCGCCGCGTCTTCGCCTTTTATGCTCTGAACTATTTAGCAACTATATCGTATGTTTGCGCTTCATCCGTTCGCTGTCTTCTCTTCATAAAACCTTTCTTAACTCTCTTCTCTGGAGCAAACATAACTCATGCGGTCTGCGCACAGTTTCTCCATTGCCTCTCCCTTCTAAACGTCCACTTATCCCTTGCTTGCTGCAACGTCTGAGACGCCTGCTCATGTAGGATTCCAGATCTTTCACTGGCATTTTCCGGCCCAGTCTACCTTAGCACTAAAAGCTTAGCACCCTAACAGGACTCAGTAGCTGCGCGCCTCTGACTCATATGCTGCGATGTCCTCAGCAGACTAAATTTTTGCATGCACTCCGACTGTTTGTTGTCCTTCCATATAAACTTTTCAGCTTTCTCCGCCGTGGTTCAGCATTATATGATATGACTCCCTCAACCAACTCACTGTATGCTTGCATTCTTCCTGTCGGTTGTCCTTTCTTCATTCGACCTTTTTAGCTCTCGTCTGGCGACCTTCTTTACCTCATTTGGTCAGAGCCCAGCTGCTCCTTGCTAGATGCTCAGATGTCACTCCTCTGTGACACCTAATTAATTGCAGTTTAGCTCTCTCACTGGCTTCTCCCGGCTCAGTCTTCCCTAGTTTTATTCCTTTAGCACTGCAGAATGGTCTTGTTATCTGCGCGTCGCCGCGTCTTCGCCTATCTTTGATCTGAACCATTTAAGTGCCATAACGTATGCCTGGGCTTCATCCGTTCGCGCTCCTTTCTTCATGAAACCTTTCTTAGCTCTCTTCTGTCGTGCAGGCTTGTCCATGTATTCAGCGCAACACGCTGTTCTTCCTCACCATTCTAGATGTTCATTTATCCCTTACTGGATATATTGTCCTAGACCTTATTACCTGCAATCCTCCAGCTCTCGGGCTAGCATTCCTGGCCCTATCCAGCTTGGTACTATTGTCTTAGCACCCTAGCTGCTGCGGTTAGGCCTCACGGCTCTGATACTCTAAGCAACCTTACTCTACGCTTGCATTCCGGCTATCCCCTGCCCCTCCGTCAATTAACGTTTCTTAGCCTATTAGTTCTTCACTCCTCTCACCTGGTCAGCACACTGACCCCCGTTAGTTTCACATTCCTAGGTGTTCATTTCTCACCATTTTCTTAGCACCCTAGAATGACTGGTTTCTCTGCGCGACGCTCTGTATACATTTATTTCGCACGTTCGCTTTCCTTTAACTGATCTTTAATAGTTCACTTCTATCGATCAATACCTTCTCACCTAGTAATCTGGGTCCGTACTTGCAGCAAAGGTTTCAACACTTACCTTTGTAGGAGGTTAGCTTTCACTGGATGTTCCTATTTCAGTTGGCCATAGCACTATACTCCTAGTACCCTAGTGTCGTCTTGCTGTCTTGATCCCCCGATAATTTTTACTCAGCGCTTGGGTCTTATCTATCCGCTGACTTACCACCAATTGACCTCCGAATCTCTTTCGACGTAGGCTGACCACCAGCCGTCTATCTACCATTCAAACGCCGCTGGTCCCTGAACGCTGCTTTCTGTCTTCCCACGCAATAGTCGAATCATAGTAAACTGATACCGCGTTTCTGCTTAATGGCGCAACGCTCTGTATTCCATGTAGATAGTAGCAACCAACTTATAGGGCCATTGCTTTCGTAAAACATTCAAAAGACACTTTCAGCACAATCATTGCTGCACATTGTACATCATTTGTCTTCACTCTAAATGTTATAACATAGGATTTTAACAATGTTTGTTTCCACGCCTGTTCGTTGCGGCCTTGGTTGTCTCTCACCTTCCCTTTCTTCGAGGTCCGGTACTTCTTGGGTATCTGGGAATGGAATGAGCAACCGCTTTGTTCGGGCCAGGACAACTCATAAGGACCTATAAGGCACATGGCTGTACAACAAACGGATACAACTGCATTCACTACCATGACCGTTGTACAGTGATGATAGCTGGACTCAAAACCTTCACACTCCTAAAACTAATACATACTTCTGAAAAATCCAGATGCAGAAAACTGACGTTTTGCCCACCTAGACACCCCCAAAGAAGATTCTTTGTGAAGTCCCCATCGTCGATTAGCCTCAGCCATCATGGTGGTCCTGCCCAAGATACCTGATCAACTAACAGAGAAAATTGAGGGCCATTTGACTGCGGATAACCGGGGGTGAAATCAGTCGACAACCTGGTCTGCCAGTTGTATATTAGTGCACAAACAAATTTCTGACAGTATTCCAGGACGTGGTGGGTTTTCCCTGGCAAGCGTTCTCCCTATAAAAAGCCACAAATGTCCGTGTAACAACACTGCGACTTGGCGGATGTGACTCGACACTGAATAAATCACGGCCCAGCGCTACTTACTGGCAAGTCGACCAGAATCATTATTCAATATTTTTATGACACTTTCAATAATAATTTACTCCGTGCCTATATGTATCGTTTTTACTACGCACGCTAGAACCCAACGTTTCGTCATTCAATGATGACTCTATCCTTCACGATTACTTACACAATTTCCGCAGCCTGTACAACCTTCTGCTTACTGCCGACTACACTCATAGCAACGTGTTTGTTTCGAAGCAATATCGCATGTAAATGTTGATCATGCCTTGCTTGGTGTTTCTCGAGAACTTCGAGAATAAACTATTTATTTATTTATTTATATATCTCGCTTCCAGTCATCGCATATTCCTACTACTTCTCTTACCTCTTTGGATCTGGCTTCCTCTCCGATTATGGATCACCCACCTACGATGCTCCACCGCCGTACCTATCACATTATAGCTCCGCATTTTGCTGCGTAAAACGTTACGCATCTGGATATGCTGCCTATCTATAACCATATCTCGTAATACTTATTCACTTATTACTTTTCGCTGGCTTTCCTGTCCACTTATGGACTACCAACCTCTGAGGTTTCACTGACTTACCAAGCACATTGTAGCTCCGTGCTTTGTGTGCAAGACTTCAAGTATCACGCTATGTTGTTTACTTACAACCTTATCCCGCCCTACTTCTTCACTTATGTCTTCGATCCTGGATTTCCTCTCCACTTATGTACAAACTACATCCGGCGCTTCACCGACACATCTTCTACACTTAGCTCCGCACTTTGGTGCGCAGGACCTCAAGCTACAGGCTATGTTTCCCACTCATGTCTCTATCGCAATGCTGACATTGTTATTTCTATAAGGGCCACCCAATGAACCACAATACTATTGAATATTTTCTCTCATCTCGCTTCCATTCATAGCATATTCCTACAAATTCTCTTACCTCTTTGACGCTGAATTTTCTCTCGCATTTTGAAGCACATACCAGCGATGCTCAACCCACCTACCTTTCATACTGTAGCTCCGCAATTTGCTGCACAAGACCTCAAGAATCTGGCAATGCTGCCTGACCATGCCTTGTCTCGTCATAAGCCTTTACCTATCTGCTATGATCTGGCTCATTTTGTCTTACGAACCACCGATGCTCCACCGATTTACCCTACACACTGTAGCACCGCAATTTCGTGCGTAAGCGCTCAAGCAATAGGTTGTATTGCCCAATGATATACGTATCTCAAAGCTGACATCAGTTTTTCTTATAATTGTTACCCTGCGAACGAAAACACTATGGAATATTCTCTTTTAATTCTAAATTCATCTATCGTATATTCCTAAAATTCTTCTTAAAGTTTGGCTCTAGCATCCCTCTCCTCCTAGGCACCAAATAACTACGGCCCTCCAACGACTTATCTTTCACACTATAGCTCCGCACGTTCGTGCATAGCACATCAAGTATCTGGCTATGATGCCTATTTATAACCTTACCTCGTCCTACTTCACTTATCTATTTGACACTAGAATTCCTCTCCACCAATAGACCACTTACCACTTATGCTCTACCTACCCATCTTCCACACTGCAGCTCTGAACTTTGAGACGCAGGACCTCAAGTAGCAGGCTGTGTTTCCCACTTTTATACTTTTTGTTGCCCTATGAACCAAAACACCAGTAAATATTCTCTTTTAATCCCGCTTCCATCTATCTAAGATTCCCCCCACTTCCCTTACCTGTTTGGCTCTTGCTTACGTGTCCTCCTAGGCACCATATATATACGGTCCTCCAACGACTTATCTTTCACACTGTAGTTCCGCACGTTTGTGCGTAAGTCTCCAAGCATAGAGATATGATGAATACCTATAAACGTATCTTGTCCTAACCATCCACGCTTCTACTTTGCTCTTGCTCATTTCGTTATACGAATCAACATGCTCCGATGCTCCACCGACTAGCCTTCCAAAATGTAGCGCCGCACGATTTTAAGCAGGACCTCAGGCACCAAACTACGTTTCCCAATCATATCTTCATTGCAAAGCTGACATCGTGCTGTCTTATAACTTTTACTTTACTAACCACAGCACCATTGATAGTCACGTTTTCATCTCCCTTCAATTTTTCGTGTCTTCACAACGTTTCCTACATGTTTTGGCTCTGGCTTCCCTCTCCTCCTAGGCTCCACCTACCAACGGTGTGCCGCTACTTACTTTTGCAATGTAGCTCAGCACTATTTTACTTGGCACCACATCCATAGATTTACATATTTAGTTGAATATAGCAACGCTAGATCTTCTTTTCCTTCTCACCTTAACTGCGGACCTAGTTTATGTAAAGCGACGCTCAACTTTTTACTGACAGCTCGGCATTCAGGTGCAGAACTATCTAAGCTATGGTCTGATTCTGCTACGTACTACATATTGAAGCTTTCCTTTTGTTCATCTACAACTATCTGACTTAACTGTGACACCTTAGAGCTCTACCGACGGAAGGCTCATTTAGTCTATTGAAAGACCGCTGTTGCATTTTATTTCACGGTTTGCTCAACCGCATTGTTGGCACCTCCAGGGCTCTGTTGCTGCAGCTTTTGTTCTAATTACTCACTGCCCCAATGAGAAAGACTTTCTGTCACAACTTTGTACTGCACGTCCTTGCCTTTAATGCACTACTCCACATCTTGTGGCACTTGGTTTCTAAACACGTATTTTCTGTTTTCATCCCCAATATTAGAAGACACATGCAAACATCTGACGCCATAGTTGATAGATTCACACATAAAACGAGGTAACATGTTTGCGAAGCTTGAGATCGCTGGCTCTCCTCACTCCTTTCTTTACGTTCGAAATCCTTCCTTTCTTCTACCTCTTCGTCATTGTCCGTCCGCGAGACCTGCATAGAAGTTGCTGAATAAACTTAACTGAAGCGAAGTATCTATTAACATGACCTGTGGACATATATGGACAGCTCATGTCTCCACCTCGGGCATCCTGTCCCCTTGATATGCGTCATCTAGCGGTCTGAACGCTTGCGTTCAAAGCATTTTCCCCTTTCGGAACTTCACCTCACGAAAGCTTCATCTACCTACAAGTGTTCAACTTGTTTCGTCCACCTCGCCAGTGGATTATTTATTGTACCAGCTCCCTCATATGCTTGGTGGCCGTATCCGATGGATACGTTACCCACCTCGCCAGTGTGGTCTGCCAACAAGTCTGGACGTCCGGATGAGTAGCTATTATGGAAGGTTTTTGATCCGTAACTTCCAATGTTTGTACTGTTGGGTTCTATTCACCATCACTATCGGAACACCACCTTAAGAATGCTTAATCTATCGGCATGCGTTCAAGTTACTTGCGATGTCATGGCGCTGTGTTCCGTCCATCTCGCCAGTGGATTATTTATTGTACGAGATCCTTCCTATGCTTGGCGTCATTATTCGATGGATACGTTACTCATCTCGCCAGTGTGGTCGGTCATCAAGTCCAGGCCTATCTATTATGGAACCTTTTTAATCCGTACCTTCCCCTGGTTTGAACAGTTTGATTTAAATCATTATTACCTTCTGAACGTCACCTAAATAGTCTCGTCCTCCTGCAAATGGACAAAATACGTCCAGTGACATAGTTTTACGCTCCATCCATCTCGCCAGTTGATGGCTTTTTCTGAAAGCCTTGATCAGTTTCCTTCATGGGTCTGAACAACTTGGATAAATAAATAAATAAATAAATAGTATATTCTCGGTAAAACGAGATACACCTGTAAAGGCATGATCAAATATGCATACAAGCATAGCTTCTGTGGAATGTTAAAACATTTCGTTTTAATGAAAGGTATAAAAGAAAAGATGTTGTCCGTATGAGTGAGCATGCTGTCAGGTAATAGTCAGACCCAGGGACATTATGGCGCTGTGGCACATCTGAAAACACTATGTCATCTCCTTGCTAGTGTTAAATAAAGCGTTTATTCTCGGCAAGGCGAGGCACACCTTTACAGGCATGATCATTTTGACACAACAATGCGTGATCAATAAGTTGCAAAAATCCGATGTGTTTGCCAAAATAGTGCTTGTTTGTGTAGGGAGAATGTAAGTATGTAATTGTGTGTGCGTTAATGTAGCTGTGTAACTTGCGCTTGTAATTGTGCTGCTTCATTCTTGAATGTTTGCTATCGTCTGGAAGGTGCGATTAGAAGATTGGTGCCCGTGGGTTGGAAAGGATTATCCAGATGTCCACAGGGCAGTGACTTTAGTTTGTGGCGAGCCACGTCCGCCACGTCACAGTGTTGTTAAGCAGCCATCTGTGGATTTTTCTAGGGCGAACGCTTGCCAGGCGAAACCCACCACGTCCTGGAACACTTCCGCCGAACTATTAGCTGGAACGGATAAAACCCGAACCACCCAGCTGGCACCACGAGGAGGTTGTTCGGCTAGCCAGCGATAGTATGGCGTTATGCTCCGTCCACCTCGTCAGTGGATTATTTATTCCTGCTACTTCGCCCACCACGCCAGTGTAGTAGGAAGACTTTATGCCTTCCGGATGTATACTTTCTGTGGTCTATACTACTGCACTTGGCCTTACTTGATTCCAAAGACCACAGAAAAACCTTCGAACGTTCGAAACATCCTCTCCATGCAAGCGTTCCACTTAGCTGCAATGGTTACCACCCGTGGACTTATCAGCGGCACACACCTGGCCCGTGGGATATCTGCTTAGACAAGGATACTGCTTATGAGCTGAGCTCCATAGTCCCCTGAATAACGCAGCACCGCAATTGTCACAGCTTATTTATGAACAATACCGCTGTCTACAACCGTTCCTGATGAATGCTGATTAAGCCTTCCTCATTATGTCGTTGAATGTTATAGAGCAAAAGGAGAGTCCTTTAGCAGCTCCGGCGCTTCCAAGTCATTGCGAACATTGCTGGGATCGAAGTGAAAATAGGGTTCCACAATGATCCTTAAAGCTAAATTGTGAAGCAATATGCGGGTACCGTCATCAAATGGGGATGAAATAATTTCTTGAAACATTCTTTGGACTGCGTATCAACGACGAGCTCCGGAAGGCAATTCCAGTCATTAACCATACGCGTGGATAGAGCTATATTTGACCGTACATGGAGTCTCCTCGGTTTGAACAATTTCCATCCGTGACCACGTGTGGAACTTCCAATGTTCAGAGGAAAGGATTGCTGTAACTCACTTCCTAGCTTTCCTCGTAGGATTCGTCGAGTGTAGATCAAGTTGCTACGACGACGACGGTAATCCAGAGAAAAAATATTTAATCGCTGGAGACGGAAAGGATAAGATAGGCACCGCAGCTCTGGCGCACATTTAGCTCCACGGCGTTGGACCTTCGCAGTCATATCGCTTTCGGTCTTCGTGAGAGGTTTGACAACTGACAAGCCGTGCTTGAGAACCGGGCGCACGTGTGAGGCGAACAGGAGTCTGAGGAGTTCTGGAGTAAGACGGGGGAATGCTCTTCGTAAAGAAATAAAACATTCTGTAAGCAGCGGCGACTCTTTTCCGGGTGTCCTCAGTTGTTTAGAGGTAAGGAGACGTAATTAATCAGATCCCTCTCCTGAGCAACATTTCTAAGCAGGAAACCTCCAATATGGTACTCTCCGAAAGGTTCACGAGCACCACTCTGGAGTACCGGACAGTTATCTCGGTTGCGGGGTAACTGCCATTTTACCGACCAGTCGTGTAGCCTGTTGAGACTTTATTGGAGCCTGCCTGCATCCTCAAGACTGGATACCTAAATCCAAAGTTACAAGTCATCTGCATTAATCAAACATTCCGTCTGCAGCTCGGATGGGTCGTTATTAAAGATGTTAAAGAGGACAGAGCCTAGGGCAGAACCCTGCTGGACAACACTGGTCATAGGAAAAGGGTCACAAGGCCTATTCTTCACCCTTACCTGCGCAGAGCGCCCGTACAGGAAATCGGAGCTTAAGGAGAGAAATTTCCAGCAACACCAATTCCGCGGAGATTGAAAAGCAGCCGCTCATGCCGAACGTTGTCGATGGCCTTGCTAAAATCAACAAACACAACCTCAAATCGTTTGCGAACATATAGTGAGCTCACCCATTTCTCCCTTGCCACAAGCAACTTTGTGATGCAGGAGCGAGCGCATCGAAATTCATGCTGGGCAGAAGAGATGAAACCTAGCCTTTCGAGATGGAGGCATAGCGCGCGTTTTATTGTCCGTTCCATAATTTTGCAGATTACAGATGTCAAACAAATGGGACGATAATTCGCTGGATCTTATCGGTTTCCTTCCTTATAAATGGGCTTGATTATGCCCGATTTCCAGGCAGCCGGCAGACGTCCAGTATCAAAGACAGACGGAATATCTGACAGATAGCTGTGGTGATGTGCTCAGCTACAGCTTTAAGAATCAATGGATGTAGGCCATCAAGGCTAGGCTAAGAATACGGGTTTAAATTAAGAAACAGGTTCAACACAAAATAAGCGTTAGTATCCAAATGCTCTATCAAAGAAGGAAGAAAGGACAAAAAGCTGTCGGGGGAGACGTTTCAGTTGAATACACAGAGGAATATTGCTTAACTAAGAGAGCGGCTTTTTGTGTGTCGTCATGAACTAGAGCAGCATGCTCACGGGAACACAATGCATGGATGTTACTGCCGTCTCTGGTACTTCGCTTGATATACGAGAAAAGCGCTTTGGATGTGGCCCTGGAGAGAGTAGCTAAAGGCAGTTCGTATAGTTGACGTTTCTCCCTTTGCTGAAAAGTACAAATACTTCTGGTTGTTTTATAGTGAGAATAAGTGAGGTCGGATCGTGTTAGTTTAAAACGGTTCCAAAGCTTACGCCTTTTATTCATAAGGGGTTTTAATTGGCGGTCTATCCAAGGTGGGCTTTGGAAAACGATCTTCGCTTGGAGACAGGGGCTATCTGTTCGATGAGCAACATCAATTGGAGTACAAAAGATTCCACACATCATCAAGACTGAGATGCCCAAGGCTGCTCCAATCCACAACGCTTGCAGCCGTATTCAAACCAAGTGCATCTACACGCCAGAAATTCCGACTGTCGGCACATTGGCTGTGGACAGCGATGCGACGAGACTACCGAAAAGAAACAGCACAATTATCACTTCTGCCAATGGGCTCAATAACAGCTAGGTTTGTGATGTCTGGTTACGCTGAGGAAAGTACATGGTCTAGAATGCGCGGTTCCTGATCTGGGAAATACGAGTTGGCGTCATGACATGTTGAAAAAGTTTGAAATCCAGGACGGTTTTGAGTAAGGCGGCCTCAAAATGGTCGGATAGGTGATTACAAAGAAAGAAATTCCAATCGATATCTGATGCATTGAAATCACTCACGATATGACAGCCCTTACCCCCGCCGTGTGCCCTGACCTAGTCCAACAAACTGGCCCCGGAGCCTGATGGTGCTCGGTAGACGACAACAATCAAGGGAGATCTATATCCGTCAAGCACACGGCACCAGAGAGCTTTGCAATTGTTATCATGGTCACTAATAGCTTCAACCATATGCGCTTTGAGCTCCACCTTTTAATAAGGCATTGCGCCACAACCAGACCTCCCGCCGTGGCGCACGACTTGGTGAAGTGCAATTCAGGAATAGACACTTCTGAGTCTGTGATTTCTGAGAATAACCGCGTTTCAGTGAAGGCCATCAGGTGTGGATGAGCCTCTGAAGGAAGCAAATGAATCTGGTCTAGCTTATTCCTTAGACATCGCACATTAGTGGAAAACACGCGCAGCCTGTTCTTATAGTTTACTGTCCGGGGGTGAGTAGAATTGGCCTTTAACGGGTTTTCGGAGTCTTCCGAACTACTCGAAATCCACAATATGGAGGTCTGTTTCACCACTTTCCCGTATAGCACGTAGTTCTTCAACAGCCTTTTTCATATTGACTCGATCTTCCGGATAGAGGTCACAAAATACGTAGAATGGCTCAACTTTGAGACGCGAGGTCTTCTGCAGGATGCGTCGGCATTCCTCCGCATCCCGCCAAACGATTTTAAGAGGCGTGTTCTCGAGGTATCTTTTTGTTTTTTACCAAGACGGAAGGCAGATAAAATATTGATCCCCTGTTCGCCTTTTTCAAATAGCAACGAGGTCAACCGAACAAGCAGTGTTTGGTCACTTAGTATTCCTTCCGCAGGCGTTGATTTTTCCGATTCAGATGCTTTCATGAGGATGAGACAACGGGCCCGAGATGGCTGGTGCACTCAGGAACTTGTGGCTTGCTAAGGGGCAGATTTTCTTTGACCACTTTCTCAAGCTCAGATAGTCTGTTGAGAAGTAGCCTCTTTTGAGAATGAGCTGATAACATACGTTTGGGCTTCTCGACGGGCTTAGGCCTAGTTTTAGCGCCAGTTGTAGCTGGGCTTTTGCACGGCAGTTGTCGCAAAATAAGTTAATGACTGGCGTGGTGAATCGCTGCAAGAGCACATATTGATCAGGACAGATGCCGCAGCAGGCAACGTGCATCCACCCATCACATTCAGAGCACTGCACTGCTATGGAAAGAGTGTTGACACCGTTACTACAGGACGAGCATGTAGACGACAGAAAAGCTGAAATCCAAATATTCAATAAATCATTCTTCATAAACGATCTTTATTCTCTTTTCTTCGCCCAGAGGATCTCAGTGACGCGTAACACTTAAAAGGACCTCGCTGTCCAACATAAAATCGGGTGTCTTAAGACTGCGATTAGCTGCTCGGAATATCGGTCCTACAAATGCTTTAGTATTTCAATGTTATATACATTGTGGTCAACGAAAGTAAGCCAGGACGTGGTGGGTTTTCGCTTGGAAACGCTTTCCTTATAAAAAGCCATAAATGTCTGTTTAACGGCACTGCGACGTGGAGGATGTGACACACCACCGAAATAAAGGCACTGCCCACTGCTTCACACGAAGAATGATCTCAATACCCCATATTTGCGAACACGTGTTTATCAAACACTATCGGCCTCCTACGCCTAGTTAAAAACGAAACTCCATCCCCGGAACCATTCGCACCCGCACCCAGCATTTCCGTAACAGAAACACTTAGTGATCGTACAGCGCTTCGGCGAAAACTTACTCTCTGACACTGACGCTCAAGCTCTTCTTCCCTGCAACATTCCTGTGCAAAATTATGTGCAATTTCCAGCCCCATATTTTGCCAACACCTATCTCTGTTGTGTGTAAACACTAGCTTCTAGTGTTCCTATGGCACTGTCAACCAATTGATCGTGCCTGTATTGGTGTGTCTCTTTTCGTCTAGGATATAAGTTATCTGTTTATTTACATTTAAGCATAACATTAGGCAGCATATCCTGTTACTTGAGGTGCTACGCATGATATTGAGGCGCTAAAGTGTGCAGGCTAAGTCGGTGGAGCATTGGTGTCTGGTGATTCGTAAGACTGAATGAGCCAGAGCAAAAGAGATAAGTGAAGGATTAGGACGAGACAAGGGATGGTCAGGCAGCATGGCCAGATTATTAAGGTCTTACGCGCCCAAGTGTGGAGCTACATTGTGAAGGATTAGTCGTTGCAGGACCGTAGATAAGTGGTGTCTAGGAGGCGAGAAAAGCCAGAGCCGAGTGTGTAAGGGAATTAGTAGGAATATGCGATAGAGGGAAGCGGGATTAAAAGAGAATATCCAGTGGTGTTTTGGTTCATAGGGTGACAATTATAAGAAATAACGATGTCAGCTTAGCGATAAGTATATACTTGGGTAACCTAGCCTGTTACTTGATGTTCTACGCTCAAGATTGCGGCACTACTTTGTGAAAGATAAGTTGGCGCATCGGTGCTTGGTGGTTCGTACGACGGATTGAGCCAGGGTAAAAGAGATAAGTGAAGGTTTAGGAGGGGACAAGATATGGTTCGGCAGAATGGCCAGATACTTGATTACTTGCACACCAATGTCCTGAGCTATAGTGTGTAAGCTAAGTCGGAGGAGCATCAGAGGTTGGTTAGGTTGACTTGACGTATTGCTCACATTACCTGGAAAGCCTCGTGGGATCCCTCACTACTTATCAGTAAACCCTTTCATACCGACCCTAACATTTTCTCATCTCGCTTTCTGTTTTCATTCCCCTTTTTAATCGGACGACCAGCTTTACTGCCCTGCCGTGATCCTGTCTAACTGGACTAGTCTGTTTATCTTTGACTGCTCCCATGCTGCCGAGCCTTGTACGGTATTGGCTCCGCTGAGTTAACTCTGTTACCCCTACTCTGAGGGACTTATAGACTGGTACCCTCATTATTGTTATAGCCTCTTTCTTATCTGTATTTTACGACCTAGTCCCAAAGCGCCGATTAATCAAATACCGCTTAGTCGGCCTCGGATTCCCTGAATTCATTTGGACTTCCGAGACATCAATTCTATTGGTTTGGCTAACTTAATGGTGCTGTTTACACTACTTGGAGAGCCTCGTGGGCCTCTCCACTCTTTACCAATAAAACCTTCTCATCTCGACGGTAACCATTTCTTCTCTCGCTTTCTGTTTTCAATCCCCTTTTATCGGACATCCGGCTTCACTCCATTGCCGTGATATTGGCTCATTTGCCTAGTCTGTTTCCCTCAGTCTGCTACTATGCTACTAAGACTACGCGATATGCGCCCCGTAGTCTTAACATGATGTTTCCCTTATATTTAATGCCTGCTTGACTTGCCCACCATCTACTGCTGGCCCGTTTCTTACCTTTACCACATGTCCTTATCCAAACGCGGCGACTAATCAAGTCTTACTCGATCGGCCTCCTGCTCCCCTGATTTATTCAGACTTCTGAGACGTCGCCTCTTTTTGCTCATCTGACTCCACTATCCCTTTACATTACCTAGAGGGTCTAGTGAACTTCTCCCACCCATCGTCAATAAACCTTTCTCATTCTGACCCAAACCCTTATCATCGCGCTCTGCTTTCATTTCTTTAATTGGATGGCACGACCTTACTGCTCTGTGGTGATCTAGTCTCACTGACTTGCCTCTTTCTCTTTTATGCTCCAATGCTACTATGACTTAAGTGGTATGCGCTATGCAGACTCAACGCTCTTGTTTCCCCACCCGGAGATTCTGCTTGACTCGCTCACCCTCTATTGTTAAGGACATTTACCTGTCTTTAAATTTACTCGCTACTCCTACGCGCCGACTAATCTAGTCTCGCTAGATCAGACATTTGTTTCCAGTTTTACTTAGAGTTATTCCACGTTACAAACCTTGGTTCGGCTGACTCGACGTCTTGCTCTCATCAACTGGAAAACCTCGTGGGATCCCTCACTACTTATCAGTAAACGTTTTCATACCGACCCTAAACATTTCTTCTCTCGCTTTCTGTTTTCAATCCCCTTTTATCGGACATCCGGCTTTACTCCATTGCCGTGATATTGGCTCACTTGCCTAGTCTGTTTCCCTCAGTCTGCTACTATGCTACTAAGACCTACGCGGTATGCGCCACGTAGTCTAAACATGATGTTTCCCTTAAATTTAGAGCCTGCTTGACTTGCTCACCATTTACTGCTGGCTCCTTTCTTACCTTTACTATGTGTCCTTATCCAAACGCGCCGACTAATCAAGTCCTACTTGATCGGCCTCCTGCTCTCCGGATTTATTCAGACTTCTGAGACGTCACCTGTCTTTGCTCGTCTGACTCTACTATCCCTTTACATTACCTAGAGCCTATTTGGCTTCTCTTACCCGTCGTCAATAAACCCTTCTCATCCTGTCGCTAACTTAGGTTTTATCGCGCTCTGTTCTCAATTGTTCTTCAACTGGCGGTGTGGTGATCTAGTCCACTGAGCAGTTTCCTTCTCTCTGATTGCTGATATGCTACTCTGACTTAAGTGGTATACGCTATACATACTCAACGCTCTTGATCCCTTACTTGGTGAGCCTGCTAGACTCGTTCATCTTTCGTTACAGCCTCTTTTCCTGCCTTTAATTTTACTTGCTATTCCTACGCGCTGACTAATTCAGTCTCGCCAGACTGGCCACATGTTTTCCGATTTCACTCAGAGTTCTTCGACGTTACAAATCGTATCGACTGCTAGACTAGTTCCCTCGTTAGTGTTTTGGTGCTTTTATTACCTTCTGTATACGTCTAGCCCCAAAGCGATGATTAATCCAGTCCCGCTTATTCGGCCTCGTACTCACTGAATTCATTTGGACTCCTGAGACAGCACTTCTCTTGGTTCGGCTGACTTAATGGTTCTGTTTACATTACTTGGAGAGCCTCGTGTGCTTTTCCACTCTTTACTAATAAACCCTTCTCACCCCGACCCTAAGCTCTTCTTCTCTCGCTTTCTGTTTTCATTCCTCTTTAAATCGGACGGCCGGATTTACTGCCCTGCCGTTATCTTGTCTCACCTTACCCGTCTGTCGCTTTCTGTCTGCTTTTATTTTCCTATTATCCGTAGCCTTTTTTATTATTGCGCTCCATTTTTTATTCCCACGGCTTACACTTATTACGATTATCCAAGTTATCCTCGTGCGCATGGTCTCATTCTCTCCGAGCTCGCTCCTGATCATTGGCTGCGCTCGGATCATTGCTAAGTATTTCTTGACTAGTACTTCCATTAGTATGCACAAACTACCACTCTTCCTATTCCTATGCTCTTAACCTTATGCTCGCATTTGTCTATTCGTGAGACCGTACGTGTCATAGCGACTCCCAATGCACGACAGCTTTGTCCCCTTGTGACCATTTTTCTAGATTCTGACGGCTTTTGGACTGTGGAATCATGAGCGCTTTAGCGTACTTACTCTTACGAACTACTCATCGCACTGCTGTCAGCATCCATCCGCTCATAGCGGATTCCTTGAATTGCCTTTTGGAACGTTGCTTCACCTATTTTGCTGCCGCATTCGGTCTCAACCTAGTTGTCATTAGTTTCACCTAAGATGCCTCGCGCATTCGGACTGCTGCCATCAGCATCGGTTTACCTGTTTCTCCCAAACCATCGCATCATTCGTTTAACGATTGTTATCTCGGTCTTTTGACGCTGCGCGTGCATAATCTTCTTTCTATCTAGTACTTGTAGTCTGTGTCACACCAGCGAAGTAATGTATAAAACGCGCTCGCAAATCACGTATACTAAACCAAATTACTTAAGTTTTAACGTATCGTAGGCAACGGTGAGCGCCACCAGTCTATGTTAATGCTTCTTGATTCATTGCTGTCAATCTGTTTGGCTGCCTCTTGTCCGTTGCCCGTTTTCCCCGAGATTCCCACAGTTGCTTCCGCCAAAACAATAACGTTTATCCACTGGGACTGGTCGACCCAGCCTCAAACGCTTGGTCTTTTCCCGGGAAATGAAGAACCCACACATCATTCCAAATGGAGCTCTTTCCGCCATTCTGGAGACGCTAAATTCACGGTGCCTAAACAAATGGGTTTAGCTCACCTCGTACTCAGAGAACGATTTACTCACCTGAAATAATATATTTACATGGTCCCCCGCTCCACAACCGAAGACAAACTACTCTGGCGTGATTACCTTCACTGCATCAAACATTCCTACACGCCAATCACCTGGAGCTATTTTGATGTCATTTCAAGGACAGCGTTGCGCTCGTATACGTGGCTTTTCCGATGGCCTTTCATGGAATCTTCACTTGGCTATGGAGACAGTTAAACTTACTTACATCTGCAGGAATCCCGAATCCACTTTGAGGAGAATGGCAATTTGACCTATTATGGACATATTCAGCCCCAAGAAACAACTTCGCTCACCGACCCCATGACAAGTCCAGCTTGGATATCTGGACACAGTTTGCGAGCACAACAAGAGTATAATAAAAAAGCCGGCCTCTAATAACAATGTGTTTACTCACTTGCAACATTATCATTCAACTCTTTGAATCTTTTGCATCATTGACCGGCTTCAACGACTGCTGCCGTATCAGTTCTAAGCCATTCTGCCAACCAACGAAGAATTTTGGCTGTCAACCGACTGCGAATAATAGAATGCAAAATCGGTCTATACGATGCATAACCGACTTGCACTACTGCTCAACGGAACTTACGGCAGTGTTCCAAGGCGTGGTGGGGTTTCGCCTGGCAAGCGTTCTCCCTATAAAAAGCCACAAATGTCCGCTTAACAAAACTGCAACGTGGCGGATGTGACTCGCCACAAAATAAAGCCACAGCTAAACATTTCACACAGACGCAGTCCTCAGCCTTCTACATCCAACCTGTGCAACTAATCCTACTATGAAGAATGCTTTGTTGGAGCACAGATAATCCCTATTTCGTAATGGTCGTTGGTTGCAGCAAACTTTGTTTGGGCTCCTGTGCTCCAGGATCATCACCTGGGTAAATTACCCCCAACATGTGTCTTGACGGATTTTTGCGTTCCACAGCCCCATAATGTTCCTTGATCTGACTATTCCCTGACAATATGCTCACTCATATGAACTACACTTTTCTTTTGGACATTTCATAAAACGAAATGTTTTAACATTCCAAAGAAGCTGTGCTTTATGCATATTTGATCACGCCTTTACGGGGGTGTCTCGTTTTACCGAGAATATACCGTTTATTTATTTATTAATTTTTAATGGGACGCAACCTGACTGCGAATAACCGAGCAAACAAACGTGCAGCCAGAAACATAGCCCGTTACAACTGGCCATTGAATGGATTGGTGGCAGTGTTTCAGGACTTGGTGGGTTTTCGTCTGGCAAGCGTTCTCTCTATAAAAAGCCACAAATGTCCGGTTAACAACGCTGCAACGTGGCGAATGTGACTCGCTAACGAATAAAGTCACAGCTCATATCTTCACAATGGCAGGGCAACTAGTGTCACCATTCTAGATAGGTTCAGTACACTGGAACTTCTACATCTGCAAATACTATCGCCTTTTTACTTCCTACGATACGTCGAACTTTGCCTTACTTGTGCACGAACTCACTCTATTGGCATATAGCTCTTGAGCGTGCTCTTCCATTACCTTCCAATGGATCACTCAGGATTCTCAATCTATTACTAACTGAGGTCCCGTATCTCATGACAGCCAAATTCTTGTTTCGCATTTTCACTATTGTACAGTTCCAATCATGGATATATGAAAAATTTTCGACTGTCACCGTCACAGTTGCCATAAAATGTTTGTACAGTTGTACATATCTGATCATGCCTCCATGGGCATGACCGCAGAGTTGAGAATAAAATATTTATTTATTTATTTAATAGGGACCCGAAGCCTTGGCTCTCGTTACTTGATAGTCCGCGTGCCATATGTTCGGGCGCGACTCAACAGTAGCCCGGTAGCGTCTAGACAGAGTATAACCGAAGAGCAAACAAACATGAGCAATGAAGCCCAGTGGAGGTCCGTAAGTAATATCACCAACAAAATTGAGTGACTTAGCAAATACAAGTTCTTAGATAGACGGTACTTTGGCGTCCATTTACCTAGTGGGGAGGCCCATGAACTAAAGCAAAGATACTTGGAGCGTAAGCTCAAGCAAAGCAGCGCCGAATGTTCCTGAAGCTGAGTCGCAAGAAAGATCTGCCAAGCAAACCTCTGAAAGATTGACGTCGCCCATCACTAAACACTTGCTTATTGACTGGGAGCGAATGAAGTCAATTACCTAGTTGGATATGCTCACAGGGCTTCTATACACAATTACAATTGTAATCTGCGCAGAGGATATGCTAGTCACAGCCGATTGAGCTTCAACAGCTTTGTCTGCCGACTGAAATAAGCAAGTCTCAAAAATGTCGTTTACAGCTAACAAAAAGAGCAACGTCCCCTCCATGCTCCCCAGCGGAGCGCTCGCATCTAAGTGGTGCGTAGATAGATAGATGTACTTTCCCACCCGGGATGTTCCGAGATTGTTGCGTTTCAGCGAATGAGAGTACATCGGGATGAGACCCATGTACTAGCAAACCTACCTCGTACACCATAGTCCTTAGGCTGCGCACATTACTTAGCACTATCAGAAGATATTCGTTAGATCAAGAACTGGGCTGTGCGCCACCAGCAAGGGCAGTGGTAGGGCGGAAAAGGACCGCTAGCTGACCACCCGAAAACCGACTAACCGGAGGCTTCATTCACTGGCCGCTCGCCTGCCTTTTAGGGCCTTGATGGCCTCCCTTAGCTTCAGCCTATCAGCCAGCGGAAGGTCCGGCTGAGCACTAATATTTGTAGCTTTCAGCTTAAAAGCAAACCGCATGACAGCATTGCGTGCCTCCGGGGTAGGAAGTACGACACGAATTAGCAGTGGTCGAGGGTATGATACATCAACTGGGACGTCCCCCAGTCTAAGCAGCTACCTGACAGTAACCCTCAGAATACCAGGCGGAAAAAGCTTCTGTATGCACATTTTATTCCATTGAAGGTCGTCCAACGTGCAAGCAGCAGGAAGGACAGCAGCAGATTCAGCTGCGTTACGGAATATAACGTTACCAGCCGTGAAAGAATCACCACGACGGGAAGTGTTAACCACACTGGTCTTTGATTCTACACTTGGAGCAAGTGACTGCACCAATGGTGATGAAACTGTCTTTTTCCTCTCGTACGCTGCCATATGAGGGTAGCGTATCTTTTTCGTATGTTTTTCGCTCCAATATCGATGTCTTACTATTTTCGGGTCATCGATTCCAAAGAACAAATTTATGGCAGATTTTGTCTGCTTTTTATTCTCGCTAACGGGAGCAGGGTCCCGCGACGCTTTTCTACTTTAAGCAAAGTCAAGCCAACCTCCAGAACGTGCATTCACGGTGAGAGCCAAGGTATCTGGCGGCTTCGGATGACAAGTATTGCGTGCGGAATCTTCGCATTCGCGCAAGCATCAGACAGGTTGACAAGTACCGACACTTGGCTTGTATCCGTTGCAGAGTCAAGAATAACTTCTTGTTTAGCAAAGTGGTTACGGGGCTTCCTGGCTGTCTTTCACTTTACTCGAAGGAACCCTTGAACCAGCTATTCGGCGTCGATCCGGGTTGCTTTAGATACGACGTCCGATGCAGCTTCATTTTTGTGGTCGGTAGCTCTCTGAACGGGTGAGATAATGATTAGTGCCGCAAGATAATCTTTAGCGTTAGCGATCAAATTTGCGCTGTTGGAGAACGGAAGCGTCGTCATGCGCAGATCCATCTTAAGGCGAAGTTCTGTGAGAATCGAGAACGAACACTCCACATTTTGCAGCCGGGTATCAAGAGATTCGTCTCTCGTACGAAAAGCCGCACTGCCTTGCCGGCGGCTGCAGCAATTGGCACAACTGAAAAGCAACATTTCGCTGGAGGCCATCGCCGCGTACTGCTCGGTAGTTAAGTACACACAAAGATGGTGGCACCACCGGTTGTAGCCATCGCACTGCATACTGCCGGAATCGTCAGTTACTGGTATGTTGCAGCTTGAACTGACACAACGTGCGATAAACTCAGCACCCAAGCCAGCTGGAACAAAAGCCTCGGTGCATTGCGAGACCGACATAGTGGAAAACAGAGTAGAATTATAACGCGTATACCATAGTTAAACGATCTCTATAAAAAGACAAAAAATTGTTTGCAAAACGGAATTATAACTGGGAAAAACCGGCAAAATTGCCAGTAAGTGCGAAAGACGCTTTGACCAGTACCACCATAATCGATCCAAGATATCTTGGATCAGAGGAAATTTGACATTGGTCAAATTCCAGTGTAGGTGCTTATTCAAACACCGTTTTACGCGATATTTTAGCTAAAAAGCTCGATCAGTATTGCACGTCCAAATCCAGTTATCGCGTAGTACTGCCGCCGAATTATACCGTTTAAGCAAGCTGAGTCCTAACAAAATAGTACTTCGTGAATATCCCTTTAAATGCGAAAAGTGATCTGTCCTTTGCTAACTGCAGAGAATGGTTAGTGGACTGATTACGCGCTCCCTCGCGGATGACTTCATGTTTCCTCAGCCAATCGGGATCCGTATCCAGCGGTGTAAGTCCACTGCAACATTCGATCACCCGTCAAAACGTTTTTGTTTTTATTATTATGAACTACACCATCTTATTTACGCTAGCCTGTTATATTTGTAGCATTACGATGGTACTTTTTGATATTCAAGTTCTCATGTTCCTTAGTAGTATTCATTGAGCCGCTTTTCGGCCGCGAATTTAATAATCTTCTTTAATAACGTGCACTAGAAACGTCTAGATTCAAAGACGATAGACCGAAAAATGTCCGTTGTTGTGATCGCGGAAGCGCCCTGATTGTCGTCTTTTATGTCCCAGACCGTTCCAATGGGATACATTTTGGACGAGTTTCAGTCACTCAGTTCAGTTCAGTTCAATTCAGTTCAGATAGGGACTGGAACGATAGGAGAATCCCGTGAGTGTTCCATCTTGAGTGGATCGTTGAGCCAGGAATTGATGAAGTGCTCAGTTATTGATGGATCTAAAACGGAAACACCCGTATCGCACCCTGGCCAACCAGTTAATGCCCACGTTTCCTGCCCTAGCAGTCCCTGCTGTGGCAGTCACGTGAAGTAAGCAAAGGATAGGAAGAGAAATCGAAGGTACAGAATAGGGAAGTGCACTTAAATAAGGAAATAATACCAATACGTGAAGAAAAGTAGAGAAAAGAAAAAGGAAAGTAGAGAAAAGAAAGAGAATTAATTTCCAGCGCACTCTTAACTTATATGACGAATGATTTTTTGGTTGCTAGTGCCGTCAACGCTAAGCGCAAAACGATTTCCCAATTCTAATTCCTCGACACTTCCGCCGTAAGGCTAAACCGATTTTTTAAGGGACCATATTCGTCCCATGTATGTCCAACTGGGACGGCTAGGTGCATGAATAACGCACTCGGTGTGCTCTGACGGTTACTTGCGTTGACTACTAAATACTGAGAATAGAAAACGAGGATAAAAATTTGTTGCTCCATCTTAGGTAAATCGGGCACCTGCACGGAATGACGTCGCTGATTCCTACGCGGTGTCAGCATATTGCAGCTGTACTACATCTTATCCGGGTGCGATGCACTCCCTATACATGTAGCCCACAAACAGGACGTCAAAGAATCTCTTACATTCCGTCATTGATTTTGCCTCGGCTTTGGCAACTTGTTCCAATATTTAACCACTCCATGCTCGAAGTATAGAGAGTAAGCGATGCGCTTTAAATGCGGTGCCACTAGTTTGTACTGATGTCCGCGTGTGCTGCTTGGTGCGCTAACTTGCAGCAGCGGCCTCAAGATAGGGAAGTGGCCCTGGTGCAATATGCGGTGCGTCAATAAGATCGTCGGTCCTCGTACGACAGCACGTAAACAGCGGATGAGCCGGGTAGCTGCATACTGGACCCGTCCAAGTCTCTGCGTCTCACCTATTGTGACCAGACGATAGGCGTGTGAGCCGTACTCAAGCACTGATCTTATCATGGGAGAGAAGAAAGGGATGACAATCTTTTTAGACAAGTGCAAAGCTGCGTCTAAGTGCCCAAAGTAGGTGCAGTTCTTTTACATGCAGTCTATTCATGTTGTCGACAGACCTCAAATCACAGCGTGAGAGTACGCCTAGAACTGGTGGAATGCATCTGGTTGCCGGCCAGTGTACGCATGCCCATTACCACCTCTCCCCAGGCTCAAACCTGAAGACTTGGCTCGATTGACCGGTAGATCAACTTCTGCAGACAGGCGGTAGATGTCTTGTTGTAGGACCTCACCGTCGTCGGAGGAATCAGTAACCCTCCAAATCTTCAACTCGTCTGCAAATAATGCACAACGCGACCGAAGAAACTGAGGCACTTCGTTTATATGGATCAGGAATAAAATTTTCCCCAGCACTGTGTTGGGGTACACCGCTAGAGGAGCGGTACCAGTCTGTTAGGTGGTCATCCACCTGTATTTGTCTTCTTCCACTAAGGAAATCACTGATCCACTGGTCCAGTGCGCCACCAACACCACACATCCTCAGCTTGTGGCACAGGACCTCATGGTTCACTTTCTCGAAGACTTTACTGATGGATAACATCTAATTTCCCCCGTTTCAACGCCTGCAACCATTCTTTCCGCGTCAGCAGCAACTTGGTGATGTACGAGCGGCCCTTCACGAAGCCGTGCTGTGCCGGCGTTAGGAGATCATTCAATTCTAGTAGCTGGAGAAGAGTCTTTTTCACAATCTTCTCGTGCACCTTCACCAAAACAGTGATGGGACAAAACGGCTGGTAATTATCCACATTGCGTGGCTCACCGCCTTTTGTAATCGGCTTCACTGCCGAGCATTATCAGTCACTCGGCAATGCACCCTCGGACAGCAATCTGTAGAACAGATCCGGCACGACAGGCGTGATGGTTGCTGATAGACACTTTAGGATAATCCTATTCAAGATGCAGAATAGTTTTTAACATATCTGAGCATATTACGCTATTTGTCGCGTAATCGAAACCAGTGGAAGATTTGTGTACGTACTTGTCTAGGTTAAGGTGTCTAATGCCTAAAATTTGAAGACGACAAAATAGTAATGACGCATAGAAAAATACCTAAAACTGTTCCGTTCTTTTTACCGTACAATAACAAGTGTGTCGCTCACCTTCAGCTAACGCGCCATGATAATGATGTGGTGATTAAATCTTTATTATTCCTACGATTTCCATGGTTTTGTTTGGCTCTATCTATTCGTCAGACTGTTGCCGTTACATACATTCGTTTTGTAGTCATCCGCACCCTTAACTACTGCCACGTTTTGCTCGCTGTACTTGATGATCAGTCCATTATCAGCTGTGAATCTTTAGGTGAGATGGTAGCAGAAGACTGACGCAAATAATCTGATTTTTAGACTGACACTTCACCAGAGCAGGATTCATCATCATTTCAGCATCATTTGACCGAATAATGATGTCCAAACGGCCTGGAATATGTTTGAATTCTTCCTCCCCAATGTATTCTCTCATATCCCGTTTTCAGTTAAGAATCCAAAATATAAGCCAGTATGATTGGATTCATTTGACCCCAACTGCTAAATAGATGAACGAAATGTTGGCTAACCTATTGGTCAGCCCCTCGCACTGTATTTTTTGGTGTTATTGCAACACGAAATGCTTGCAAGAATCAACCACGAGCTGATCAACTCCTCTTTGAGATGGTTGGCTAACTCAGCCTCAATGATATCCGTCGCCTCTAAATTGCTGATATCCATTCTGTTGCACAGGCTAACACTGATTCGAGAACTACAATCCCATGAGAAACTGGCTGGTTCCCGCTCTGGTCGTGGGTGTGCGGCCCACATGTTTACGCTCCGCCAACTCCTAACAGCGCCACCTTTATCGCCAGTCTACCATTGTCGCCTTTTTCGTCATGTGAGGTGCGTTCGACTCGGTCGACCGGTCTGCTCTATGGCGTTGTCTGCGAAGGAATGGGATTCATGAAAAGTATACCACCATATATCGAGCTTTATACAATGTCCTTAGTAGAGTTCGGGCTTACAGCAACATCTCTTCACCTTTCGCCGTCACTAGCAGTGTGTGTGACATGGATATCTTATGTCCCTGTTTCTCTTCAACTTTGCGATTGAAGATATCTCTTTAAGCTCTCTGGAAGATCTCCAGGGTTCTGGTGTAGTTTTCCTTCCAGGCAACCGCGCGACTGAGTTGAACCATGCTGATGCTATTGTCCTGCTCGGGGACGACCCGCAGGACATGCAGGTCGTTCTAAACCGCTTAGTGATTAAAGCTGCGAGGTATGGCATGAACGCTCCATAGAATTGCAAGGTCCTACTCCAAGGCTGGCATCCACCTGCCTTCATGCTAATTCCTGAAGGCCTGCGACTTGAACAAGTAGGTAGCTTTATCAACCTTGGTTGCTGCATTTTTCTGGTGGCACTATTGAAAGAGGGGTTTCTCTCCGTATTGCCAAAGCCCGATCAGCTTTCGCTGATCTGAGGCATCTGTGGCGTCGTCGTGACGTTTCACCCTCGGTAGAGAGCAGGATGCACAATAGTTGTGTTCAGGCGATCCTGTTGTACACAAGCCAGTCCTGGCCAATCTGTGTAAATGATTTGCGTCGGATTTCGGCCATTGACCGGTTATCTGTGCAGGATGGCTCGTGTGTGCTGGGAACACCACGTTAGCGACGTCGATGTCAGACGTCGCGACTTTAGGTTATACGGACCTGCCTCTTGACGAGCTAACACCGTCACGCCAATTATGGTGGCTATGTCACGTCCTACGCATGCTGTGCGAGCGTTTACCAACGCGCTCTCTATTTGCTTGCGCAGGGCCGCACTGGAAGAAATCGCGCGATGGTCAACCTCACATGGCGACAAAACGTCAAGACGCTGACTTCCAATCTAGCTGTTGCCAGTCCCCTAAGTTTTCCGGGTTGGGGAGTCAGAGATGAAGAACATCGCTGGTTGGGGGACTATTGTGGACATGACGCGTAATCGCGGGCAATAGAAGGCATGCATGAATCCTTGCATTGATTTTAATAAGCAACTGTAATCTCTAAACTGACAAAACGGCGTGTGAAAAACAAAAAACTTATCTTGGTGCGTTTTCCTTTTTTAAATCTTCGTGCTTATTATACACATTCTGCTGAGGTCTTTCCAACCTCTAGCTGACGTGTATAATGATGATGATTGCACACATACATTCCATGGTTTCTAGATTGCGCGATAAATACTTATATATATATATATATATATATATATATATATATATATATATATATATATATGTATATATCTATATATATTATTCGGCTGTTAAAAGGTGCAGTAAGGTAAGCTCATTTATCTTAGTGTTACTGAGCAGTGACGAAAAGCTTCTCCATGAGGTAAATTTTACTAAGGCCACTGGGCTGTGACATTCACCAGGAGCTTCTGCATGAACTAATAGGCGAACTGTGTGACCAAGTTACTCTTCTGTTCCAAATGTCGCTTCACAGCTAACTTCTGCCTTGTAAGAGGCTATCGTATGCACTGCTTTTAAGGATGACAAGCATCTTCTTGTCAATTATAGGCCAGCTAGTTCGACAAGCATACTGGTCAAGTTTTTGGCAAACTTGGTAAGGTATGCGCTTAAAACCCATTTGCCGACATTTGGTCTTTTTGGTCCATTTAAACAAGGCTTTCGTAGGGGTCACTCCTGCATGACGAATTTGCTATTTGCGCGATGTTGTGCGGATGCTGTGAATTGGAGTAATGCACTAGACTACATTCTAGCCTCTCTTTGACGCTTCGGTCCTACGGTACGTCAGGGCGTACTCTTAGATGGGTCTTATTTCCGGAAGGATGTGTGTCCGGGTTGGGTCTAGTCCATTCTTCTCCCAGTCACTCCTTGTGGAGTTCCTCAAGAAGCCCATTTTTTCTTCACGTAAATGAGCATCTTGAAGTTTTGGTATCCATTGTCCGACTCCAGTGGTCCCCAGGCATTGCAACGGGCTCTTAATGAATTTTGGGACGTGGTTGCTTTGCGGTAGCCGCTCACAAACTACATTTCAGTGTTCAGTCTTACACTTAGGGCCAAATGGTCCCCAAACGCGTTGCCTGCTTGACGGGAATGAACTACAGCGTGTCTCCAAACTGGTGAATCAATGAGTCATGTTGTCTTTAAGTACTGTTATGATTGGAGGAAAGCTACGTACACAGGTTTCGGATGGATTCTGTGGATGCTCCACGTATCATTTGGAATCATCACAAAAAAGATGTATGTTCGATTACTCTGTCTTCATTAGGCTGCAATTAGAATCCTACATCAAGGCTTGTGCACCTTTCTTCGGTAGAGACAGTATGTCAGTATAGGGAGTGCCTAGGCTCGGAAACAAAATAGTTCTTGAGCTGTGGAACTAAATCACTTCCACCCCGCTGCCTTGCGGACAGGCTTTTGAGCCAAAGGCTTTGGATGAGGACCCTAATCGTCCTCCTGTCTAGGTCTGGGCGGCTTGACAGTATCTCAGCCCACCTACAACCATGACATTTTTTTTAAACATAAACTTCATTCTGCATCGACCGTCGCGCAGATTATCAAGGGTCGCCTTATCTGCTACATACAGCAGAGTGGATAATCGAAAACATGCTACTGCTGGCGCCTCCTTTCTTTCTTTTCCACCTTTCCTCTTTCTCTTACTCCCATCCCGGCCCCCATTACTAACCTTCCTTCTATAATTCCCAGCTTAATTGACAGCAACCGAAGTGCCACTGGAGTAGAACCATCTGCAGCCATCATCCCACAGCACCTATCGGACGCCTATCGGCAAAAGTCCCTTACAAGGCCACGCTGTCCCGTTTCCATGGCGACATTCAACGTCCGCACTCTAAGACAAACAGGTCAGCAGGCTGCACTCGCACGCACCTTGGACACACTGGGTGTTGATGTGTGTTGTTTGTCCGAAACTAGGATTAATGACCCTAACGGCGTTATTGAATTGACTGCATCCGGCTTATCCTCTCGTTATTGGTTGCACGCATCCGGAGACGCCGATGCAGCACTCACGGGTCAAGCTGGTGTAGGTATCATTCTCAGCTCCAAGGCGGAGTCATCGTTGGTTGATTGGATCCCGGTGAACAGCCGTTTATGTGCAGCCCGTTTGACGACATCAGCTAAGGTGAATTCGCGAAGTAGTGCAAAACGTTGTTTGTTTGTGATTTCCGTTTATGCTCCCACCGACTGCAGTTCTATTGCAGTCAAGGACACTTTCTATCACGAACTGAACGCGCTACTACGCAGTGCTACTAGTTCAGATATTACAGTACTTGCAGGGGATATGAACGCACAAGTAGGGCGTCTGAGCTTTTCAGAAGCTCAGCTGGGTGGTAATTATAGGCTTAACTCCGAACGGACTGACAACGGTGAGCGTCTGCTGCAACTGTGTGCGGAGCACTAGTTGTTTCTTAGTGGCACTGCTTTTAGACACAGTGGGCGCCGAAGTGCCACTTGGCGTCCACCTGTAGCTGGCCAGCGATGGACCCAAATTGACCACATAGCCATAAGTTACAGGTGGCGCGGTTCCATTCTGGATTGCCGCTCGTACTGGAGTACCTGTGTCGACTCTGATCATGCCTTGGTGCGCTGTCGTTTCTCCATGAACTTTACCGGAAGGCGCACCAAGTGTCCCCTACGGTTGGCAACGGAGAAATTGTCCCAGCCCTCGGTCAGGCAAGCCTATCAAGCAGCATTGCATACCGAACTCTTGCTGTCTCTTCCTAATGACACTGAACTTCAGTGGATTAGGATCTCGGCCGCCATGCACGACGCAGGAGCATCTGCTTGTGGCACTATCAGTTGTCACCGCACCAGTCACTGGATATCCGAGAGGTCCGTGAACCTGTTGGAAGCTAGAAGACACCTCCCGGCTGGTTCTGAACACAATGTGACCAGACGGGCTATTAGGCGTGAACTAAAGCAGAACCTGCGTGCTGACAAGGAAGCCTGGTGTACCAGTCGGGCTCAAAAAATGGAGGAGGCAGGAGCAGTAGGCAATTACCGGAAGCTCTTCCAGCTAATCCGCACCACTGGTCCCAGAAAACCAGACGTCAGTGAGACAATCAGAGACAGCGCGGGTGCGCTGATACACAATAAAGAGCGCCGTATGGCTCGTTGGGCGGAACACTTTGAAGATCAGTTCAGCTGGCCCCCTGCTCCCGGACCTCTTCCTACTCAGGTGATGCAGGACGTGCCATGGACGGTCAGTTTAGAGCCTCCGTCAGAGGCCGAGGTCCGAAACGCGATCACAGCCCTCAATCGTTTTCGTGCCGCTGGAAAGGATTCCCTCCCACCTGCACTATTTAAGGATGGACGCGAGGTTCTCTGCAGGGCACTGACCTCCCTATTCGAACGTATCTAGAACGAAGAGAGTGTACCGGCTAATTGGAGCGAATCGATTATAGTGGCAATATACAAGAAGGGCAGTCGCACAGACTGTGCGAACCACAGGGGTATTAGCCTAACGCCAGTAGTGACAAAATTACTGGCCTCGATTATCGTTCGTCGCCTAACTGCAAAACGGGAATCTCGGATTAGGGAAGAGCAGGCCGGTTTTCGCCCAGGACGTGGCTGTATAGACCATATATTCACTTTGCGGCAGGTGCTACAGCAGCGCCACGCATACCGCAGACCGACAATATCTGTGTTCCTCTATTTCAAGAGTGCGTTCGATTCAGTCGATCGATCGATTCTGTTCGAATTACCTGCGCGAAAAGGTGTTCTCACAAAGTATGTGAACATTCTTCGTGCTCTATACTCGAACACTACAGGCCGCGTCAGGGTCTATGGTGTCCTATCGGATAGCTTTTCGACTACAAGTGGCGTTCGTCGGGGTTGCCCGATTTCTCCGTTTTTGTTCAATTTCGTCGTGGATTCTATCATGGAGTGTTCCCTTGCGGAATCTCACGATGTAGGTGTTGAAGTGCTGCCTGGTGAAAGGTTAGTTGATCTAGATTATGCGGACGATATCGTCTTGCTTTTCGACAATGTTGAGGCGGCACAATCAACCCTGAATAGCCTATCCAGAGTGGTCCCATTATTTGGTATGCACTTCGCACCTTCAAAGTGCAAAGTGTTGCTGCAGGACCACCAGCCACTCGATGACCCCTTGACGCTTGCTAACGAGGAACTCGAGGTGGTTGATCAATTCACTTATCTTGGCAGCTGCATCAGCAATGATGGGCGCATAGAAACTGACGTGAGCTCACGCATTGCAAAGGCCAGAGCTGCCTTCTTGAACCTGCGTCATCTTTGGCGACAGAAGGGAGTTTCCCTCCGTCTGAAAGGCCGTGTATACAAGGCCACAGTGAGGGCCGTTCTGCTCTATGGTAGTGAAACTTGGCCCCTTCGGTCTGAAGATCTGAGGCGCCTTCAAGTCTTTGATCATCGTTGTTTGCGAAGCATTGCTGATGTCGGATGGCACCAGCGTGTCCGCAACGATGATGTGCGTAGGCGAGTACTAGGTAGTGATAATCATGCTAGCACCCTAGAACAACAGATAGCACTGAATAAGTTGCGTTGGCTCGGGCACGTGCTACGCATGCCTGGTCACCGCTTACTTAGGAGGGCCTTGTTCAGTCTACCAGGTGTCGGATGGCGCAAGGCTCGAGGTGGACAGAAGTTGACTTGGCAGCGGGAAATGAAGTCACTGACAACCAAACTGGGTGCTGTTGGTCCGTCTCGCCTTCCGGGTTGGAGTCCACGTGACTCACCTTGTGCCTGGCTCGAGACTGCAGGACATGGCTCGCAACCGACACCAGTGGCGCGTCTGCTGCCGTCTTCTAATCGGATTGCCTGTTTAAAGTGTGTTTGGTGCTGAGTTATCTGCGGGGTAATGGCTGATTATGAGGCGTGGCAGTGAAAGCCGCAAGGAAGCTGTCTCGCCGATGCCGCCTTATCTTTGCACGATAGCCAGCTGTTTGTGACGGTATGTTGACTACACAAGGTGTAGCCGCGTTGGCCCTGAATGTTTTCTTAGGGCATTAAGGTTTTCCGGTAAGTCCCTTTTCTCTCCCTCTTCCTATTCTTAATTTCATAGGTTCTCAAGGTTGTATGGCAGCGAAGCATCAGTTCAAATGGCTGATGTACTGCTGTTGTTGTTGATGATGATGATGATGGAACGTTTTCTCTCCGGAGAGACTAATTAAGCTGGGAATGTTCTCAACGCACTACCGTGGCCATCGTGGCGACTTGCTTTTGATCTATCACATGCTGGCTGTGAAAATCGGACCTGATTTATCTTGGCTTCTCCAGTCAGCTTGGCTACTCTCTCTCCGGGATCACTCGAGGAAGTTACATGGTCCTCAGTCTGATGGAGTCTGGACGGGCTTTCGTTTATCAGGCAGGGCAGTAGATTACTGGAATGCGCTGCACGAGGTTTTGTTCTCACTAGACTTTTAACATTAACCTTCAGTTCCAGAGTTTACTCTTCACAGCCTAATCGCCCTTTTTACATTGTGAAATCTATACTTCCTTTGTTTTCTAATGCTTTTGTTACTTTCGTTCTTCTATTTTCCGTTTCACGTGACCGATGCGGCGATGACTGTTATTACAGTCTACGTGGGTATTTATTGACCGTAGTATGATTCGCGCGTGCTTATCTGACTCCTATAGTACACTTATCACGGACGAGTAATGTCGTGACTCACTAACGCTCTCCAGAAAAACGTCCACGGGAATTTAGCCTACTCTTCCAGTCCCACTTGAACTATTTTCCGCTCTCGAAAAACTCCGCAACCAACCGCGTTAGACGATCCATAAAATCAAGTTAAATATCAACCGACTCGTTGAATCAAATGTTGCAGGACTGGACAAGTGCTCAGAGAAAGGGACAAAGAAAGCGACAACAACAAAATTGAATCGAAATCCCAACGTTTTGTCTGTTTCGATAGTTTAGAAAGACTACATTGATTAACAGGAAACAAACTTGGAATATACTATTTGAAAGAGGGATTTGCAAGCGCTACAAGCTATTCCCTCGTCCCGCACATTAAAACGTGTGTCGTTGCTTTTACTATGCGAAGTTTTATCGCCTCACAACTCGCTGGTTTAATCCGAGGTCAGGTCAGGTCTCAACCTCTGAACACTGAAGATAAATGGATCATTCAAAAACGCAAAACTTCACGCAAAAACTTTCAGTCTCCCCCTAACGATAGACGACCGTCCAAAACGACAAGCCCCTCCACTCCCGCTGCCTCAAGTTCGTCACCGATCTCCCTGAGGCGTTATAATCTCATGGTGTTCCATGCACCAGAGTCGAAAGACGAAAACCCTCAGAAACGTTATGATCACGATGTTGAGTTCCTTCAGGGGCTCGTTGATAAACTGTTGGATGTGGGTGAAGGCAGCGTAACGATTAAACAAGTAGTCCGACTTGGTCAGCATACTAACCAATCATGTCGACCTTTAAGAATCACATTTGCTGACCACAACACGCCACAACTCATTCTGTCTCGTCTCTCCAGGCTTAAAAGCACCAGGGTTCACATCCGCCGAGACCTGGAACCCGAAGAGAGGAACCGCTTGAAGACTGCGGTCCTTGAGCTTAAACGCCGTACAGAAGAAGGCGAAACTGATCTACACATCGTAAATTTTCGAGTGATCAAGAAGGCTGCCCGAACCCGTATCAGTCGGTTGATCAACCTCCAGGCACCTCTCGCGGTGCCTCTCAGGACCTCCGTGCTGCATTCACAAACATCTGTAGCCTTATGAACAAACGTGATGAGCTGTGTCGCTTCTTTGCCTCTGAGCAACCAGACGTCGTAGGACTGGCGGAGACATGGCTAACTTCCGAGGTAATGGCAGAGGAAGTCGATCTCAGTGGCTATTCATGCTTTCGCTGCGATAGAATATCAAATCCCCGTGGTGGTGTCTTACTTTATATACGGTCTTCCCTGCGTGGGAGGCTTGTAAGCGTGTACCGAAGTGAAGATGGACTGTGTGAACAGGTATGGTGCTCGATCAACCTCAGGCGCGGCAAGCTGACAGTAGGTGCATTCTACCGTAGCCCTCTGAACCGCTCTTTAGATTGGCTACCGCATCTTCGGAACAACATGAGTCGTCCATGTTTTTTACTCATGGGTGACTTCAATTGTCCCCACATTCAATGGCCTGAAATCCAACTCATGCCCGGGTATTCTGAAGTCGAATCAAAGTTTGTTGATTTGTTGCTTGAAACTGGGGTATCGCAACACATATACCAACCTACGCGCATGACGGCGCGTTCGAACCCATCGTGCCTTGATTTGATGGTGACAAATTGCGAACAGCGGTTGCATGACATACGAATCCAGGAGCCCCTAGCTAAAAGCGACCATTCCTTGCTGATAGCCACTATGGAACTGAACTTGCCGAGTGTATCTCCGGTGGAACCAGCTTACAACTACTGGAAAACTGATTTCGATGGATTAAATCGAGCAGCGAGCCAAATGGATTAGTCTCTACCGCATGTTACATCTGTGGAGGACGGTTGGACAGTAATAAAGGAAGGATTGGCTTCGCTTCGTTCTCAGTTTGTGCCGTTGAAATTTCAGAAAGTCGGACCAATCAAACCACACTGGTTCGACAAGGAATATGGTAGGCTGGCTCGGTTACGGCGAAGAATGTGGGACGCCTTTCGCCTTTCTGGCTCCGCCACTGATTACGAAGCATATAAAAGACGGCGAAATATTTGCAACAAAGTGAAATTGATAAAGCCGCGGAAGTTCGAAGAAAAGCTTGCAACTGACGCGAGAATGGCCCCAAAGAAGATCTTTACTTACGTGAAACGCCGTTTGAAGCCAAAAAGTGACGTGTCATGTCTGGAAGACGCGGACGGACACCTGCTAACTTCCAGTTCCGATCGCGCGTCCGCACTGGCCGCTCACTTCGCTTCCGTGTTTGCAAACGACGCGGGCTCCATACTCATCTCAGCGAGTAACGTTCCCGTAGAAGTCAACAGTTTGGTTTGTGATGTCGACGAGGTGCGCCTGCTACTTGCGAACCTTGACGGTACCAAGCCTGCAGGGCCTGACGGGCTTCATCCACTAATTATCAAATTACTAGCTGCCATTATCTCGCCTGTGGTTACGGATCTATTCAACAAATCATTGTCTGAGGGCTCATTGCCAAACGACTGGAAGTGCTCGGTGGTGATATTTTGCAAAAGTCTGCTGACAGACATAATGCCATCAAAAACCATGGGATTCAAATGAAGGTACAGAAACAGTAAAATAAAACACAACACAACAATGTCCATGGTGGTGAGGCCGATCCCGAAAGGTGGCGACCCCAGTAAGGTGGATAACTACAGGCCAATTTGTCTTACACCCGTTTTGGCCAAAGTGATCGAGAAGATAGTAAAAAAGCGTTTAATATATCTGTTGCAATCGAAAGGACTTCTGACACCGGCACAACACGGATTCAGGATGGGATATTCTTGTGTTACCAACTTACTTGTGACGAGACAGGAATGGTTGCAAGCACTGAACCGAGGGTCGGCCGGTGGCCTAGTGGTTGGCACGTTTGCTTTCCAACCATAAGGTCACCGGTTCGAATCCGCGTAGGGGTGGGCGTCCTCGCGGTATACCCAGCCCGCGCGCGACTGGTGGTGGTCGCGCGGCTGCGAAGCGCCGTTACGGCGTATAACCTGACACATTTCATTTCGTAGAAGGCAGAAGTCACGATTAAACTCCACACGAAAATCTGCCTCGACGGGGAATCGAACCCCGGTCCACGAATTTCCGGTCCGTTGCTCTACCACTGAGCTACCGAGGGCTGACGATTAGGTGCGGAATTTAACACGTGACTTCTGCTTAGTGCGCGACGTATTGCCAATGAGCTCACAGTAACTGTCCTGGTGTTGCAGATCGGCTCACTCACTCGTCACTTCCCAGTGGACCGAAGTAACTGTCCATCCGAAGTCCAAAGGGCGATGGTAGATTATTTGAAGGATGTTTGTGAGTAACGTAAGTATCGTAGAAGGCAGGAGTCACGATTAAACTCCACATTTCATTTCCTTTCATTTACTGAACCGAGGAAGTCCGTCGACGTAATCTACATCGACTTCAGCAAAGCATTCGACAAAGTTAATCATGAATTGCTTCTAGACAGATTAAAGTCGTGTGGTGTCGGAGGATCGTTACATCGATGGATCCATGAATTTCTCGTTGGAAGAAAGTGGAGGGTACAGGTGGACGGCCATCTAACCGATTGGTATCCCTCGACCAGTGGTGTACCTCAAGGTACGGTACTGGGACCCACTCTGTTTCTCACCCATATCAACGAGCTGCCCCATCTTCTACGGTCGCCATGTACACTGTTTGCGGATGACCTCAAAATTTGGCGAGAAATTGATACTCTCGATGACTGTGACATTCTCCAACAAGACCTCGACCGCCTCGCAGTATGGTCTGCTGAAGTCCACCTACCGGTCAACCCGGCAAAGTCCCTATTCATGAATCTCGGGAAGGCTGTTCACGGACGAACGTACACCCTAGACGGCCAACCACTGCATCCCACACCTTCCGTGAAAGACCTAGGTGTACTCTGACGCTGCGACTTGAAGTCCGTCGACAACACCAACAAACTGTATCGAAACGGACTGCGCATGCTCTGGGCGTTGAAACGCAGCTTCTGCACTTGGCCTGAGGACGTCGCCACTCGCCTCTTCCATCGTCAGATCAATGCTAGCGTACGGCTTGCCTGCATAATGTTCGATCACTCGCGGCTAAACGCAAAAGATCGAACGAGTACAACACGTCGCCACCAAGTTGATCCCCAGCTTGAGAGGCTTATCGTATGAAAACCGGTGCATGAAACTTGGGCTCTACACCTTGTCATATCGCCGTGTTCGAGTGGATCTCATCATGACCTACCGTATTTTACATCTCGGTCATTTCCCCATGCTGAGGTCGTTACTCCACTTGCGAGTACCATGCACCACACGTGGGCACAGGTACAAACTCGTGGTACCTGATCTGAAGAAAATCCCACACCCCCTGTGTTTCGAGCGGAGAGTTGTGCACGCCTGGAACAGTCTGCCAGAACACGTCGTCGAGGCCGAATCTGTGCAGAAATTCAAATCTTTGTTGGATTTACACTTCGCTAACGTACGTTTCAGAGAACGGCTGCCACTTGACAACGATATCACCCACTTGTGACTCACTGTGTGAACAAGCATTTTGTGTGCTACAGAAGGAGTTGCTGAACCATCCCAGGATAACCACCGGACTGAATACTGAATACTGAATACTGTATTTTGGAGCAAGTAGAAAATAATTCTGTACAACTCCATCGGGTGATAATCAAAAAAACATTTTTAA